>WAAF01006015.1:200549-263977 GCA_013400475.1 Tricholaema leucomelas
AGTCCCTCCCCAGCTTTTTTGTAGGCCCCCTTCAGATACTGGAAGGCCACAAGAAGGTCACCTGGGAGCCTTCTCTTCTCCAGACCGAACAGCCCCAACTCTTTCAGTCTGTCCTCATAGGAGAGCTGCTGCAGCCCTCTGAGCATCATAGAAACCTCAACATGAGGAGAAACTTCTTTACAGTGAATGTGATGGAGCCCTGGAACAGGCTGCCCAGAGAGGCTGTGGAGTCTCCTTCTCGGAAGACTTTCAAAACCCACCTGGGTGCATTCCTGAGCAAACTACCTTAGATAACCCTACCTTGGCAGGTAGGTCGGACTCTATGATCTCTGGAAGTCCCTCCCAACCTCTAAGGTTCTGTGATTCTGTGATTGCCTCTATGACTGACTGATCTTCCAATTTTCCTAATATGCTTCCTGTCAGGATTTGTCTGGTTTTGGTTGGGCTCAATGATTTTGAGAGTCTTTTCCAACCTAACCAATTCCATGATTCTGTGCTTCAACACATGAGGGAGATTTTGGATTACAGAAAGAAGGATGTGAGGTTGACAACTGAGTCAAAGGGTTTGGCATGGAAGTAACACTTTTTAAGCTAGAAAAATGAGTCCTGGAAGAAGTCTTTGTACACAGGGCAACTATTAGCTACCACTTGTCTTCTGATCATCTCTAGTGCTCACACAGCAGGCTCACCTGCTCTGTAACTGAACACTCCAGGTGCAGCTGGTCAGGAAACAAACAACAATAAAGGAACCAGAGCACAGGCACCATGTGGCCAGTGCATGAGATGTATCCCAAGCTACAGGGGAGCAGGAGACTGCAGCCCCATGCAAGAGCCTCCCTTTCAGTGTGTGAGACCTGACAAGTCGTATCAATTTTGAGACATTGTCAGGTCACATCAAGATTGTTCAAGTCAGCTCAGACCTGTGTATATTTGTTCAACCAAGCACAGGTACTGCCTGTTTTTGAAAGCAGTGAAGGCAGCAATGATGGGCCTAGTGGCACTGATAATGAATGCTGTCTTGTGGGTGTATAAATACTCTCTTCATTATAATGAACTGTGGCTTTGATCCACAATTTAGCAGTCATGACTGAACTCGTATCTGATTTTACATGTTTATGAAGAGGAAAAAAAGATGACTTACAGCTTGCAGATGTTGCTGAAGAATTCGTTGTGAGACACTCGTTCATAAGATCATTCTTCAGACTTTTTTCAGATCTGTGGTTTGTTCTCTTCCTTCATATTTAAAAGATTAATGTTTTAATGTATAATCATAGAATCAAGAGGTTGGAAGAGACCTCTGAGCTCATCCAGTCCAACCTATCACCCAGCCCTGTCCAGTCAGCTAGACCATGGCATTAAGTGCCTCATCCAGGCTTTGCTTGAACATCTCCGGAGATGGCAACTCCACCACCTCCCTGGGCAGCCCATTCCAATAGCAAATCACTCTCTCTGGGAGGAACTTAGAATCATAGAATCATAGAATGGTTTAGGTTGGAAGGGACCTCAAGGATCATCCAGATCCAACCCCCTGCCATAGGCAGGGACACCTCCCACTAGAGCAGGTTGCTCAAGGCCTCATCCAGCCTGGCCTTAAACACCTCCAGGGAGGAAGCATCCACAGCCTCCCTGGGCAACCTGTGCCAGTGTCTTACCACCCTCACTGTAAAGAACTTCCTCCTAACATCCAGCCTAGACCTCCCCCTGCACAACTTGAGGCTGTGTCCCCTTGTTCTGTTGCTGGTTGCCTGGGGGAAGAGCCCAACTCTCACCTGGCTACATTTGTTCACTATTATTAAAGATAATGGTCTCCTATTGCTCCTATTCCAAAAAGTGTTTCTTCATGAAGAAATGAAGTAAAAAATATCAATGAACTAAAGCAGTGAAGAGATTAGCTAATAAATAAGAAAGAAAAATGTGGATTTTCATATGTGCAGATATTTATGAGCACTTCTAATGTGCTTTCTTTGCATTCACATTACTATAACCTAGAAGCTTTACTGAGGTGTACCAGCATCACTGTCCAATTCAAGTGTGTTTTTGAACTTAGTCTTCAGCAGGAAATGAATGCAAAGGGAATCCTCATGAATCCTCTGCAATCCAAACCGTTATTTGAAACCATCTTACTTCACAGACTGGTTAACATTTTAGTGTGTGTTATTGGCTTTTGTTTTGTTTTGCTTGTTTGTGTCATTTTGAGGTGGCTTTAATGCCCCTTTTATTTCCAGTTCCTACCTGAACTTCCACCCATAGGGAAGTGCCACTGCTGGTCTAAACTCAAAGCTGTCTGAAGTCAGCAAAGTCACAAGCTGTTAGTACCACAATAAACTTAGTTGCAGAAGTGCAACTTCAACACCTCTGAATAACCATCACTTCCTCAATGCATTTGTTTTTAAAGCCAAGCAGAGCTGTATACAACACTGGAAGATACTAGGATAATACAACTAGTATTATTTTGATGGAAAATATTTCCTGAAACCACCCATGTAATTTAAAGTAGTTTAAAGCAGTTTGTTATTTGATCTTATCCTTCATTTGTAGGTGTCAACAAAGATAAATCATTATGTTCAAAGTGAACACAGCAAGAGCAAACCCTGCAAGATTTCTGAGTGAGCACTCCCTTGAGACAGTCAGCTCTGAAAATATTCAATGCACTGCAGGAAGCTGCCTTCCAGAACAGGTCCCACAAAGGTTTTGAAACTAAATGTAGAATCACAGAATCATACAATTGTTTCAGTTTGATAAGACCTCTAAGGTCATCAAGGTCATCAACTGTCGATCGGACAACACCATGACCATTAAACTGTGTCCTGAAGTGCCATGTTTACACATTTTTTTGAATGCCTCCAGCACTGGTGACTGCACCACCTCCCTGGGCAACTTATTCCAATGCCTGGCCACCCTAGTTTCCTAATATCTAGCCTAAACCTCCCCTGGTAGAATTGGAGGCTATTTTCTCTCATTCTGTCACTTAATACTGGGAAGAAGAGACCAACACCCACCTCACTACAATGCCTTTCAGGTAGTTGTAGAGAGTAATGAGATTTCCACTCGTCCTCTTTTATCCAGACTAAACAATTTCAATTCTCTCAGTTGCTCCTCATAAGACTTGTTGTCCAAACCCTTCACCAGCTTTTTTGCCCTTCTCTAGGCATGGCTCAGCACCTCAATGTCATTTTCTTGTAGTGAGGGAGAAAGAGTGGCATAGGAGATTCCATAGCTTTCAATTAACAGGGACCTAGTGTGCTGAAGTAATGTTTCATGCTTGACAGCTTTGGTGGGAGATGTAGGATCAGACCCTTAGAAGGTGTAAACTGGAATTACCCCTTTGACTTCAGCAGAGTTGTTGTGATTAATAGCAGCTGAAGGTTTGGCATTACTTCTTTTTCACACTATACTCTCATCATACGCTGTACCGTAACACTATTTATTACACTTTGTGGCTTTGCTCTGAGCTGGCAAATAATTGTCATTTGGAACTTCTGAGAGCCTTAAAAGAGAAAACTTAAAATGAAACACAAAAGCAACAGAAGATGAGGTCAGAATATTGTCTTCTTGCTACTCTTGTACTGGCAGCTTCAACGCAAAAAGTGTTGGGACATGTAGGGAGTGCCGAGCTGCTTCCGCCCCGTACGCTGCGGGGAATGGCCGGGGGTGCTGCAGTGGGTGGAGGGCTGCTGTACAAGCACACACTGCTCTGCTAGCGTGGGCATTAATTACCGTCATTATGGTAATCAGAGGCAATTGGCAGCATTACTGAATAAATGGATCTCTTTTAAATACCATGGACCCAGAGGTGAGAGCTCTTGGGTTCCAGCCTTACTGCTCCTAAGGCAGCCAGCAACGAGCTTCCCTTTTGGTAGGCAATGTTACAGACTGTCTAGGAAGGTGTCAAGGCCATTATGTGAGGCCACTTGGGAATTAAAGCCCGGTCTAGTGTTTTTCCTTGAAAGGATGAAAATGCCAGGTCTTTTCTGAAAGGAGTGGGGTCAATCTGCATTAGGAGGAAGTGTGATGTGCTCACTGTGCTCACTGTGTTTGTAGGCATCCTCCCCCTCTACTCTGCCCTAGTGAGACCACATCTGGAGTGTTGCATTCTGTTCTGAAGTTCCCACTTCAAGAAGGGACAGGGTTATAGTAGAGTGTCCAACAGAGGGCTAGGAGGATGATTAAGGGACTGGAATACCTGTCGTATGAGGAAAGGCTGAGAGACATGTGGCTGTTTAGTCTGAAGAAGACTGAGAGATCTTATTGATGTTTACAAATATCTGAAGGGTAGGTGTTGAGAAGAAGAGCCCAGTCTCTTCATAATGGTGTCCTGTGATAGGGTGATGGGCAATGGGTACAAACTAGAACACAGAAAGCTCTACCTCAACATGAGGAAAAACATCTTCACTGTACGGGTAATGAAGCACTGGAACATGCTTCTTGTGAGTTTCCTTTTCAGGAGACTTTCAACACCCATCTGGATGCATTCCTGCATGATGTGCCCTAGGTGATCCTGCTTTGGCAGGATTGAATTCAGTGCTCTCTGAAGGTCTCTTCCAACCCCTACCATTCTAAGATTCTATGAAATGGTATTATCAGGATGGTGGCAGTGTCTGGTTAATATCAGTTACTTGCACGGCTGAGAGATACATAGACCTGAGAGCTTTGATTCCAGCTTAGAAAAAAACCCGACCATATACATTTGCAATGCAAGTAGGATAATATTGTTTCTAATGAGCAAAGTACACAGTTAAATATGCATCTGAATTACAGCAACAAGATTACCTAATGTTTTGCTGACTCAGAAACCTAATTGAACACCTCAGTGATTAAATAGCTGAACAGTTTCTTTACCAGTGGTGTGGGTTTTTTTTCCTTTGCATTGTTATGGGACTCTTCCCTTACTTGATGTACCTGATGGTGAGAATAGTGCCTTTTTCCAGGTAGTGAATGCGTAGCAAGTAAGAGTTCAGATCCAAGGTTCTGTATCCCAAAACTGTGACAAAGTCATAGCAGAACTTAACTTAAAAAGTAGAATAGAACTTAGTATATCTTAACTTAAACTTAACTTAACTTAGTAGAACTTAAAAAAAGGTAAAGTTATCAAAGGAGAATAGATGAAAAATGAAACAAACCCCTGTATGTTTTTAACCTGCAAAAATGGTATGTAAGTAGTTGAGGAATAAAACCAGATTAATCCAGGTCTCTCATACAGTTTTGTCACAGCTCTACAGATAAATCGGTTTTCATGCTACCAGTGTTATCAAACCCTGACTCCTACTTCTAGCTGTCTGCAACTTTTGAAGGAAATCTTTACACTACTTTATCTGATCTGCCACACAGTAAATATGACTAATGAATACCAAAGGTATTAGACATGAAGTGCTGAGTATGATATGTAAGAAATGTACTTCAGTTACTGCAGAGATATGCAGTCATCTGGCTTATTATAATTGTCCACATTTCAAGGATACTTCATAGTGAGCAGCAAGATACTGCAATTAAGGATGCCAGGTGACTGTGAGATAGGACTGGAAGGCAGCACTCAGCTCCATTCACAGCTCCGCTGCTGACTTGCTACTTAATTACTTTTGAGACCCCAGAGCAGAAAATCAGTTACATTTGGGTTTATCGTTAAATACAGGCTAAAGTGTTATTAAATTTGAACAGGGGAAGTGTTTTCTACTAAACCGAGAAAATGTCTCAACTGGAGGGAAAAACCAAAACCAAACCAGTCCTAACCTTAGAATGAAGAAAACACTTAATGTGTAGCCCTAGGTCTCAGGGCTTATTAGCTCCTATGTTACTGAAAACACAATCAGTGTTAAAAGGCTGAATACTGGGTTTATAAGTAAAAAGTAATAATTATGCTGTAATGGATGGATTTTTAGCAAATAATGATTTAAGTTGGTGTGAAGACATAACACAAAAGTAATGACTATGTTTGGGTCTTTCCAAAATTACATTTTTATCAGTCTGGAGTAAAAGGAAGGAAACACATCCAGTAAATGCTTAGTGTCAGCTTTAAATGGCATAAAGAACACAAAATTCCTACTATTTATGCCAGTGTTCAACCCTTGCTTAACATGGAGACAATCACTTTAAAGTTTGTAATGTTGCTAGAATATGTTTTTCAGGTCTTATCATGGTAGCTCAAATCTGATTTCAGGAGCACCTGCTTTCCATGTAGACTTCTAAACAAATACTTGACTTTCAGGAGCATCAGGTATCACCTGATTCCCAGTGAGGCACTCGTGGCCAGACTTACAAGTTTTAACACACCCCTGGCTGAAAAACTGGTCCATGTTTACAACCCATGTGGTCAAAGCTATCCACCTACTACTTGAATTAGCAGAGCTACTTGGGATCTACAGTGAGATCAAATTTTGGGGGGGTTTATGTCTATGTTGTATAAATGCACAGACATATCCTTTATTTTTTTTTTTAAAGCATGGATGCTGGCTAATGAAAAGAAGAATAAAATTGTGTTCCTATGAACAGGAGTAGGTTCTGGAGCTCAATTTCTCATTAATTTGTGCTTTGGTAGCAATCTCTCTTTCATTTGTTGTTTTCCCTGTGATTCTCTGCAGTCTAATAATGCAGTAACCTTTCCTCCACAAACATCCTCCACTTGCTCTTTTTTCTCAGTTGAGCCTTGTCGTGAAACTTGCAGTATTGTACTAAATCTAAGATTCCTATGTCTGCACAAAGCTGAATTGGCTAATGGATTCACAGTCCAGTGGCAAGGGGGATAAGTCTTAGGCAGACACAGACCTTGTTTCCTGAGGAAATCAGACCAAAAAACCCCAACACAATCTTATTTGCTTCACCTCTAGCAACCAGTTTTCTGTGCAAGTCTGGCTGAGTGCAGTGCATTAATCATAAGGAAATCTGAGGTGGAACAATATTTTTCTTGCCTTGCTGCTCACTACTCTTTAAAATACGGAATGGTTTAGGTTGAAAGGGACCTCAAAGATCATCTAGTTCCAACACCTCACCATAGGCAGGGGCACCTCCCACTAGAACAGGTCACTGAAGGCCTCATCCAACACAAACCTCTTGGCCTGGACACTGTTCTTTTGCCTTGCTGCTCCATCTGCAGAACTTTTTATACTGTAACATGGAACATTTTCCTTGGTGACACACAATGTAAGTGAAATGATCCGTTTTAATTAGTTGGTAGGATTTGAGGAGGAACTAGGGCAAAAATGGTGTTTTCCTGACCTGAAAGGTGTTACTCTTCTACCCAGTCTGCTACAGGGTTAAGTGCTATGAGACCCTTTTGCCTGCTGCTTCTGTATGGCTCTGGAGACATCACTGTAAGCACTTCTCCAGGACAGGATCTCTGCCAAACATTGCTTGGGCCACAGAGTTCTTTGCCTGTATCTTACTGATTGAGGTGGCAGACTTGCATGCTCAAAACATTTTTTTTTTCCTTCTTTAGAGGTCATCTTTTCTCTGTGGGAGTATAGTAAATGAACATTCATAGAATCATAGAATCAACCAGGTTGGAAGAGACCGCCAAGATTAACAAGTCCAACCTATCACCCAGCCCTAGCCAATCAGCTAGACCATGTCACTAAGTGCCTCATCCAGTCTTTTCTTCAACACCTCCAGAGATGCTGACTCCACTACCTGCCTGGGCAGCCCATTCCAATGCCAATCACTCTCTATGGGAAGCACTTCCTCCTAACATCCAGCCTAGACCTCCCCTGGCACAACTTGAGACTGTGTCCCCTTGTTTTGTTGCTGGTTGCCTGGCAGAAGAGATCAACCCCACCTGGCTACAACCTCCCTTTAGGTAGTTGTAGACAGCAAAGAGGATAGCCCTGAGCCTCCTTTTCTTGAGACTGTACACCCCCAGCTCTTTCAGCCTCTCCACACAGGGCTGTATTGCAAGCCCCTCACCAGCTTTGTCACCCTTCTCTGGGCACATTCCAGTACCTCAAAATCTCTCTTGAATTAAGGAGCCCAGAACTGGACACAGTACTCAAGGTGTGCTGTGACCAGTGCTGAGTACAGTGGAAGAATAACCTCCCTTGTCCTGCTGGCCACACTATTTCTGACATAGGTCAGCATGCTCCCTGCAGAGCACAGCAGATTTGGCTGTGGGAGACAGAAGTTTGCTAGCAACAGAGTGAAAACAATGTATATAAACTCAAAAGGAAACTGTTTGTTTAATGAACGCATTTTGTGTAAAGTAATCTAGCAGTTAACCAAGCTAAACAGTTTTAGTTCTAGAGAGGAAATAAATGTTTTCATGATACAAAAGACATTCTGTGAGCCCCTCCCTAGGGCACAAGTTCCAACGCACTTGTTGTTTGAGGAGAGAAAGAGACCTTTCTCTACAGCTTTAAGACTTCTTCCTCCAAGTCTCTTTTGGCAATCATATGCTCACCATTCACAAAAGTTCTCGTGCTGATACTTTTGAATTTGCCAGCCACCTCTTCATATTGTGTTGATTGATCAATCCTCTTTAAAGTTTTCTACTCAATGGGGAGGAAAAAAAATCTCCTTTTACTGTAATTTAATATTCATTTGGCATAAGGGCATGGTGTATTTATTCCTTTGCTAAGATAAATACTGAGAAAAGCAATGATTTCTTTGGGTTAATACATGCAAATCAGAACAACTACATGTTCACTAGGACCTTCTGGGTGGTAGTTTTCCTTTTTTTTTGGAACAAATTTCAGTTCAGCTCCTCTCTCCATAGAAGAGCTGATACAACTTTGTTTTACTGTTCAGAGCACGAGCAGGTATAGTCAATATGGATATAGCTGCCAATGCTCAATATAACATCTTCCTTACTAATGTCCATGCTACACAGTGTTGTTTCAGTTTGGTCTGTTGCCTTTTAACAGTCTCAGTAGGTATTCTTGCTGCAGACTTTGGCTGTAGTATCCCATACTGTGGCATTGTTGCCACAAGTTCCATGTGTTCATGCTAGTCTGAAGCTAGCTGGAATATTTTGGTGAGATGAATTAGATGATAGGCTGTGAAAAGGAAACAATGGTGATGTCTGCCTCACTCATAGGCTTGCTGAGATGTATACAAACAAGAACACAGACATAAATAACAGAGTTGCTCTCTGGTTCTGGCTGCCTGCACTTCTCTCTCTAACTTGCTGTCTGTGTAACTAATCCTTCTGCTTCCTAACCCCTCTGGCCAATTCTCCAAACTCACCTTGAATGTAAGGCAAAGTCTGGGATAAGGTAGAGGGGTGAAAGGGAGGTAGAAGGGTGGTTGGGAGCTCCTCCTGGGGACTCTGGTTTCTAGGAGGGCTGTTGCATTTCTGTATTACTTTTATTAACTTGTATATTTCTGTCTATATTGTAACTACCTGCTTGTATATTGTGCTAAGCAGTAAATATAAAGCTTCACTCTTTAATTTCCAGCTCGGCTGAGTCTAGTCTGGGTGATTTCATAAGAGTCAGGGGGTGGGTAACTCCCAAACCATCACAGTGTTCCTTAAAATGCATTGCTACGGATTGTTTTTTTAAAGCAAGTCTTCAACTTCACTAAAGCCTAAGAGATAGCTCACTGAGGATACAACATGCTTTGAAAGTTCTTTTTCTCTAATGCTTAACATTGTCCAGAAGTCTACCCTGCCCTTCAGAAACCAGGTAGAAGATTACTGATTGCTTTGGTTCACTGTTTATCAGGAAAGGTGCTTTTGCCTGCCTGCATGGGTGCAGTATTCACTGGTGTTTGTAAAGCTTGCTGTGTATTAGAAACCTTTGTTAGTATAAGTAATGTCCTTTAGGAATGTGATTTCTGGCGACATTTGATATGGCAATAGCCCTAATGTGGACACAGAACTAGCAGAGGAAGTGCTTTTGTTCCTATACATTATACCCAGGGTTCTGGAATCAGTAAAACCAGCCAAACCCACTTTTGCCAGCATAACTATACTATTAAACATTTTGCTGGTTATTTTCTAGCATAGACCTGGCAGAAACCCATTTTCCACCCTGACACCTCTCTTGGATATTAAATATTATTTCACTGGGAGGTATACACAAGCTGCCTATGCCATGTGTAAACATCTTTGGTCAGAATATTCTTTGCCATGGAAATTTTTCTTCCATTGCTGGGGATGGATGTAAGCTGCAGCACAGGAGGTTCCACCTCAACACGAGGGGGAACCTCTTTACTGTAAAGGTCACAGAGCACTGGAGCAGGCTCTCCAGAGAGGTTGTGGAGTCTCCTTCTCTGGAGACATTCAAGGTCTGTCTGGATGCGTTCCTGTGTGATCTGAGCTAGATTGTGTGGCCTTGCTCTGGCAGAGGGGTTGAACTTGATGACCTCTTTGGGTCTCTTCCAACCCCTGACAGCCTGTGGTCTTGTGAGTAGGGGTGAGGAAAAAAAACCAAACAATGGACCACATCTGAGTGGCTTCCTTATACCCAGCATCTCCTGACACTGTGCCTTTGTTTCCTCTCATACATGCATGCATAAATCATGGTGTAGTGGTCACAGCTAATTTTCATTGGAAATAATAGTACAGGCAACTGTCACATTACCTGGGGTTTATGGTGTCTCTCTTCTAATGGTTTGATGGGCAAGAGGATCGTACTGGTTTTCTTGTGAGCTGTGGGAACAACTGAAACAAACAAGATGAGAACAACATGCAATGCACACTGAAGCCTTGGTGTTTATCATTCTTCTGATGAGAACTGCAGCAAAACTGAGATCAAGTCCAAAAAAGATAGGCTACTTTCTGCCCCAGCTATTCGATCTGAGGCAAATAAAACATGTTTACAGATGGAACCTAAGTGACCCTAATAATTTCCAGGTTTAGCTGTCAAAATGTTTACTTATTCAAACAAACAAACAAAAATTAAAAAGTGAGGTGGAAATCCTGTACTGTAATCAAATGAAAAGTGAAGACATTGCTGCCACTTCCCAGAGCTGTTAATGTGGTCGTTTATGCTCCAAAGCTTTCCAGGATCCTGCTGCCACTACCGGTAAGGTTGCAGAAGCCAAAGGATGTGGCTTGGCAGCATTCCCTTGCTTCCAAGGTGAGGTAAGTATCCCATGGCGTTGCTTGTGCCCTGGAATTGGCAGCCCTGATTGCTGCAGACCAGCTCTACTGCTCTCACTCCACTAGTCTCTGCATTCACGTGGACTGATCCATGAGTCCAACTTTCATCCAGGGCTTCCGACATACATCCAAACTTTCCACCTCAAAATTAACCTCACAGATCCTGCTTCTGTCCCAGAATATTCATCCCCATGTCCCATTGATTTAAATGGCAGAGATACATCTGAGAAGTTAATTGAGCTTAGCAAGCAAAAAATGGTAAACCCCATATTTCCAAATGAGCCTGTGAGCATCTGCTCTTGCTTTTGTTGCCTGTACAGCATGTGAGTTTCCCCCATATGCAAACAGTGCAGTTAATTAAACACAAGAAATTGCTTATTAACTGTCCACATTCTACTTAGCATTCCTAAGGCCTAACAGTTTACCTTTTCTTTCTGGAAGACTTTGCTTGGAAAATGAGTCCAAGTTCAAAAACCCCTGGTGTCTCATCAAATGATATTCAGGGAAAAGTTGTTGCAGAGTGTGGGTTTTAGCAGTCTAGAAATTAAGCTGGCTGGGCAGATAGGATTTTGGGCAGGTAGCAGAGTGTGCAATGCTGACTTGGAAACATCTGATCTAGATGCCTTCAAGGTAAGCTCTGTCATGCAACAAGACAGAAGTGGCAAACTTTAACAAAAGTGTGTGAACTGATAGTTGGTACAGAATACCAAGATAGACTATGATAATAGTTGGCACCTACAACATGGCCAGGGGATCAGACCCAGCCAGCGTGGATTTAGGAGGGGCAGGTTCTGCTTGACCAACTTGATCTCTTTTTATGACCAGGTGACTTGCCTGGTGGAGGTGGGGAAGGATGTGGGTGTAGTCTACCTGGACTTCAGCAAGGCCTTTGACACTCTTTGCCTTAGCAAACTCCTGGCCAAGCTGGCTGCCCTTGGCTTGGACAGGAGCACTGGGTTAGGAACTGGCTGGATGGCCAGGCCCAGAGAGTGGTGGTGAATGGAGTCACATCCTGTTGGCAGCTGTCACTAGTGATGTGTCCCAGGGATCAGTGCTGGGCCCAGTCCTGTTTAATATCTTGACTGATGATCTGGATGAGGGGATTGAGTCCACCATCAGTAGCTTTGAAGACAACACCAAGCCGGGAGCCTGTGTGGATCTGTTAGAGGGCAGGAGGGCTCTGCAGAGGGACCTGGACAGGCTGGACAGATGGGCACAGTCCAGTGCCATGAGTTTTAACAAGTCACAGTATCACAGTATCACAGATTCATCAGGGTTGGAAGAGACCTCATAGATCATCAAGTCCAACCCTTTACCACAGAGCTCAAGGCTAGACCATGGCACCAAGTGCCACGTCCAATCCTGCCTTGAACAGCTCCAGGGACGGCGACTCCACCACCTCCCTGGGCAGCCCATTCCAGTGTCCAATGACTCTCTCAGGGAAGAACTTTCTCCTCACCTCGAGACTAAATTTCCCCTGGCGCAGCCTGAGGCTGTGTCCTCTCGTTCTGGCACTGGCTGCCTGAGAGAAGAGAGCAACCTCCCCCTGGCCACAACCACCCCTCAGGTAGTTGTAGACTACCAAGTCTACAAGTGCCTGGCTCTGCACTTCGGCCACAAGAGCCCCATGCAGTGCTGCAGGCTGGGGACAGAGTGGCTGGAGAGCAGCCAGGCAGAGAAGGACCTGGGGGTGCTGGTTGGCAGTGACTGAAGATGAGCCAGCAGTGTGCTCAGGTGGCCAACAAGGCCAACTATTCCTGTATCAGGAACAATGTGACCAGCAGGACCAGGAAAATCCTTCTGCCCCTACACTCGGCACTGGTTAGGCCACACCTTGAGTACTGTGTCCAGTTCTAGGCCCCTCAATTTAAGAAAGATGTTGAGGGGTTTGAACATGTCCAGAGAAGGGCAGCAAGGCTGGGGAGAGGCCTGGAGCACAGCCCTGTGAGGAGAGACTGAGGGAGCTGGGGGTGTGCAGCCTGCAGAAGAGGAGGCTCAGGGCAGACCTCATTGCTCTCTACAACTACCTGAAAGGAGGCCTTAGCCAGGTGGGGTTGGTCTCTTCTCCTAGGCACCCAGTGACAGAACAAGAGGACACAGTCTCAAACCTCAAACTGTGCCAGGGCAGGTTTAGGCTGCATGTTAGGAAGAAGTTCTACAAGGAAAGAGTGATTGTCATTGGAATGGGCTGCCTGGGGAGGTGGAGGAGTCCCCATCTCTGGAGATGTTTAAAAGGAGGCTGGATGAGGCACTTAGAGCCATGGTTTAGTTAATTAGAAGGGTTAGGTGATAGGTTGGACTTGATGATCCTAGAGGTCTTTTCCAACCTGGTTAATTCTGTGATTCTGTGAATACTCACACCCTTTTCTCAGGTCCAGAGGTGAACTGGAATCCTGTACGTGCTTTATGTGGATCAGCAGGGTCCCATCTACAGGGCCTCACACAGCTACAGGTGCAAAGATCCTCTCTGATGACTTTCTCGTTGAGAATCTCTTGAGAAGCGTATTAGATTGACTGTGATTCATCACTATTAAAAGGGATGTTAAAAACCATCAGCCTAAATGTAAAGTCTGTGTGTTTACAGTAAAATAATACTAGCACTTTAAAAATTATTATTTGAATCAAAAGAATGAATTCTCAAAAACCATCTGGCTCTGAAAATACTGCTACTGGGAACAAACATTTCTGCCATGGCCTAATGGTCCATGCAGGGAAATGAAGTCTGGGAAAGAGTATCTTGTCTAAATGAAAATTTTAAGGAGTAGTCCGAAATGACAGAAATGGAGTTGAGATTTAAAAGTGCAAGGTACTGAGAGCTTCGTTTATTATTAAGTTATATTACAGTTGGTTTCAACTGGCTTGGAGTGTCATTGTGGTTAGTATTAGAGACACCTGATAGTACTTACCTCAAAAAAGCACAGAAAATTAAATATGTAACACAAATTCAAAGCTTGCTTTCTTAAAAGCTCTAAGCCACTGTCTCTGGGAAGGTTTCCCTTTTTCCTTCTAGTGCCTGACAGGGCTTTATTCACCCTACATTTTCTATTTCCAGATCTTGAATTTCTACACTACACCTTTAGAGAGGCAGTGGGAGTGGAAATTACTTAATGTCAGTCTAACAGGCAGTTTAAGTACAAAGTGAATAACCCTTCTGTGTTACAGCAGGAGAGAGTTCTCTCAACAACATCTCTAGCTGGTTACAGTGTTTGAGATGAGGCAGCTCTCTTTTCATCTTTGTCACAGCCAAGACTTTGTTATAGAAAACAGAACAGATTCTGACCCCCAGATCCCGTAAGGTCAGGTGGGAAAGGCTGTTTGCTGAATTATGGAAAGGGGAGGGAAAGAGTTCAGTTCTCTGAAGGAACTGAATGGTCCTACAATGGATTGACCATTTAGTTGAAATGAAATAGAGACCATTTCAATTAATTTTTTTTCCTTCAGATGAAGCTATTTGATGAGTTTTGCTCCACTTTGCTACTAGCCCCAGTCAAACAAAGCCATCAGGGTATAAATTCCCCACTGATATTGGCACTATCTCTTCCCTAAGCAATATAGATTCTACATTTATCCAGGGTTTTTTTTTCTCCTTTTTGATTAATACTTCAGCATCTTGAGGCAAGCTTAGAAAGCCTTTGAAGCCTCTTCATCAAAGGGGAGTATCAGCTGAGTCCTAAGTGCCACAAAAAACCACAGGTAGCAAATAACAGGTAAATCATCTATTTTCCAACTCCTTGTGACAGGGTCATAGAATAAAAGAGGTTGGAAGGAACCTCTGGAGATCACAGGATGTTAGGGGTTGGAAGGGACACAAAGAGATCATCAAGTCCAACCCCCCTGCCAGAGCAGGACCATACAATTTAGTTCAGGTCACAGAGGAATGCATCCAGATGAGCCTCGAAAATCTCCAGAGGAGACTCCATGAGCTCTCTGAGCAGCCTGCTCCAGTGGTCTGTGACCCTTACAGTAAAGAAGTGTCCCCTCGTGTTGAGATGGAGCCTCTTGTGCTGCAGCTTACATCCATTGCTCCTTATACTATCATGAAGCAAGTGAACAGAGCCTATCTCCCCACCCTCCTGACCCCCAGCCCTCAGATATTTATAAGCATTTATTAATTTTCCTCTCAGTTTTCTCCAGACTACAATGCTCCAGGTCCCTCAGCCTCTCCTCATCAGGCAGTGCTACAGTCGCCCAATCATCCTTGTAACCCTCCACTGGACCCTGTCCAGCAGATCCCTGTCCCTCTTAAACTGGGGAGCCCAAAACTGAATGCAGTATTCAAGATGGAGATCATCTAGGTCAACCCCTCCTGCCAGAGCAGAGAGCACTTTATGTTATCTCTCTATAGCTATAACCTTTGCCCCTCTAATCTTTATCAACCTAAACCTACAAAATGATGTAGTTGCTGAGAAAACCACCTGCAACAGAATAGCTGATAAAAATTGCTACTTCCTCAAGCTTGTGTGGGTAAAAAGGAACTTCTTCCTCCAGATTGTCCCCAACGTCTCTGCTTTCCCTTCTCTGTAGATGTCTTCCCAGGCTGTTGCCACCCCTCCTTCTCTTGCTTCCTCATACTCTGTTGTCTGATTCTCCCACATGCACAGAAATGCCCAAACCGGTCATACAGGTTCACTATTTTCATTGCCTGTAAATCCAATTATTTCTAACATTGACCTTTATCAGCAGACTATCCTTTGTTCTCTTCCTAGCAGTTCAGTACACATAGGACATGGCATATGACAGCAGAAAACCTAAACTCTCTTCCAGCAACACACGAGGAGTGCACATTTCCTTCTTTTCTCTCCTCTCCTCTGCTTGCCCTTCTCCCCTCCCTAAGGCGAAACTCTCGCACCACCTCTACTGGTTTCAGGTGTAATCATAAACCCGCTGAAGGTAATGATGGGTAATGTAGTTCTGCCACTCCCTCCTGTCGGTTTAAGCAAGTGATACCAGGTACCTACCAGACTGCACATTCCAGTAGGCGTTGCTCAGCACCCCTAAGAGAGGCGCACCGGGTGTGCTCCCAGCACCTACCCCAACTCTGTGCACGCTGGAGAAAGAGAAAATGCTCCTTCTGCAGCGCTGATGTCTTGAGCAATGACTTGATTTGGATCTAGGAGAAAGCTCTTCGCTTCCAGAATGGTGAGTTTGCTTTTTATCTTTCCAGTGTATTTTGCAGGTTTAGTTTTAAATACTTTGTCAGGGCTAAAAGAGCAGAGCAGGTTTTTTTTTTTGCCTAGTGATAACGCTTCAGTCTGATACTTTCTTTTTGGCCATAGTTAGTCCCAGGTGCCTCTCTGGAGAAGGTGCAGAACTTGTGCACGTAGTGAATTCTAACATACTGTACCTCAGGGTGGTTTGAAATGTTGGAGAAGGGCACAGTGCTCGATAAATGCTGGTGATTGCCTCTTCTGAAAGCGCAAGTAATGGTAAACTTGTTACCTTTGAAAATGAACCAGTATTGACCTGGTCTTCTCTCTCTTTCTTTGGGTTTGGGTTTTTTTTCCTCCTTTTTCTGAAGTTGCTGCAGTTTTGTGTGTGTGTGCCTGTGTTTGTCTCCATGTGTAGGTTTTATTGTTCATTTGTTTACTTGGGCTTTACTGAAGCAGCGTGTGAGTTGAAATACTCCACACTTGCAGCAGTTGAACTGGTCCCCGGCTTTGCGAGTTGGGGATTGGGGAGCGTGCAGTAGGACGTTGAACATCACATAACAATCCTCCCTGCTGACAAAGCAGCTATTAAAACTCAGGGGGGAAAAAAAGAGTGTAAAACATACACGTATTTCTAACCTTGAAAAATATATATTCCTTATTAAAAGAATCCTTGAAAGGTAATACCTCCAGGCTAAGTGGAGGCAAGACCTATCATGCTGACAGACCTTGCACCACCTCTCTTTATGGCTAAAACATGACATTCAGAACTGGCAGATCTGTTTATAAATAGAACTATTTAAATGAAAGGCAAGAAAGAAACTGTTCTTATTTTCTTCCCACCTGTTATTACCACTCAGCTAATAACACCTCTTCTTTGAGCTGAAAATGTTAACAGCTTGGGAATAAACTTTTGACTGGCTATGCTATGAAATACCAACAGGCAGCCTCCTGAGTAAAGAAAAGAAGGAGGGAAGGCATCATTCATATTGGCTAGATCTTGGGAGGCACAACTTTGCCACACTGGCAACACTTGCCCTAGCCCAAAACCATGTGCTTGGCTTGGTTGATATGAAATGTTTCATCACTGACCTTGCACACTGAAATCAGTTGCATGGTGTGTTGGATGGGAGATGTATAGTGAGATTTATAACACAAGTACAAGCTGCTTATTGTCATGCTAGAAGCCATAGAGTAGTGTTTACCTTGGGTACATTAAAAATGGGGGATACCCACAGTTGTATTCAATAAGCTACATCGTAGAACAATATCCTGTGGGAATGTGTTCAACAGGCTAATTATATGTTGCAACAGAAGGCTTATTGAGCATTTAAAAGTTTGATTTAAAATGTTGTGCAGTCTCTCTTCCTCTTCTTTCTTCCTTTATTAAGAGAGTGGCTAATTGGGTTCGAGTGTACACTTCTTTGTTATTCAGCTTCCTTTAAATGCTTTATTGGAGTGATTGCGTTTGGTGGACTGTCTCTGAAAGATTTCTGTGAAGAGCATCCAAGGGAAGAAACAAACTTTGAAATTTACTGCCTGCAAATCTGGATGCCTTTCCTCTCTATTTTCCATAGCAGATAAGTTTCTTGAGAAACCACACATGTTTATACTACTGTAAACTTTGGCATAAGTTCCTGCAGGGAAGTCCACCACTGAAAACAAATGCGAGATAGGTGGAAGAAACACCAAAAGTAGCTATAATGTAGAGATACAAATTGTGTGTCTCTGAAAACCAAAATGCTGTCTCGTTGGATAGCACAGCCAATTAGTCAACCTAATCTGCTGGTTTTTAAAAGATGTCCTGTCTGAAGAGCTGGGCTCTATGGTAGCAGCAGCTGCAGTACATCAAATGTCTGCACCACAAGCTACAGCATGTGATTGCACAAAGACATTGTGAAAGAATAAACATAGCTCTGTCTGAAACCATGGGCTCTCCCATCCCTTCTCCCACAAAAAAACTACTACATAGGCTCCTGTGTTACCTTGCAGATCCCATGATGGAAAATGGCCCATATCTGGGAAGGAGAAAAGGATGTGTTTCAATGGCATGTGTCCTAGTGTTCCTATGCTCTGCTGCTGCCACAAAAAAGTTTAATCTGATCTGACTTTCTGTCTTTTCAACTTCTGTGCAAGCCTTTTCTTCTCATCTCTTATGCTTCTTCATGAATTCTTTGAAGTTCACCCACTTCAACTCTATTTTTAGGAGTGGGTGGGGCTTTGTGTGTTTGGTGGTTTTCATTTGGGGTTATTTTGGTGGTTGTTTTTTTTGGTTTGTTTGTGTGTGGGGTTTGTTTGTTTGTTTGTTTGTTTTTTTCCCCCAGAAATTGAATTATGGAGAAAAAGTGAGGTTATAAACTGTTAGAGAATAATATATATGTGCTGGCTCACTAATATTTTCATCTCTTTTCTATACAAACAAATATCTTGTGATGGTTTGGGTGTTATTTCCCCCCCCCCCCCCAACTCAAAATCACCCAGACTAGACTCATCTTAGCTGGAAATTAAAGAATGAAGCTATATTTACAGCTTAGCACAATAGACAAGCAGATGTTTATAATATAGACAGAAATATACAAGTTAAAAGTAATACAGAAACACAACAGCCCTCCCAGAAACCAGAGTCCCCAGGAGGAGCTTCCAACCACCCTTCTACCTCCCTTCCACCCCTCTACCTTATCCCAGACTTTGCCTTACATCCAAGGTGAGTTTGGAGAATCGGCCAGGGGGCTTAGGAAGCAGAAGGATTAGTTAGACAGCAAGTTAGGGAGAGAAGTGCAGGCAGCCAGAGCCAGAAAGCAACTCCGTTATCTATGTCTGTGTTCTTGTTTTTATACATCTCAGCAAGCCTATGAGTGAGGCAGACATCACCATTGTTTCCTTTTCACAGCCTATCATCTAATTCTTTTCACCAAAATATTCCAGCTAGCTTCAGACTAGTACATATCTTATGTACATTTCTGCACATTGAGCAAACATCCTTGTTTAAATTAAGGGGGAGGGATCGTGCTTAAACTTCTTCTGAGACTGCAAACTGGTTTAGAAATCAACACTTATGACTAATTTGAAAGAAAGCACCTCTTCAGGTTCTTTATCTCCATCAAACTTCATTTTATGATGTCCATTTTATTGCACTTCCCAGTAGTTCTTCATAGTCTGTTTTAGTGTTAAAATTACCTTGGTGATTTTTGGTTTGTGAGCAAACACTGTGGGTTCGCTTTCCACTGACCTTCGTGTCCTTTTCCATCCTCCAGAATTTGTTCAGGGCACCTGTTGTATACTTCAGTAAAAGGAGACACTGGAGCATTTCCCTACCTAGGAGAAGTGGTGAAGTTGAATCTGGGCTTTGAACAACTGAAAACTTCAGAAAATTGAAACAAAGTTTTATAGCTTGCAGCAAGTGATGTTTTGAGCTGTGGTTTGGTGTCCTGGTGGTGGAGAGAAAAAGGCTTTTAGGTTTAGATGTACCCAGACAACCCTCTCAAGGAGTTTTATAGGAGGCATACACTGCTTCGTTTCTCTTAACAGTAGGTGTCCTTTCCTTGGGTAGCTGACCTTCTGCTAGTGAGACAGCTTTCTCAGGAAGAACCTGGCTGATTATTTAGCTGAAAGCTGTGTTATATGTTCTTAAATGCTGCCCTCCTCCTTGTGGTGTGACTCTGCAGGGTGAAATGGCTGGAAACCCACTGAGTATTGCAGCCCAGAAGACACTTCTAGGTCTTCTACTTGGGATATGGATTTACAAAAGACTCTAGTTGATGATTATTTTCAGTTCAAAATGTAAACAGTTAAACCACTTTGCCATTTTCTTCATCTCTCTTAATGGAGAAGGGGTCTTTTTGAATTATTAGAGCTACTCCAGCTTCAGTGGAGACTCAGAGCAATTAATAATCTTTGTATTCTCCTTTACAACATACCTGTGAGGTGGGGAGCTGCCATATCACTTTGGATCAGTTACTGCACTGCATTTAAGCTGCTGTAGTGGCTATCTGCTGCTGAATGGGGTAGTCCCATTTCTCATACCTTGCCATTACTGCCAGGGACCAGCACAGGTGAACACTGACTCATCGTGCCTGGGCCAGCTCCCTGTGAGACCAGATAAGTACCAGTGTTGATGCAAAGGAGATGTAGGACTGCTGCTTTCCGGAGCAGCCAGACAGCCAGGCACCCAGTCAGATGGCATCCCCAAGAGCAGGCTTAGCTCCAAGAACAGGCTTAGCCTCGACTATAGTGCCAGACGATCTTGTCTCTTGTCTAACACCTTAAAAACTTGGGAGAATTGACTTTTGTTCTGTCCCAGGCTTGCTCTGAACTAATTCTTTAATCTGTCTTTCTCTCTATGGAGGCATAAAATACTTCCTTGCTTTATATGTGAGTTCACAAGTATTTAAATTGATTCTAAAATATATTGGCTCATATATTAATCTTCACTGACCTCTAGTTAGGTGTCTTGACTTACTAATAGGAACTGCCAACAGCCTTGCTTATCTGCTGTGCCAGTTGTCTTGCAGTCATGCCAAAGCAAGCAGCTCCTTTCCTGCTGGCTGCAACAGGCAATGTATCACAAAACATTTATGCAAGAACTCAACGAGGAGTTGCTCACGTTCCCACTTGAGCCTATCTCTGCAAAACCTCACAAGTTTCACCAACAGACTTGAAGTTTGCCACCCATCAGTGGCGAACCCTGCAGCCTAATGTGTATCCTATGATCTAATTAGAACTGAGTGTGTATTTACATGGAGAGTAAGCTGTATCTCTACATGTATTAAGCTGTGTAATTAAAAGGAAATTATTTGTCTGAAATAACTAGGGGGAGAGGAGGGGCAGCTGCCAAGACTTTTAGGTGGTTTGTTTTTTATTTATACATGATCTCATGCAATATGAACTGTAAGCCCTGCAGAAAAACCTATGATGTGATGGTAACCTTTTCATGAGTTCACTCCCTCTGATCCACTAGCCTTAATTTAGCAGGATCTGTGCAAAGGTGGGAAGGGTATGATGAAGCAGAGACAAGAATGCTCAATTTATTCATGGTACTGCCCTAATTCCTGCAGCATAAATTATAATGCTACAAACATCCCTAATGGCAGTTTGTTCTGCGCAGTGATTCTTTTTTTTTCCCCTTTTCTGTTTTGGCTCTTTTCTATTTGAAATGTAGTCTGTTCTTTAGTGCAGTCAGCTCTGGACTGCAACTGTTAATTTACTTCCAATAAGCTGTGTACAAACATCAAGTGAAGTTAATACCACCAGAATTACATTTGTAAAATCTCACTGTTTGATTTTTTTTTTTTTTAAGGAAATCTCTAATAATTCTCAGCAGAAGCAGGTTCTGAGGTGTTCATAATATGTCTTAAGGGGTGAGACAAGGATAGCTAAATTCAGACCTATTCCCTCACTTCACATACATAGGTCAAACTGATAACAACAGAAGTAACCAGGTTGGAAAAGACCTCTAGGATCATCGAGTCCAACCTATCACCTAACCCTTCTAATTAACTAAACCATTGCTCTAAGTGCCTCATCCAGCCTCCTTTGAAACATTTCCAGGATCAGTGACTCCACCACCTCCCCAGGCAGCCCATTCCAATGACAGTCAAACTTTCTGTGAAAAATTTCTTTCTAACATGCAGCCTAAACCTGCCCTGGCACAGCTTGGGACTGTGTCCTCTTGTTCTGTCACTGGGTGCCTAGGAGAAGAGACCAACCCCACCTGGCTAAGGCCTCCTTTCAGGTAGTTGTAGAGAGCAATGAGGTCTGCCCTGAGCCTCCTCTTCTGCAGGCTGCACACCCCCAGCTCCCTCAGTCTCTCCTCACAGGGCTGTGCTCCAGGCCTCTCCCCAGCCTTGCTGCCCTTCTCTGGACACGTTCAAGCACCTCAGCATCTTTCTTAAATGGAGGGGCCCAGAACTGGACACAGTACTCAAGGTGTGGCCTAACCAGTGCTGAGTGTAGGGGCAGAAGGACTTCCCTGGTCCTGCTGGTCACACTGTTCCTGATATAGGCCAGGATGTCATTGGCCTTCTTGGCCACCTGGGCACACTGCTGGCTCATGTTCAATTGCTGTCAACCAGCACCCCCAGGTCCCTCTCTGCCTGGCTGCTCTCCAGCCACTCTGTCCCCAGCCTGTAGCACTGCATGGGGCTCTTGTGGCCAAAATGCAGAGCCAGGCACTTGGACTTGTTAAAACTCATGGCACTGGACTGTGCCCATCTGTTCAGCCTGTCCAGGTCCCTCTGCAGAGCCCTCCTGCCCTCTAACAGATCCACACAGGCTCCCAGCTTGGTGTTGTCTGCAAACTTACTGATGGTGGACTCAGTCCCCTCATCCAGATCATCAGTCAAGATATTAAACAGCACAGTTTTCTAGTCCTACAGCTGGAAGGCATGAAGGATGTGGGTTACACTAACCAAAGCACACTTAAAAGCCTCCAAGCTAAATATGTGATTTTGAGAGGATTTTTGGGAAGCTTGTGTGCTTGTCCAGTGAGCTAACTGCACTTGTCGGCATTTGCACTCTGGGCCAAGCATGCCATTCCAGTTGTGCTTAATTCATGCTTTAGCCTAACATAAATAACTGAATTTCTTTCACTTATCAATGGAGAGTGGCTCTCAGAGCTCCCTTTTTTGGCTGCCAGAGCACAAGTATTTATGCTCTGCCACCTGGATCCACCCACAGTTATTTGCCTGGTTTGCACTGCTGGGTGGGTAACAGAATGACTGAGCAGAAAAGTGCTGCTAATCTGGAAAACATTCAAGAGAGCCCTCTGCACCTTGGATTTCCCTGGTGTATTTTTCCTGATAATGATTATACTCCAGTCACAAAACACACAGGTGGGAGGTACTGGCTGTGCTACTGATGTGCTGCCCAGAAAAGCAGGAATTTCCCTGGACTTTTCCTCCTCTCATTTATTATGTGGTATCAGTAAGAAGAGGACAAGATGCTTGAAGTCTAAAATGAATGGAAATTACATTTACCATCACTGTGATGTGACTAATAAATGATCTCAGACTTGTAAGTTTGGCTACTGGTCAGTTATTTTACTAGATAAATGAAAACGTGGGAGAAAAAAAACAGCATGAGGACTGTGTATGTGTCAGTAATTTTCTGCTACCTCTTATAGGTAGCTACAGCTTGCTTGTATCTGTCTTTGCTCTTTGATTTCTGCTTATAGTTGGAGAGAGGCCAAAGCTAGCAATGCTGAAGGCTGTCAGGAGGTGTTGTGAATACCTGCCTTGATCTCCAGTTCATTACCTTTTCAGGGTGTAAACACACTGGGACAGAGAAGGGCTCTTCTGGTGTTCATAGAGTTACTTTCAAATCTCCAGTCTTGGTGGCAGTTTTCTTCCTTTCTTCCCGTGGCACTCACAAGTCCTGTGCTCTGTCACCGATTTCCTGAGTGCTCTGGGACAAATTCAGGATGAAAGGAAACAGGATCAGGTTGTGCCAGGAGAGGTTTAGGTTGAACATTAGGAAAAATTTCTTCACTGAAAGGGTTGTCCAACACTGGAACAGGCTGCTCAGAGAAGTGGTTGGATCATGTCTACATGTCTTTTAAACATCTCCAGGGATGATGTGGTGCTTAGGATATGGTTTAGCAACAAACTTGGTAGTGTTAATGATTGGACTTGATGATCTTAAAGGTCTTTCCCAGCTTAAACAATTCCACAATTCTATGTTGTTTGAAGCCAGGTTTTTAAGGGATTACACATGTTTTTGCAATTCTTACAAGCAGAAGTGAAATATGATGGAATGTGGTGTCAGTCTCTTTGTGTTTTAGTCTTTCCATCTGCATGCTTGATCATCTCCATTTTTCTCTCATCCCTGCTCTTCTGTGTCTTACACATTAAACAATCAAACCAGGCCATGCTTGCCATGTACAAATTCCAAGCTTAGCAGAGGAATGCTATTCCAGCTAGTTCTACCAAGGTATGAGTGAAAATGTAAAAGAACGCACTGATTTGGAGACCAGATGCAAATATCAACCCTGGGCTCAAAAATCAGTAATTTAAAAAAAATAAATAATGTAAAACAATGAAATGACCAAAAAAAAAAAAAAAAAAAAAAAGGCAAACAATAAACCCCTGAGAACAAACAAACAAAGCAAAATCAAAAGACAAAACCAAACCAACAACCAGAAAAACCCCAACAGCTGTACTGCAATAAAAAGTAGCCACCTTTACACCGTAACAGCTAGGTAGAAGTCTGTGGCCTCAATCCTGCATAGGAAGAGTAAAGAAGATTTCTGTTTCTTTTGGTTTTTTTTTTTTAATCTGTGAATGAATAATTTAGTGATTCTGAAAGAGTCTGGCAGTTACAGGACCTGCCAGGTTTTGTCCTTCTATGCCTGTGGTGCTAAAATCCGTGTGTCTTGAGCCTCGTTCTTCTTGGGACAAGTAGATCTGGGAGGCTGAAGGTGGCAAATCACTTCTAGTATGGAGAAAATGGAGCTTTTGCTCAGTCTCCCTCCAGGCAAAAAAACCCATGTGTAGATTGCAGGTGAAGCCTTAGGGTTTTTTTTAATGCTGGTCTAAACAACCTACACAATTATAGACCTAGACTATGTTATGTCAGGAGATAACCTAAACTAACTTCATGCTTCATTTGAACCATGAAGCTCCAGGAATATCTGCCAAATTGAAGTCCAGTTGAAACTTTGAAAGCAGAACATATTTCATACCCTTTTTGTACTAGATAGAATTGTAAGTTCTGCAGATACCTGCCTGCCATCGTCAATGACCTGCAACACAGAAGAATAATTGTCATAAGAGGAAGACTGAAAATCCATCCAAGAAATTGCACAGCCAAGATTAGGTGTCTGTAGCAAAGAGATATAACAGGAGTCTTCTGTCTCATTACAGCCAAGAGAGAACATTTTAAGCAAAGTGACTTGTGATTAAACACACCAAGGTGTGTGTTTGATTTGACATTTATAAGTGAAATGTTATAATTACATCCACACATTATGACAGTTGGACACTTTAATCAAGGAACCCGTGGCAGTGTTGGCAAGGATACACATGGGTAATGGCAGGAGTGAGCTGCTTGATCTAAGCAGTCTTTCAACTGCACTGTCAAATGTGTTGTGTATGTTGGTGTCCTGGTTTGAGTTAGAACAGAACAGTCTCCGTTCAGTGATATTTGCTGTCAGCTCAATCTCTTGTAACTGCTCTTCCTGAAATGAAGGATGTGTTTTCACATATATTGGATGCTTGTACTAGTGAGAATGCTCCATGTTTCTAGTTGGTACCAAGGACCGCTGTGCAGACTGAGACAGCTGTTAAACCTTGCTCGCTATCTTTGGGGTGCAAAGCCTTTCCCTGCAGGGGAAAGTGGACAGGCAAGGTGACCCTAAATTAACCATCAAGGTATTCCATTCCACATAGATCATATTGGCTACAAAGCTGAAGGATCATGAGGATTAATTTCTTCTGCTTCCTCTTCTTCAATGACCAACATCCAACAGGAGGACTCTGTACATTCTGTCTTCGATCCTGATCCATGAGTTCCTGAATCTAATTCCTATTTGCTGCTGAGAGCAGGGCAGGACTTCTGTCACTGTGACAGTGACTAATTGCCATCAGAGGGTTGGATTCAATATTTGGCTTCTATATACGCTTACATTTTTCATCTTACTGTTAATACAGCTTTAATTTTCTAATTCAGAAGTCCTGTCTCTTCTCCCAGACAATCAGCAACAGAACAAGGGGACACAGCCTCAAGTTGTGCCGGGGGAAGTATAGGCTGGATGTTAGGAGGAAGTTCTTGCCAGAGAGAGTGATTGGCATTGGAATGGGCTGCCCAGGGAGGTGGTGGAGTCACTGTCCCTGGAGGTGTTCAGGAAAAGACTGGATGGGGCGCTTGTTGCCATGGTCTAGTTGACTGGCTAGGGCTGGGTGCTAGGGTGGACTGGATGATCTTGGAGGTCTCTTCCAACCTGGTTGATTCTATTCTATTCCTTTCTCTTCCTTGAGGGAGAGTGGTTACTGGAATCACTCATTTAGTGGCCCAGCCCTAAACTTTGACAATTACTCTCTATAGAAACCCCCAAAATAACAAAACCAACAAGCAAACCTAAACAGCCTTCCCCCCCAACCAAAATAGTCAAATGTGGTGATATGCCATCCTGCAGCATTTCACATAAGACAGCACAGATTTTGTAGCCTTATTATCTTGCAAGGTAGGAGCTAGTTAAAGGTGCAAAACTCGGAACTTGCTGCCAAGGAAGTGAGATGGGTAGGGAAATGCTTTTATCAAGGCCAGTGATCTTCAGGAAAAGCTGTGAATGCTTCCTCCCACATTTCTGTACAAATGGAGCAAGGACAGTAAACTTACGGAATCAGACAAAGTGTTTCTTTAGGGTTGACATTTGGAAGGTGTTGCTGAACAGGCTGAATTCTTTGAGCTAACGCATGGCAGGTGCCTGCAGATTCCCAATTAGGAAAGTTAAAGCACTGGAAAGCTGTTAGAAGTGTGGCCTGCATTTCAGCTTATTTCACCTGGTTTCATTCTGTGTGAGGCAAAGGTTACGCTGCTAGTACTGATCAGACTGAAAGGGGACAGCTAGAGGAGCTCCATGAGCTACTGATCCGAAATGAAATGCCCTTTACTGATATCTGTAGGGCCTTTGCACCCTGGGCTGTTTGTTTAGTGCTGTTAGAGACAGTTGTCTGTTCCTTTTCCTTCTGCCACAGCCAGTGTATGTATTGGTAGCTCCTTCCAGCTGGGAGAGCTTAGCCTCCTCTCATGCAAGAGCAGCTGTCAGAAAAACCTGAACTCTGGGCAGTACATTAATATTTGCTTTTGAAGTAAAGTGATCAGAGATGGATTATTAAATAGGATCTGATGCTGTATGGCAGATTATCCTCCTCTGACTTAATTTTTGTTGCTGGATCATTGCCATTTTACAGCCTATCTTGCAGTCATGACTTCAGTCAAAATACTCTGTTCCCTATACTAAGTAATTAAGAGTACAATTCAGAGATTCAGATGTCCTTCAGTAGCTACCCATTTAAACATGAATCCCATTTGATAGAAATGAGGCATTTTTGCTTGTCAAGAGCATGTGCAATTGCTATGTAGAGGGGGAGTCTGCCTTATAGTGAGAGGTACCGAGTTTAGCTTTTAGAGGACAAAAGCTATGTCTATGGATTCCTCTCCCTTCTTCTCGTTAAAATGACAGTGTCAAAAATAAGTGTAAAATATTGGCAGTTGGAGCTTGATGGACATCTCAGCCTATCTTGAACAGCACAGGCACAAATAGTTTGAATGTGATGAAGTTTCAGTACTGGAGAAGAGTTCTGACCAAACTTGGAAGACTTTAATTGCCATAAAAAGCAGTAAAGGAAAAGTGCACTTTCGGCACTATAACTTGGAAAATGTTCCTGTGATTAAGAATCCCTCTCTGATGCTCTCTTCACTATGTTCTTAAGGTGCCAAGGACTATTAAACATGTTCTTCAGTCAAAACAGATCAATACACGAAAAATAAGTATCTGTCTTTCCTTGTAAATATTATCACAATCTATCAAACATACTCTTGCTGCTGCTACATATTCCCTGTGTCTGTTTTGTGGTCAGTCAAGTGGAGCAAAATGTAATTTGTGGCTGCACCGAGGAATGATTATGCTTACAGTTATTAACTCTATAAACTAACCTCTAATGACAACCAGAGGAGTCCTTGCCAAATCAATTTACTTTCTTCTACTGTGTTTAATGCAATTATTTTTTCCAACACAGGTGGCTACCTGGTTTTTGTTTGTGTGTGTGTTTAATGTTGAGCTGGTTATGCTGGTCGTGTCACCCATCTTCCTCTGTTTCTGCTCTCTCAGTATTACTTTCCCTTTATACTCTCAAAGAGAGATGGAGCAAGCGACTGACTTAGAATCACAGACTATCCAAGGGACCTTGAAAGATCATCTGGTCCAGCTCCCCTGCCGGAGCAGGATCACCTAGAGCAAATCACACTGGAATGCATCCAGATGGTTCCTGAATATCTCCAGAGTCACTTGAATCCTGTCCTGTCCCTTTCTCCTGCCTCCATACACAATTGGACTTTCTCCTTGGCTGATTTATACATTTTGAAATCTTTCTTGCCACAGTTTAAACATTGCAAGAAACATTCTTACTGCATATTGCCATGTTAACTTTTGCTTTTGCAGGGTAGGAGATGTTTCATATTATATTTTGGCTTGTTGTTTGGTTGAAGGCTTTTGTCCCTCACAAATTAACCAAGGGCAGTGTAGGCTTTCTGACATGGTTTTTTATTCCCCCTGGAGCAAAGATCTGTCATGCTCAGGGAAAGAGACCTTTCTAGACCCCTGTCCCATGGAAAGCATAATGCTCTCCCAGTATTTTTCTCCAGGCACTCACCTCCATTTGCTGAAACCAGAACACCAGAGAAGTAAAGGCATAGTTTATATGCCTGGATATCAGCTTTGATGTCTTCATTATGTGTGTTGCCAATGCATCCTCAATCTATATCTCTCCAAAACAGTGTCAGTATCCAGGCAGGCAATTTAGTTCCACAGTTGGATGCTCAAGGCTGGATCCTGGGATAGAATCATAGAATCAGCCAGGTGGGAAGAGACCTCCAAGATCATCCAGTCCAACCTAGCACCCAGCATTGTTCAGTCAACTAGACCATGGCACTAAGTGCGTCATCCAGGATTTTCTTGAACACCTCCAGGGACAGCAACTCCACCACCTCCCTGGGCAGCCACTTCCAATGCCAATCACTCTCTCTGTGAAGAATTTCTTCATAACATCCAGCCTAGACCTCCCCATGCACAACTTGAGACTGTGTCCCCTTATTCTGTTGCTGGTTGCTTGGGAGAAGAGACCAACCCCCACCTGGCTACAGACTCCCTTCAGGTAGTTGTAGACAGCAATGAGGTCACCCCTGAGCCTCCTCTTCTTCAGGCTAAACACCCCCAGCTCCCTCAGCCTCTCCTCATAGGGTTTGTGTTCCAGGCCCCTCACCAGCCTCATTGCCCTTCTCTGGACATGTTCCAGTGCCTCAACAAAGCAATGTAGTTGACACTGTTGTGTTGCTTTTAGTCTGGAACAGCAGAAAAAATTACACTGAATTAACATTAAAAACAGACTTTAAGCACCAGTACCAGCTGGATGTGTATTTGCTGTTGAAGAGAGCATGGCTCTTGTAGGATTTCTGTTACCACATCTCTGGACCACATGAGAAATTTAAATGTTAGAAGGCAGGAGTGATTTTTCCCCAGCCTGTGCTCTGCCTTTAAAATGGAAAGTAATTATTTCTGTGAAACACACAACACATAAGTTGCCTGATTGTAAGTTCCTAATGCCGAAGTACTTCACTGCTTGACCCGGTCTCAATTGTCTGGAAGCAGTAATTTAGTTTTTGTTGGTTGTTACTGGTTTAAGAAGCTTTTGAGAGGTGGTAAGGAAATATTCACCGAAGACCTAAGCCAATAAAGTTGCAATTTTCCCTCTCTTCAGCAAAAAGAAGAAATATTATAATTTGATATTATAAAGTTGAATCCTTTCATTTGTCAGTGACATCTTTTACTTTCCATTTCCTCTTCTTTAAAACGTTTCATAATAACCTAAGTAGCAGGCAACATGTTTCATGTTTTCTGAGGCCAGAGAGAAACTATGGGGTAGTTCAGAGTAGTGGCGGAAACCTAAAAGACAACATAAAATATTAACCGTGCACTCTCGAGGCTCCTGGGCAGCAGTAATCCCAAATGTAAAGTTTAGAAATTAAAATAAATGCTCTAGCCCTTACACCTACCAGAAGCCAGTTTAGAAGTGTAGGTGTGTGGAATGGAAGGAAAGCCATTTCCTTTCTAGAGAAAACATCTACGACATAGTAATTTGTTTGCGTAACGTTCCCCACTGGGCTGTCAAGCAGTTGGTTCTGGGTCATGCAGAGCTGAGCAGGGGCTGTAAAAACCCACTTGTGAACTTGTGGAAATCTACTGTGAGAATGACCCACTTCGAGTCCCATTTTGTTGTGCTGAGACAACCAACTCTCCCCTTTAGCACCAGCTCAGATGAAGGATTACGAGCAGTGATTACATCAGCTGCAAGCAGCACTGAAGACATACGTTGGATCTGTAGGAAGCTTAAACCCCGAGTTCAGAAAGGAGCGCAAATGGCTCTGCAGTTATAAATCTTCAGAACGCTGAAAAAGTAGATACCAAACTTGGAAACTATTTAACAACGGAATGAACTAATAGATGGATCAACTGGAAATGCTTTTTTGTCCTTACAGGCAAAGTGACAAGTCACAGAGTCACATTAAAGTGTTAAGATTGCTGCCACTTATTAGTAGAGGAGGTGATACAGAGTTGAGATCTCTTGAGGCTGAACATTAAAAGCCTTCTCTGTCCCTGGCCAGAATGAGAGACATCTGCATTTGCTTGACTGTTTCACATGCACCAGGCTAAGAGCATAAGTTGAAGATGTTATCACTTCAGCTGAAGGTTTCATACCACACTTCAGCACAGTAACCAAAGATTGGCAAATTCATTTTCAGCTGCCTCTTGCCGAATCTCTGAGCTGCAAGAAGCTGTGCCAGGCCACAAGTGCTGAGAGACTGTTAAAGTACATTTACCTAGAAACCTATTCATCTGCTGGCAACAGCTAACGGTTTAGATTTGATTGTGATGTGTAGCACCTTCTGAAACCATCTCCATTCTGTGTACTGCTTTCTGTTTAGATTTCCTCCTCTCAGTTTAATAGAAGTAATTCAGCGTAGTTGGTATTTAGTCAGATCAGAATCACTGCACTTAACATTCTGGTGAATACACCTTGATCTTTTTTAAGAAATAGTAAGTCTGAAAATCCAACCTCTGTAACTGGCAAGTAATTTCTCCCTAGAACAGCTAAAGGGAGTGAGGCACACTGCCATCACCTGCTGGTCTTGCTTGGCCTGTCTTTGCAAATGCATAAGCTGCATCCTCTGGGTTCAAAGATCATGAATCACTGAATGCTACTATGGCTGAATAGCACTAAGGCGCACAAAAGTGTTTCTGGGGAGATAATACACAGGAGGAAGTTCTTCCCAGAGAGAGTGGTTGGCATTGGAATGGGCTGCCCAGGGAGGTGGTGGAATCGCTGTCTCTGGAAGTGTTCAAGAAAAGCCTGAATGAGGCACTTAGTGCCATGGTCTGGTTGATTGGATGAGGCTGGTTGCTAGGTTGGACTGGATAATCTTGGAGGTCTCTTCCAATCTGGTTGATTCTATGAGTCTATGGTTTGCTCTTTACTTAACCTGCTTTTGAAGAAGTCTGAAGAGGGTTCAGGCTGAATTAAAGGTAAATTACTAGTGCTCTGGGATGTTGATATAAAAAGCAATGTGTTCTCTTATTTTTGAGGCCAAAGGCAGTAGGAAGTGTTTGTTTTGGGGCATTTTTTAATATATTTTCATCCTTGCCACTATTTTAAGCACAGCAGGACATGTTTTCTTTGGTGGAGTGACTGGAAAAGGGAAAAAAAAAAAGGCACTTCAATTTTAAAAGACCTGGAAGAGATTTCTGGAGGCATCACATACTGCAAAAATGCCATTAGTGCCATTTACAGCAAATCTGCCTCCTGACTTCTACAAAATGGAACTTTCAACACCAGACTTTCTTCTTCAACTAAGGTATTCTTCTTCCACTGTAACAGTGCTGCAATATGCCTGGCAGCAGCGCTCTGGGTCCTGAGTCTCCTGCTCTTGTAGGTCAAGCAACACACTCCAGGTTTGAACAGCAGAGTGCACCTGGCACAGTTTCTTGCCCCATCCGGCAAAATGCCACATCTCTGAGCAGTCATTCAGGTTCACTTGCTGGTCATGTCTATAGCTGATGCCTTTCCAGCCTCCTCACTTCGTTCCCTGCTCACTTCACACTGTGAGCTGACATAACATCAGTCAGAGAATTCTTTGCACCATTAAGCATTTGCCAGTTTACATCTTTCTTGCTTAGTAGCTACAGCAAATGAAAAGCTTAGCTCCTGTTTCTTCCTGTATATAATTCCCTCTTTTTGCAGCAAAAAGGTTTCACACCGTTCCCCTTCACCACTGATCAACATAGTAGTTTTATATCCCACATGGACTGATCTGCCTTCTCTTGTGGATGATTATTTTCCTGGATTTGCCCAAGCAAGTTCCTATTTATGAGGGTTGTCCTATCAAAAGTTTCACAGACTCAGTCAGGGTTGGAAGGGACTACAAGGATCATCTAGTTCCAACCCCCCTGTCATGGGCAGGAACACACTACCCTAGACCAGGTTGGCCAGAGCCTCAGTTTCATTTGGAATGCAATTCCAAATTACAGTTTCATTTGGAATGCACATTCATTTTGTCACAGGATGTACTCTTGAAAAAGGGAGAGCATCAGATTTTCTTGTTTGCCTAGTCACATAGAGGCACTGGGCATCTATGCATTGCCAGCAAGAAGGCTGGAACACAGCCTGGGGTCAGATGGTGTAACTGCTCAGGAGGCGTGTTGCCCAGTGGTGGTGTGTGCAACTTGTCTCCAGCGTTTCCCACATCCCTTGACATGGTGACCCAATGTGGTCGTCTTTTTCGCAGGAATGTTTAGATCTCTCCCTTTCTCTCATCTTCCTCTTGGCTGCCCTGAAATCATGCCTAAATCACAAGGGCTCCCACACCATGCTCTCATACTGAGAACTGCTTTTGGAGAGATGGGTGAGGCATGGCTTATTTTTTTTTTTTCAAGTGTTTTTCCTTTTCAGTATTTGACTTTCCTGTCTTTGTGCCAGGATAGTGGTGAAGGTTTTAAGGAGTTCCCAGAGGGAACTTTCAGGAAATGACTTATTCTATTTGTAGAAATTCTTAATGTTTATGAAACTTCTATATGTAATCTTGTTGTCACGTCTCTGCCAATATACTCCCACTGTCAATGTACTCTCTCTCCCTCAGAGTTTCCTATTTTAGACCCTGTGCATCTACTTGCACTCCTGTGGGTTTTTAAAACCTACTTAAAGAACTGGATTTGGATTAATATGTCAATTGATCAATAAGTCGTCAGGGATTAGTACTGGCAAATAGCTTGTAAAAGGTGCTGTAAAAGTAGACTTTGTTTTGTGCTCTTAATGGAATTTTGGGCTGTAGATACTTTAGGCTAATGATTAAATCTCCTCAGTCCCCAAAGTAGAAACCTGACTGAAAATTGTTATACGTTTATATTGTGTTCAAAGTCTCAATGTTTTGAGATGCAGCAGGAAAATGAATCTTGTTTCCTTTGAAGCTGTCAGTGCAAACTATCAAAGATCTCTCATCAGAGATGGGAGGTATGGTGATGTTTTTGTAGAGGTGTGTGGGTGTCAGATCTTGGAGCTACACTGATGGGATTAAGGATGTTTTCTAGTTTTCAGTTTGATTCTGATGGGGCATTAGTAACAGAAGCCACAAGTATTGGTCAGAAAGGGGGGACAGGCTCTGCTCACTTGCTCCCTGTGAGGAGGAATGGGTATAAGCTGCAGCACAGGAGATTTCACCTCAACACAACAATACTGTAAGGGTCACAGAGCACTGGAGCAGGCTCCTCAGAGAGGTTGTGGAGACTCCTTCTCTGGAGACTTTCAAGGCCTGTCTGGATGTGTTCCTGTGTGACCTGAGCTGGATTGTATGGTCTTGATCTGGCAGGGGGGATTGGATTTGATGATTTCTTTGGGTCCCTTCCAACCCCTAACATCCTCTGATAGCTTTCACTACTATCTGAAATCACAACTTTTAAGGCCAACACCTGAGATTTCTGGTAACAGAGGATGCTGAAAGTCTGCACAGACCTGTGACAGCATAAATGGGTGATTGTCAGGCTTAGCCTGACCTCAGCCTCATATCCTGCCCGAGCGTAAATCAGCAGCTGAACAGATTGCGAATAGATGAAGGTAACTCTTGTGGGGAGAGCAAAAAGTACCAATTTACATTTGCAATGGAGGGGAAAAAAAAAAAAGGTAAAAAAAAGGTGTCTCAACACATTGCATTGTGCAGTGGAAACAGACAGGGGACTTCCAGTTTGTATTCAGTAATCCTTTGATACGAGGTGTGCTTCCTTTCCCCCGTAACTCACCTACTACAACTGGAACTGAAAATTCCTTTCTTACAGACATTGTGTCTTTTTTTTTTTTCAGTTTCGTGTGGTGGAGTTTTTGGTTGGTTTTTCCTTCATTTTAAGCATAACACAATGAAACCTGCTTAGGCTGCAATCGTTGCTGCAGAAGTAGCAAGCTGTGATAGTTCAGTCTGATGAGCAAAGCTGGCTCCTGTATCCTGTGGATTGAACCTGGAAAAATTCTGGCTTTTTTCTTCTTTTCTCCATTTTTTTTTTTCTTCTTTTCTGACATCTGTCTTAATGCATCTATTGCCCATCAGTATTTATACCCCACTACCTATAAGGTCAGTGGAAGGACTCTAGGAAGGCCACTAAATGATCTCTTGGTTTACAGCTCCAGTTTGATGAGCTCTCAAAGATCTGTATTAGTTTATTTCCTCCAGCTTACATTTATGAGACACAGTTGCTCGTTTGAAGAGCTACAACTCCTCTTTCTGGGCAGCTAAGTCATTGAGAGGTTCATCCTCTTGTTGCCTGCCTCTGAATGACGTCCCTCCTACCCAGCCCTTGGATGGGTTTGCTATTGTTTCTTTCTTTCAACTACAGCATCTGGTTTATAGCTGTCCTGTAGCCCGGTCCACAAGCAAACTATCAAAACCAAACAGAACTTCTTGTAGCCAGAACAAGAAAGACTTGAATGCGAATGCCTTCTCCTGGGCTGTTGCTCTGCTGCTGTGAGCCCTAAGGAAAGCTACTCTAAATCATTCTTGTACAGACCGAAAGGAAAATCTGACCTGATGTTCTCTTAGTGAAGAGCATAGGAAGAATAATAAAGCAGAAAGAGTTGGAAATTCTTTATATTAATTGGCAAAGGAAGGAGCAGATTCAGCTCTTTGCCTTTAATGACTGCAGTAAAATATATGAAAACAGGAATTAGGATGCTTGTTTTTTTAAAAGGAAGGTTTTATTCAAGACCTTCTGAATGGAAGTTATTGTACAATTGGCTTGGTTCCAATTCCAAGCTGTTTAATTACATAAGTTACTGGATTTGACTTCAGGCTGGAGTACCATATTTTGCTGCAGCTGCAACACCTGGTGAGTTTGCTGCAGTGGGACTCACTCTGTGTGAGTCCTTGTGATTGTCATGCTCTAGGGCAGGTGCCAGAAATTTTCTCAGACCATAACTTCACACTCCTTTTTAGTTATTTGTGTCAGGTAACAGGAGCAAAGCTCAATAATTCTTCAACAGTTTCCCCTTTCCCAAATTGCATGCTTGCTGATCTTTTGTCTGTTTAACTGTTTTCTAGGACGAAAACACTTCCAGTAGTGGAACAGATTCCATAACCAGTGGGGAGATTCCACGGAGCAGGTCAGAGGGGACTTTGATTGATGTGGATGACCAGACATCCATGAAGGTGAAGACCCCTTCATCCAACTACAGTATGTCTCCTCTGCTATTTGTGTTACTAAGGCTCTTCACTTGTCTTTATTCCTGCAAAACTCTTTAAGAGTGTTAAGAGCTGCTCTGTAAACCCCTGTATGGGTCTTTTAATTACTTTTAATTTATTGCTTGTATTTTGCACTACTCAAGCCATTGTAGATATTCCTGGAGTCAGAATCCAAGGGATTGTCACAAGGTCCCCTAGGATACGCTTGCTTGGCTGATTAGAGAAGTCCTCTTGTCTGCTGCATTACTAAATGTTGGTCAGGAAGAGCTGTAAACATTAACTTGGCACAAAGAAATGATGTTTAGGATATTTTTACTGGGGAATGAGACAGGGAGGAGGAGAGAGAGCTCTTAGCCAAACACCACTAATGTAGTGTTTTAAGAAACAGGAAGGCAAGGTAATTTTAGAGTTAGCCCAGTTTAAAAACTAGAGTCTCAGCAAAGTTGATTTAATCTCCTTGCAATTTTAACCCCAAAGTTAAGAAAACATTCACCTCCCCAACGTAGGAATTATTTAGGTGTTTGTCCAATAGTGGATGTGAGTAATGGCAAACCTGGCACTTGCTGTGTGATTTGGGGAGCAGGAATTATTTCTTTGCTACCCCCCTGCACACCAGTAATAATGTGTTGGTACATTGGCATGAGAAAGCGTCCAGCCTAATAACTCAAACTCTGCCAAAGTTTTCTGCTGATACTTTTCCTATAGAAAAATGCCCTAACATTTCTTCTGGGGTAGATTTATTTTTTTTAAGAGATAATAATGATCTGACTAGAAGAGCATTGCAGCACAAGGAAAGCTTTTGATCTGTGGGCAGAAATAAAGGACCTTTCAGCTGGTGCTGAAGTAGTCCAGCTGCATCCTCTGGCCTTGGCCAAGGCTGTGTGCCCTGACTTCACCCCAGTAGCTCACTTGGAAGGCTCTTTTCAAGTCAGTGCTACAACACTGCAGATAGGCAGCTAGAAAGCATGTGAATTCCAGTTTGGTGCTGTGAAACTGAGTCTTTTCTGAAGCTATGGAAATACTTTATTGTTTGGGGTTTTAGTTACAATTCATGACAAATGAAACAAAAAGAAATGTATTAGCATGGAAGTTTAATTGTTTTATTTTTGGGCTGAAGGCACAGACATTCTTGCAACTGAGCAAGAAATAGTAACATTGCAGATGGAAGGCGTTATGGAAAGTGGTCTAATGAAGGCTATAGATGTGCTGAAAGAATAGGTATGCTGCATTTCCCCTCTAAAATTAAAGTTCATGAAGAATGGATGTTATCACCTCTCCACGTAGAGAAAGAACAGCCAATTGAATAGAAACTCTTAGCACAAAAGGTTGCAGGCACTCTACTTAGTGCAAGAGATGTGAGTCTTGAAACAGATTCACTCTGAAATGGGTCAAGAACTGGCTGGATGGCTAAGCCCAGAGAATGGTGGTGAATGGAGCCACATACAGTTGTTGGCCTGTCACTAGTGGTGTGCCCCAGGGATCAGTGCTGGGTCCTATGCTGTTCAATGTCTTTATCGATGATCCGGACGAGGAGATTGAGTCCATCATCAGTAAGTTTGCAGATGACACCAAGTTAGGAGCAGGTGTTGATCTATTGGAGGGTAGGAGGGCTCTGCAGAGGGACCATGACAGGCTGAGTGGGTGGGCAGAGGCAAGTGGGGTGAGATTTAACAAGGCCAAGTGCAAGGTTCTACACTTTAGCCACAACAACCCCAAGCAGTGCTACAGACTGGGGACAGAGTGGCTGAGGAGCAGCCAGGCAGAAAGGGACCTGGGTGTACTGGTACAGAGAAGCTGAATATGAGCCAGCAGTGTGCCCAGGTGGCCAAGAGAGCCAATGGCATCCTGGCCTGGATCAGGAACAGTGTGGCCAGTAGAACAAGGGAGGTTATTCTTCCCCTGTACTCAACACTGGTCAGGCCACACCTTGAGTACTGTGTCCAGTTCTGGGCTCCTCAATTCAAGAGAGATGTTGAGATACTGGAATGTGTCCAGAGAAGAGTGATGAAGCTGGTGAGGGGCCTGGAGCACAGCCCTGTGAGGAGAGGCTGAGGCAGCTGGGGGTGTCTAGCCTGGAGAAGAGGAGGCTCAGGGCAGACCTTATTGCTATCTACAACTACCTGAAGGGAGGTTTTAGCCAGGTGGGGTTGGTCTCTTCTCCCAAGCAACCAGCAACAGAACAAGGGGGCACAGTCTCAGGTTGTGCCAGGGGAGGTATAGGCTGGATGTTAGGAGGAAGTTCTTGGCAGAGAGAGCGATTGGCATTGGAATGGGCTGCCCAGGGAGGTGGCAGAGTCACTGTCCCTGGAGGTGTTCAAGCAAAGCCTGGATGAGGCACTTAGTGCCATGGTGTAGTTGATTAGATAGGGCTGGGTGATAGGTTGGATCTTGGAGGTCTCTTCCAACCTGGTTGATTCTATAAACCAACTCCTGTGAACAGTTATTAATGTCAAATGTAATCAGAAGTTGTCTTCATACCAGAGATGTTACTATTAAGAATGAATATTTTACTTAGAAAGCATATTTAAGTATCACCTACCACACCTTTCTTTTTCTTTTCATGTGCACTCTCAGAAAAAATTAGTAGCTACAACAGCATTTATCTCCAAACTTCATATTATACAAGACCTCATAAATTGTGCTAGTGATTCTGTTTTTTTTTAATGGAAAGCTAATATACCAAAATCTGTACACACTGAGAGAAATTGTAAGGGTGCTGTTATCAATTAAATGCACCTGCACCGGCATGAAAAGAAAGATATTAATCAGGATTCCTCTGTACTCTCTGCAGTGTTTGAGAAACGAAATGGTAGTTGATTAATCTTTGCAAAAAGAGTTATACACAAAGGAAAGAAATCCATGGCATTTTGTAAGATCTCAAATTATTACCAGAATAGGAGAGTTTAGACCTCCTGGGGGCTCAATGCCGATTGATAATCACAGGAGTTGATAAACATCAGCGGCTTGCTGAAGGATGTAAAGCATCTTCGAGACCAATTTGTTAGCACTCTTTCTATTAACAGAGATTCTTAAAGCTATTTAGAAGTCAATACTGATAGACTTTAAAAAAAAGCTGAGGGAGAAATACATGAATGCTCTCTATGCATTTCAGGAGGATAAATTTAGTCACCTGTTTGCTTAATGAATGGAATATCTCAAGTCTCTGTGCTTCAGGAAATGCTGTTGTTTTTTCTTTCAAACAGATGTCAATGAAAATAAGTTGGATTTGGATATTGACTGGTCTGATGTATTCAAACATGCCCAGGCTGTTTCCAAGACTAATCCTTTCTGGAATGAACTGTCAGCTTCCAACCCTTTCGTACACGACATAGCTGCTTCAAATAGAAGTGAGAATAATAAATACCTTTCGATCTTGAAAGAAAAACCCTGTTTGTTCTCTGCAGTTCCCAGCAACAGGGATTCTTTGGCTTCCTCAGGTGATGAGCTAGATATTGATTGCCTTCTAAGAAGGACTTCAGCAAGAAGATCTGGACGGTCAAAGAGCGTCTCTGACTTCCTGGATATTGTGGACAACCAAAGATTTAATCCCTGCAAAACAGCACCTCAGGAAACTCTAGCTTCAGACATGAGATGGCTTCAGAATGACCGCAAGGCCTACAAAAGGGCTTGGCTGAGCCATCGACAGCTCACTCGCTCTTGCCTAGATTTAGAAGCCATGAGCCATAGTCTGGGATGGGCACAGACGCAAGCCACAGACATTCACGTAGTTTGCAAACTGACTCATGAAGGGGGTTCAGTACAGCTACCTGACTCGGATATCAACGTTCACGTCCCCGTCGGTCATGTGTCACCCGGGGAATTCCAAGAAGTCGGTTTGAAGGCTATCCTTAACCCTCCATCACTGTTCAACAATGAGCTCTCTAGCACCATAAGTCCTCTGATAGAACTTACACTGAGCAACCTCAACACGAGGGAAGCCATTTTCCTAGAGGTGAAAGTTGCTGCAAAAGTGAAGAATGATCCACTTAGCCAAGTGATGAGCGATATTGTGTGTTTTTTTAGCCTCAACAAAGAAGGGCCTTTTAAGAAACTAGAGAATTGTTACACTTACCAAGATACCATACAAGTGAAGCTAAGCGAACTCAGTCATGTGATGTATGCAGTGATTGCTGTGCAAGCAAACAAAATCCAGCCTCCAGCAACTAATGTCTGGGACTATGTTCATAGAACGGTCTCAGTTGGAATTTATGGTCCCAAATACATTCACCCATCTTTTACAGCAGTTTTTGCAGTCTTTGGTCATAACTACATTCCAGGAAAACTCACAGTTTGCGATATCAAAAAAGGAGGGAAGAATATGCCTCCTGTCTTGTTTCAGCTGTGGGGAAAACACACATTTCTGCTTGAAAAGCCACAAGATCTAAACATTTCTTTGGTCTCCTGTGATCCAGATTTTGAAGTGAAGGTGGAAGATCAAAGTAAAAATATTAAAGGGGAGGAGCTGAAAACTGGTGAAATGGTCCGCCAACAATTCCTGTTTTCCATGCTTGGATGCAGGGAGATGCATTTCTTTGTCTTCCTTGTTCAGATTAAAGTCTTAAAAAGCAGACAAGTGACACAGTTCCATGTCACAACTCCTGATCCGGCTCCAAAGTTAAGTGGAATTGTCAACAGGCCAAAGCGCTTACAGAACCGCAAAGAAATTAAGTCTGCACCTTTGCTTTTAATACCAACAGTTAAATATCCCAAGTTTCAAGATAAAACTTTGAGTGTTAATATGTATGGAGTGGCCTTGAAAACTGTATTACGTCAAAATAAGATTGACTATTTGCTAGAATATTTTAAGGGGGACACCATAGCGCTTCTTGGTGAAGACAAAGTAAAAGCCATAGGGCAAACTAAAATAAAGGAGTGGTACGTGGGAGTTCTCAGAAGGAAGATTGGCCTTGTGCATTGCAAAAACATAAAAGTGATTTCCAAAGAGCAGGCTATGGACACTGCTGACAGTGAGCTAACAACCAGGAATCTTGTTGAACAAATTGCATTGCCATTCAAAAAGCTGACTTACATCTACTCAGTCGTTCTGTCTACAGTATCCGAGAGTGTCTATGACTGGAGAGCTTTGGCTGAGGTGCTAGGTTATTCACATATGTCTCTGGATGACTTTGATGAGGCACATGTTGATAAGGAATCGGAGAGAATTGCACATGTTGTGAAGAGGATGAAGGAAGACTGCCATGCTAACAAAAAGAAAAGGCTATTTCTTTATGAGCTCATTGTTGTAAGTATGGCCTGAACTAACCTGGTTACTGTGAATGCCTTACCAAGAAACTACTCAACGGTAATGTGTGAACAAGGAAACATGGTCCCATGTAGGAATCTTTACAAACAGTAACAGAACAAGGGGACACAGTCTCAATTTGTGCTGGGGGAGGTGTAGGCTTGATATTAGGAGAAAGTTCTTCCCAGAGAGAGTGATTTGCCATTGGAATGGGCTGCCCAGGGAGGTGGTGGAGTCATCGTCATTGGAGGTGTTCAAGACTGGACGAGGCACTTAGTGCCATGTTGTAGTTGAATGGATAGGGCTGGGTGGTAGGTTGGACTGGATGATCTTGGAGGTCTCTTCCAACCTGGTCGATTCTATGATTCTAAACCTTGAGCATATTACTAGGAGCTGTACACACCTATAGATGTAAAATACATCCAGACTGTCATGAAGAGTAATAATGTTTTGATGAATGAGTTCTAAATAGTGCTCTGTAAATGTTCCAGGAGCCTTCCTCACTTAGTGGATTGACTGAGCTGATTTTTTTTTTTAAATTGATCATCATTGAAACGTCTTTCATTATGAAATCATCATAGTAAGTTGCTTCCCTGAGCAATTTACATTCCTATTGTCAAGTATTTAGTAACCTTTTAGCATGGAAACTCCATTATTTAGATTTGTGTGCCCTAAGGCACATATCAAAGTTAGTTTCAAATGCCTAAAGCAAAAAGATCCTGACCCACATGGTGAAGACAAGATTTTTCTGTCCACCCATGACAACTTCACAGTCAATGTTGTAACAGCCTAAGGCAAATATTATAAGTATTTTGGTACGTATTTTCATGGGTCTTATTTGTAAGCCTCTGGACAGCTTCTATGTGATTCAGTGCTGTTATGTCAAGTAAAAAGTGGCTTTATTCTAAATGCTTGCATGTAGCAGGTTGCATTGTTAGCCATCTTAATTTGCTTATAGATATGTTCAGAAATTAATTTGGAATTAATAATTACTCAATATTAACATTGGCTCTGACTGAAAATTCTACCAGCCTCTTTTGGGACAGAAAAGAATTAGATTCCTGATGTGAAAATAAAGTATTGTGGAGATGGTTGTTTAAAAATCCACTTCATAGCCTTTTATCTGAAGCTTTTCAACTATCTTGAATTGTAAACATTAACAGGATTTGTTTCTCATAATTAGTTCATGCTGACAGCAGTTTCAGCAGGATTCAGGAACTTTTGGTAGCAGTGGCCTCATAAAACTCTTAAGACTTCATTAAACTGCATGGAATAAAATTGAGTAAGAATGAAATAGAATTTAGCCTGCCATATCTCTGTAGAAAATGGGGAGGGGGGAGTGAAAGGTGAAACAGAGTCCCTTACATAACAAGTAAATGGTGGGGCATAATTCTGTTAACAAAGCACCCCACTTTGTTGAGCTGTACATGACTTTGAGCTATGCCCTGTCTTTGTAAGCCAGACTTAGAGCTCGACATCATCTGTGACACTTGGGAGTAGAATTTACTTGCTGTTTCTTTTCATTAATCTCCTGGGTTTATGTTTAATAGGGTTCTTGATTGTCAGAGCAAAGCTGAACAGTATTACCTCCTCAAATCGTAGTGGGATTTGGTATGGTACGCTATAGTCTGCTTCTCACTACTGTGCCTACCAAGAGTTCAGCTCTTTGCAGTATGACATTTTGTGGAAAAGTGTTCTACAATGGAATCACAAAGATTTAAGTGTTGGAGAGCTTGATTTCTGCAGAAGTGCTTGATAGTTTGGTGAAATTCAGTATCTGAAAATCCAGGAAAGACTTGTGGATTTTGTCCTTGACCTTGCACTGAAAAAGTCAGTATTTTCAGTGGAACGTTTTGCTGGTAACTTGAAGAGAAGGGGGGAAACCAACAGCTATTTTTCACATTCTCTGTTACCCAAAGGAGCATGTAACATACTTTGTCTTTTCAGGTTCCACATTGTTTTGGGGTTGGGTGGGTTTTTGTGTATTCCAGTATGTAAAGGCTCATTTGGCATGGTGGAAAGAAGGGGTTTATGTCTGCGTTTCCACTTGCTGATCAGTAAATTCTCAGTTCTGTGGGAGGAGAAAAAAATTGCCTCCAGTTGAGGAGGAAGTTGTTCAGCATGAGAGTGGTGAGACCCTGGAATGGGTTGCCCAGGGAGGTGGTTGAGACCCCATCCCTGGAGGTGTTTAAGGCCAGGCTGGATGGGACTCTGGCCAGCCTGATCTAGGGTAGGGTGTCCCTACCTATGACAGGGGGGTTGGAACTAGATGATCCTTGTGGTCCCTTCCAACCCTGACTGATTCTGTGATGCTAATGTAATTAGTGACTTTTTTTTTCCCAGCAAACTAGTAGATGAAGGACCACACCTTGGTACAACAATAGTCTAACTTAATTTTTAAGCTTCATATTTTTAAGAAGCTAAATTTGATGTCCTAAATATTTTTATTAGAGAAGCTTATCTTTCTTTCAGAATCTGTAGGCTTGGCAGGATCCGCTTGACGAGTCAGTCATCAGCAAGTTTGCAGATGACACTAAGCTGGGGGCAGATGTGACTGAGTTGGAGGGCAGAAGGGCTCTGCAGCAGGACCTTGACCGCCTGGACAGATGGGCAGAGTCCAATGGGATGGCGTTCAATGGCTCCAAGTGCAGGGTGCTGCACTTTGGCCACAACAACCCCATGCAGAGATACAGGCTGGGGTTGGAGTGGCTGGAGAGCAGCCAGACAGAGAGGGATCTGGGGGTGCTGATTGATACCCGCCTGAACATGAGCCAGCAGTGTGCCCAGGTGGCCAAGAGAGCCAATGGCATCCTGGCCTGCATCAGGAATGGTGTGGCCAGCAGGAGCAGGGAGGTCATTCTGCCCCTGTACTCTGCACTGGTTAGACCACACCTTGAGTACTGTGTTCAGTTCTGGGCCCCCAGTTTAGAAGGGACATTNCTTGATGATCTGTGAGGTCTCTTCCAACCTTGGTGATACTGTGAGACTGTGAGACTGTGACGCTGGACCGCTTAAGCAGCTGAATGCCAGCTCAGTGTTTTCGTTAGGCTTGTGGGCAGTTTTGCTATGCAGCTGTTGGCAGCACCTATTTGTAGAGAAAGAAGTGACCTATTTGTAAGAACAGAAAATAGACAAAAGCCTTCCTGCCTTGGAGATGCAGGCTAGTGATATACATGATAATGTTCTGTCTGTAATTGCCAGTGAATGAAAAAAAAAACCACTAATGAAAATTATCATCACAGGCACTTTTGAAAATCGATTGCCAGGGATTAGTGGCACGTCTCACCCAGGACACCATCATTTTGACTTCAGCTGTCAAGCTTGGCAAATGCTGGCGGGAGCTTGCGGAGAAGCTGGCTCGACTCACAAAGCAGCAAATTGAGGCTTACGAGGTACCTCACCAAGGGAGAAACGGAACAGTAGCTCTGGAGGTAAGGCTCTGGTGTAACAACTTGTGCACGCTTGTTCCTCTGGAGAAACACAGCCAGGCACTGACCTTCTGTCTAAACATCAGGAGGATTTTTTTTCCTTGTGAGGGTGACAACACTGGAACAGGCTGCCCGGGGGGTTATGGAATCTCCCTCTCAGGAGATATTCAGAACTCACCTGGGTGCATTCCTGTGTGATCTGGTATAGGTGATCCTGCTCTGCTGGGGGGGTGGAGCTCCCTTCCAGCCCCTAACCTTCTGTGATTCTTCCTTGCTTCTTTTCTCTTGCAGTCCAGCTTCCTAGTTTAAATTGTAACTCCTTGAATGCAAGGAACCCTCACCAACTTTTACTTGCAATTATCTAGACACTCCTGTGAGGGCAATTGTTTGCTTTCATTGGGCCAAATTAATTTGCTGTAGAGGTCCTGGTCTTTGTGTACCTTGTTCAGCAGGTGTGCAAAATGCATGTAGCTAGTGCAGTGCAATTTGAAAGCCCTTAAATATCTGCGGGGTGGGTGTCAAGGCGAAGGTGCCAGTCTCCTTTCGGTGGTGCCCAGTGATAGGACAAGGAACAACTGGTACAAGCCAGAACACAGGAGGTTCTGCTTCAACACGAGGAGACCCTTCTTTATGGTGAGAGTGATGGAGCACTGAAACAGGCTGCCCAGAGAGGTTGTGGAGTCCTCTGGAGGCAGCCCACCTGGATGTGTTCCTGTGCCTTAGGTGATCCTGCTTTAGCAGGAGAGTTGGACTCTGGAGGTCCCTTCCAAGCCCTAGCATTTGGTGATTTATACTTGTGCTGAGATGCTCCTAGTGTTCTACAAAGTTAGCCTGGCTGAATTCAAAATGATTACTGATGATCACATGTACTTAGTAGGTATAAAAAAAACCCTGATTAAAACCATCTTATTCCAGCCTGGAATTTTCTAATGGTAAAAAAAATCTCATTTGATAGCACTAGTTGACATGAAGGCAGCAAGCCAAGAGAAGATGGAAGAGTAATTATTTTTGACTAATTCTTGAGGGTTATCTGAAAACTTTAAATGATTTGTTACCCATCAAGGACTGTTCTACCATGAAGAGGAATGACTGATGGAAAAAAATATTCCTTCTTCTAAACTTAATGTTTTTCTTAGTGGCAGAAATCTTCTCCCAGATGATTGGTGCCTAGATTTTGAAGTGCTTTTCATCAGTAAATTCCAAATCACTTTACAGAGGATGTAGGTATCATTAACTACTCAGCAGAGGCACTGGGAGCAGAAGGAAAACTCATGCACACAGCTGAAATGAGACTTGCCCAGGATGTTGCTGTGATTTAATGCTTTGCCTGAAAGTCCTCTTTGATATAATTCAGGGATGTCAAATGCAGCTTAATTCACACATTGTATTTAGATTATGTGGATGTGGAGAAGGGTCTGCCTTTGAACATTGCTTTGCAGTATTAGGTTGGTGTGGTGAGAGTGTAGATTATTGCTGAGTTAATCATGTACCCCTGATGAGCAGTTTAAAAAACTTTTGAGTATTTTTTTTTCCTTCTCTTTTGTCTCAAGGCAAAAAAAAATGAATTGTAGCAGTAGAGGGAAAGAGATTTAGTGTTTTAAGCATATTTCAGCCAATTCTCTGATTGCTCAGTGTCAGATTGACCTTCAGCACAAGTGCAAGTACAGCACCTTTTCATACTTGCTGTCTTTTCACGTTCTGGTGTAGACAGAAGGCTGTACCCCAATTCTTAGAATGTCCTGGTGTAACAAGAATATAAGGAAAGGAAGCAGGAGACAGAGAAAAGGCACAGCCAGTGGCAGAATATCAGGAAATCTCATCTTCTCTTTTTGGCTGCCTTGGTTATCAGACTAAAAACAGGAATATGGGACCTTTCTGGTTGCAGCATGAATACAGTAGGGATGAACTGCTTTAGTTCAGTAAAATATGTTGTAATACATAGTATTTACAGTAGAAGATTGGAAATCTTGAGCCTGCAGTGTGCTCATGCAGCCCAGACACCCAACTGTGTCCTAGGTTGCAGCAAGGGCAGCATGGGCAAGGGATTCACCTCCTTTACTCTGCTCTCATCAGACCTCACCTGGAGTACTGTGTGCAGTTCTGGAGCCCCCAACACAAGAAGGACATCGAACTGTTGGAGCAAGTCCAGAGGAGGCCACAAAGATGCGCAGAGGGCTGCAGCCACTCTGCTATGAGGACAGGCTACAAGAGTTGAGGCTCTTCAGCCTGGGGAAGGCTGGGGTGGGATTATTTACAAGGTCTTGTAATGACAGGACAAGGAGTAATGGGTTTAAACTGGCAGAGGGGAGATTTAAACTGGATGTTAGGAAGAAGCTTTTTATAGTGAAGGTGGTGAGACACTGGCACAGGTTGTCCAGAGAGGCTGTGGGAGCTCCCTTCCTGGAGGTGTTCAAGGCCAGGTTGGATGAGGCCTTGAGCAGCCTGCTCTAGTGGGAAGTGTCCCTGCCTATGGTTGGGGGTTGGAACTGGGTGATCCTTGAGGTCCCTTCCAACCTAAACCATTCTATGATAAATGTTTTCAACATAGCTTATCTGATAAAAGCAAAGAATTGATCACTCACTTTCTTCCTACCTACTACTATTTTCCACCCCTTTCCTTTTGGTTATGACTCAGGTAGATTCCCTTCAAGCAAGAAGTAGGTACCATTTATTCTGTGTGAATGATGACACCATTCCCTCTTTTAAAACTTCAAAAGACTTAAAACTTTAGACAAGAAACCTCACTGAAAGAATAGCCTCTTTTTTTTGAGACACTAGTGAGGATATGAGTTTGGTGAGCTTTTCCATTTGGGGATGGGGAAGAAAGACAGCAGAAGCTGAGGGAGATGTTTACAGAATCTATGATAGACTCAGTCTTGGAGTAAGTTGAGAGTTCTTTGGCCAAATGTGGAAAAACACTCAGAACTATGAAGAAACTACTACTTGGTTCCTTAAGGAATCACATAAAGCTTAAATCAAGGCAGTAGAGCTTTATATTGTGTACTTTTTTGTAAATTAATAGGATTATATTGAGGAAATGACTAATTTCTTCCTGAATTGTCCTTCAGAATCACAAAGATTGCTTTTTCATTGAAAGAGGAAAACATGTTAAAAAAATCTGGACTTCCTGATCACTTCACCATGAGGGTGATTAGGGGACTTGAGCATCTCTCCTGTGAAGAGACACTGTGAGGCCTGGGGCTGTTTAGTCTTGAGAAGAGAAGACTGAGAGGGGATCTGATCAATGTCTATGACTATCTGTTAGTCAAGTGGATGAGACCAATCTGTTTTTGGTGGTGCACAGTAATATGACAAGGAGCAATGGATACAAACTTGAACATAGAAGATTTCACCTCAACCATGAGGAGAAACTTCTTTACTGTCAGAGCACTGGAACAGGCTGCCCAGGGAAGCTGTGGAGTCTCCTTCTCTGGAGACTATCAAAACCCACCTGGATGCATTCCTGTGTGGACCACCCTAGGTGATCCTGCTTTTTGGCATGGGGATTGGAGTCAATGATGTCTGGAGGCCCCTTTCAACCTCTGAAGTCCTGTGATTCTCTGTGTGTGTATATATATATGTGCACACATCAGTCTGTACATCTCATTATTAATATCCACTTGTGTGGGTTTGGTAGAATAGGAACTGCCTAGACCTTTGATGGGTTTCTTTGTGGCTTTGTGTATCATCCCTGCAATTGTTAACTCAATTGCTGTTTGCAACACACCGACTGCCGGCGAGGAGTGGGAAACTAGAACCCATGGTTAGCCCAAGGTAATGTTGGAAAAGCAGCAGCTGGGAAAACAATGCTTTTGTTTGTAAGCTAAGCAGATTTTCTCTGAACATCAGCACTTTGACAGGCAGGAGTCCAGCTTGCTTTGTGAGTCAGGCTGTCATAGCTTAATCGATGTCCTTAGACTAGTGACAAATTACACCTGCTAAGGATCTGCTCCATATTTACTTGACATAAAATGAACATATTGTAATTTGAAATAGGTAATACTAGTAACAGCTATTTTAATTTCCTTTGTTTCCTTTTAAATTTGCAATTTAAATGTCCCAATTTGAATTAATTGGGATTATGGAAACTTTTGACTGCCTTGCTTTTGGAGTGTTTGGGTTTTTTCCTTCATTTTTATTGTTTCATAAATAGATTGCCTTTCTCCTGCTACGTTTTTTTAAGATAAGAAGGATGCTTGAAATTTCTATGCAAAGTAATGGGACAATAGGATGCTGATTAATGAGGTAAAGGAAGGCACAGCCAAACTCCAAACAGGTAAACTTTAATACTGGATGTATTCATTGCAAATATGACCAAAGGGAAAGGTGTTTTATTTCCACCCTTGTTGTGTTGCTTTGAAGCTAATTGGAATATTTTACTGAGAGAAATGAAATCCTTAGTTGTGAGAAGAAAGAAAGAAAATAACAGTGACTTATATCACTCATTCTTCTGCTGAGAAATGCAACTAGTCAAAATACAGATAAGATACTCACTTCTAAGTTAATTCTCACTTCTTCTCACTGGTGGTCTGTGTGCTTGCATCTGCCTTAACTCTTTAATCTGATCTAACCTTTTTCCTCTAACCTCCTTGTCATCTTTTTTGACATCTCACCTCAGATCTCTCCGGATCTATCACATGAGATATATGGGGACTGATCTGGTTATTTCTGAAGGGAGGGAAAGAAGGGGAGGTGGGGAGGAGGTTTGGGTCAGGAGCCTCTTGGCAGTCTGTTTTGGGAGGGGTTTTGTGTTTCTGTGTTACTTTTACCTTGTATACAACTGTAAATATCTGCATATATATATATATGCTTGTAAATTGTGCTAAGCTGTAAATACAGCTTCCTTAACTTCCAGCTGACTGAGTCTAGTTTGCTGAATTCAGGGGAGGGGGTGTGTGGGAGTGGGGCAGGTAATTCCCAAACCACTACACCTGTTATCTGAATTATGCTTTCAGACAGGGACATATTTCAACTTGGTAATAATCCTCTGAATAAAAAGAATTTATCTTTCCATTACTTACCTCTCTGAGAATTTGAGAGCTTCATAGAAATGAAGTAAAGAGGTTTAGAGCTTTCATATCGACATGCCTTTTCTGATGAAGCATTTCAGCATGGCTAAGGATCAAACGCATGTTTTTGTTTTGGTGAATTTTCTACCACTGGACAGACTTAATTTTTTGTTTGTTTGTTTTAAGAATTAAATTTCTGAAATCTTTTCAATTATTTTTTCCCCTTTATTTTCAGATGATGTGGAAACCTGCATATGACTTTCTCTACACATGGGCTGCTCATTATGGAGATAGCTACAGGGATGTTTTACAGGACCTGCAGTCAAGCTTGGATAAAATGAAGAACCCAGTAACAAAACAGTGGCGAGAGCTAACTGGGACTCTAATTCTTGTGAACTGCATGGAAGTGTTAAGGGCAAGTGCTTTCTCCAAAATGGAGGAAGAAGAATAGACTACCAGGAGAAGTCTGGGAAAACTGTCCAGAAAACTGTGCTGCTGATATTTGTGTTCCAGTGATGCTTGCAGAGCAGGACAGAATGCAGTTTGTTTTACCTGAGTTGATGCTGGGACTAGCCTTGTGGTTCTCAGCTAGAGATTGCTAGAGCTTGCTAAAGGCTACTGAGAAAATAAGAATGGATGGTTAAACTAATGAGGTCAACAACAATGGCTTGAATTCTATAAGGCAGCTTCTAAAAGGAGCTACTTCTAATTGCACTGCCCTCTAGTTTTAAAAAACAGAGCTATGCAAAGATGAGTTCAGCCTGTGGGCCGAGGTTTACATTGTTTTCAGTGCGGTATTAAAAGCTTAAGTATTTAACAAATTGTTTTAACTTGTGCCCAAACCTCTCAGCCCCTAAGTGAATGACAAAAACTTTAGGATTTGTCCTCAGCTGGGGCAAAATGAGTTGCATCTTCTCACAAAACAGGAATTCAACAGATGTTTGCACCTGGAAAAATAAGTGTGCGATGCTTAGTCCTTCAAAACAACTTCTGGTGTCTTGGTGGTGGTTTTTGGGTTGTGTTTGTTTGTTTGTTTTTAAATTCCAGCAACTTTGTCTAGAATCTGCTGAGTGGAAATTTAGGAAGTCTTCCTGGTGTACACTTTTTGGTGTACTCTGATTCATTTGCTTATTCCTGCCCTGTTGTTATTAAACAAGCCAATAGGGAAGAATGGCTTTGTAGGTACATGGGTTGTAGACAGTTCATAGCTGTTTCTCTTGATCATTTTCTTCTACCTTATTTCTTCTTATGAAGAATATGAACAATGAGTATGATTTTCTAAAAAAATAAGCCATCAGTGGGGTGCTGTTTAGATTATTTATGTAGCAATTAACTATCATTAATCATATGTTCTAAAAGAACCCTCTTTAAATGCTATCAATACCAAAACTGTTACTGAATAGTTTATAAATGCAGCAACTGCTGGCTGAATAACAGCTACAGGCTAATCAGCTTTATTTATTTATTACTATAAGATGTTAAATTTATTTTTAAGTAAGTGGTAGATCTAAAAGGTTTAAAGGCATTGTGAGCACCTTTTGATCAACAGTCATTCAGAACGTCAGGAAATACTCGTGACAAGCAGTTGAAAAGAAAATTAGCATCCTGCCATTGCTTGAAGTTGACAAGGCAAAGCCAGATTCTTTCAGGAGTACCACAAAGCAGTAGCATTTCAGTTCAGGAAGACTGGATGAGGCACTCGGTGCCATGGTCTAGGTGATTGCACAGGGCTGGGTGAGAAGTTGGGCTGGATGATCTTTGAGGTCTCTTCCAACCTGGTTGATTCTATGATGTCTACTAATGTTTCGTCACTCTAAACCAAAAGAGTACATTTACTGCTTCTCCCCCTTTTGTCCAACCTGCTTTCTTCTCTGCTTTCATTAAGATTTCCCAAAGCATGCTTTGCTCAAGAAGGTGGCTGAGGAAAGAGCACTTCCTCTAGTAACAGGAAAGCTCACTTACCAGAAGACCCTTTATCATCAGGACATGGCTGAGTTATTAGCACGTGTGCAAGTTATCAGTAAATAGGACTTGCTCCTGTTTACATTAGAGTGAGGAAATCAGCCCACAGAATAGGAATTAGTTTTGCTGATCAAGGTCGAGAAAAAGGAGCCAGATTACTGGAGTTCCCTGTTGCTTCAGGTGCTAGCATCTATTTTATATCTTACTCTCTGAAGTTTTAAAAAGAGCTACTGAGAAAATATAAAATAGCATTCTCCTTTTATTTGTGCTTCAGTGCAGAGTCCCTTTGTACTTCAGACCACAGTTCCTACCTTCTTGCAGGTAGTGAAGCCCCCAAGAGGAGAGAAAGGATTTGTTGTTGTCCTCTTTGTTGCTGCTGGGTAAGGGAACAGTGTGTACTGGTTCCATCTAAAATAGAGTTCTTTAAAGGTGAAATTATGCATTCAAGTAAATACTAAAAAGAGATATTAAATTGTTTAATACAACATACCACTACATACTCCCAGGGAAAGTTGCTTGTGTTTCCCAGACTGCTGCTTCCACCTTAAACCCTGCTCACAGAAGACTGAAAAGTGAACAAGATTCTGCAGTGGTGCAACAGGTCACAAAACATCTCCCTGCTTAAAACTGCAGGGGAATATATTCCTTTTCCCTTAAGAGCTGGAATAGCAGAGGATATCATAGAGCAAATCTTTCAGCTTCACATTATGAGAGAAGATTTATATGAGATGTTAGGAACGAGGTCTGCACCCTGAGGGTGCTGGAACACTGCAACAGGGTTGCCTAGGGCCCATCCCTTGTGATATTCCAGGTGAGGCTCAACAAGGTTCTGAGCAACCTGCTCTAGTGGAGAATGTCCCTGCTGCCTGCAGAGAGCTGGACTAGATGACCTTTGGAGGTCCCTTCCAACCCAGCCCATTCTGTGATTCTATGTTCTGTCACCAGCTGATCTTTGTACATCCCAGGAAGCTGTGCTCCCTTATTTAAGGACCTGTTAAGCCACTTTTTAGTGTTTACTACATGCCCTATTGAAAAAGAAGGTGATTTCTTATTTCAGACCTATATTCTTCTGTTTGACTAGTACTAACAACGGGAGGGAAGGTACCAGAAGTACCCATTCCTAGTTTTATAATTCTACCAAATATGAAGGAGAAGCTGCCCAAAGCCTTCAAGGCTGAAGGACAGTGTATCCTGAGAAGATGGTCAGTGATCAGGAACTTGAGAAGTGGTCAGGGATCAGAGGCTGCTGCCTTCTATTCTCATAGCCAAGCCTCTTCATTGCTGTGAAACTACAGCCAAGTTGAATTTGGCCCAGCAGATTGAGCAAATATTGACTTAGTGAGTCAGTGTTCTCCTTAGCTTGCAGAATCATGCAATTCCTCCTCTGTTTCTTTAAAAAGGAATTTATATCTTGTCTGTATTTGTGCTGTACTCCAAGGTCTTAGGCTGTGGGCTTTGGTGCCTAGTTGCACTTTCTATTTCTGCTTTAAGCTTCTGCTCATGAATGAAATGTGCACTCGTGCAATGTTCTGTTTGCTTTAGCAGCCCACAGTGGATATATTTAAAGAAAAAATAAATAAAAAGGGGAAAAAAAAGGTATTAATCCCCCATATTTTATTTAGTGCTCGAGTATTCAAAACCACAAAGTGCCAGCTGGGAGTGGAAGAAACTGCACTCAGCAGCAAGGCACAGTTAGGAGCACATGGCTTCGGTAAACACTCTGTTCTTGACCTTTCTCCTTTCCTCCCACCCTCTCAAGTGAGAACAGCTTTCCCATCAGCCTGCACACATAGCTTCTTGGGTTTCTGTGAAGCAGGATGAGATTAACAACTCCTGGGAGGAGACAAGAAAAAATACCAGCCCCTGGTCCTTGCCTTAAATGACCCTCAGTTCCCAGGTTTCCTGATTTCTTCCGTAGCCTGGGGAAAAGAGCTGTATCAGCCAGTCCCTTTTCCCTTTGCATGTGTAGGCAGAAGAAAAGCCCCTTTCACCATCCTTCTATCCCCTTTCACCATCCTTCTAACCCCTGAACAGGTACATTTCTTAAGAAAACAAGCAAATGAGAAACTTGAGAGCACCAATTGCTTTATGATTCTGCCCACCTAGGCAAGCTGGAGAAGTGGTTCCCTTCAGTGTGGCTGCACCTGAATCAGGCAGACACCTTCCAGAGTGGGCAGTGGCAAGGACAATCTAGCTGCCAGTCATGCTAGAAACGCTGGACTTCTCTAAATGAAGTTGGAAGCCATTGCTGTTGCTGCAGTGCAGAGGCATCTGAGCTCCATGCCCTTTAATGGCACAGTGTGATGACACAGGTCTGCACTGCTAACGGTCAAGGCAGGAGAGAAGAGGCAGATTATCCCCCGTGTAAATTTCATCCTTCCAACTGGGTTTGGGGAAGGATTCAGTTTCTTAGGTTTCACTTGCCCCTTTTTTTTTGAAAGCAGGGGTTTCAGGGAAAGAAAGGGAGGTTTGGTTTAAAATATAAGTAAAGGCTGCTCCCCAAGCCAGTCTCCAGACAGCAGGTCGGATGCTGAGAGCAAGCTGCAGGTTGAGACCTAGTCTCTGTAGAATCATCCAGGAGAGGTGTCACTGGGCATCCTTTGTCCTGCTGAGGCAAAAAAAAAAAAGAATAGAGAGAAGTAAGCAAGTGTTGTTGTTTGGGGTGGGGTGCTTTGGTTGCTTAGTTTTGTGTGGTTCGTGTTGTTTTGGTGGGTTTTTTAAGTCACTGATTTTCACAAACTCTTCGCATAGCCCTAAAGTGTGTGCAAAGCAAATGCTAAAACAGCTACAAAGGAGGGACTCTGTTTTGTTGCCTTGTTGACTTTAAGAAGAAGTACTTCTGGACTGAGTAACTGATCCAACTGACCACGACCTGCTAAATAATAAAGCTTATTGTTTAGAACTGCAGATGGTAATACCATGCTCCTAGTTAAACCCTGTGACCCTGCTTTTTCATCAGCTAATAGCTTGTTCAGCTGTGAAGAGTTGAACCAAATACAAATATAAGCATGTTCTGGTTTGTTCTGTTTGTGTCATAGCTCTCAAAATTGACAGTGGAAAGACAATAAAATGGAAAGTTAAGGGAGTTGGATCTTCTGTCCGAGTCCCCTCCCCACCCTGGAGAAAAGAATGTAGCAAGTGGTGTTCTGCATATGATCATCAAGCACCAACCAGTCTATTAAATTCTCTGTGGAGAGCCTAAAACTGCAGAAATTGCTAGTCCAGTGCAGGTGATAACCATTGTTTTTGATACTCATGGCAGTTCTACTGCTAGTAAATATCTACAACCAGAATAGGATACAGTTCTTGTCTAGTTGACTGGATAGGGCTGGGTGCTAGGTTGGACTGGATGATCTTGGAGGTCTCTTCCAACTTAGTTGATTCTATTCTACTGTAATTATTCAGAGGATGGGCAGTGCCAGTTTATATTTGTTGCCAACGTGTGTGTGTGTGTATTTATATATAATCTGGTTTTTGTTTTTAACTTAACAGTATATTTTTTAAACAAAATAAAGGAAAACAACATGGCCCACTGGAATCTTGCGTGGCTTTTGTTTTACCCTTGTAAGACAAAGAGAAAAGGAAGGTGGCCATGTTAAGAAGATGATTTTACCTTCCTTTTTTAATGTGCTCACAAGCAAAAGCCATCTGCTTGACCCTATTTCTCCAAAGTGTTTCTTGATAGCCCTGGTAATAAATGAGTAAAGAACTTGGTGTCTTCAAGCAAATAGCTTTTACCTGAGGTGTTATTTATGTATTCTTGTGTAAGTTCTGTTTGGGTGGTTTACTTACCCCTCTCCCTCCCAGCTTCCTGAGTCATCCTATCAACATTTGCTTATGAATAAAGATGTAGCGTTTCAGGTGTGGAAAGGAAGAGGCAAGATTTGGGTAATAGGTTGGATGTGACTCAAAGGTCTTTTCCAACCTGGTTAATTCTATCATTCTGTGCTTATTTTGCTTCTGGAAGTGGAGCAAATTGACTCTTGAAACAGAAAGCTGTCTGTGGAGCTTACTGGGGAAGTTTGGACTCCTCAGAAGAATATACTCTCAAGTTTTCTCTCTTTTGTTGGAGAATCAGGAAAAGGAAAAATCTCTGGTTGAAAAGGTCAGTCAGAACACAAGCTTCTGAACCTTCAGCAGAAAGAGGTAATACTGCTGAGTTGGTTTAACTGAAGGTTTCTTTCAGTTCTCTCAAATCAAATTGCTACTCATGATCCTTTTTCAGTACAAAGTGGCCAGGAGTACAGCCTCTATCTTAAATCCTAAATTTATCCTTAGGGTTTTATGTTAAAACTGAGTAGCAGGAGTTACTGTACCCACTCGTAAGTCAATTTACATATTTATTCCCAGCCCAGGTTTTAAAATGTAAATGACCTGGCCTGTCAGGAAGGGGGATGGCAGCACAACAGCCCCAAGAGAGCAAAGGCAAAGTGCATTTAGCTGCACTCCACAACTTCAGGGCTTTAAACATTAAGTTTGTGGTAAATCCAGAATAGAGCCTTGTCAAATACAATGCCCTGAGAACAAAGGGAATCAGGAGTGACAGCGAGGAAGTGAATAAGCAATGACTGCTCAGTCTGCCTCAACAATGAAGTTATCAGGCAATGGGTTTAAAAATAAGCAAATGAACCTTCTCGCCCCGGGAGAAATTGGGGGATATGTTGATAGGAGAGATGTTGCTGAAGACAAAAGCATAAACAGTAACACCTGCTGTATGTGCTGGAACGTGTCCAGAGAAGGGCCAGGAGGATGCTCAGAGGGCTGGAGCAGCTCTCCTATGAGGACAGACTGAAAGAGTTGGGGCTGTTTGGTCTGGAGGAGAGGAGGCTCTGAGGTGACCTTCTTGTGGCCTTCCAGTATCTGAAGGGGGCCTACAAAAAAAACTGGGGAGGGACTTTTTAGGCTCTCAGGGAGTGACAGGACTGGGGGGAATGGAGCAAAGCTGGAGGTGGGGAGGTTGAGGTTGGATATGAGGAGGAAGTTGTTCATCATGAGAGTGGTGAGAGGCTGGACTGGGTTGCCCAGGGAGGTGGTTGAGGCCTCATGGCTGGGAATATTTTAAGGCCAGGCTGGCTGAGGCTGTGGGCAGCCTGCTCTAGGGTAGGGTGTCCCTGGGCATGGCAGGGGGGGTTGGAACTGGATGATCCTTGTGGTCCCTTCCAACTCTGACTGGTTCTGACTGATATAAACAGGTGAAAAAGGTAATTAGATAAATACATGGGGAGAAGTGCTTCATGAGTCAGTGGTCTGTGTGCAGCCACTGGCTTCACATAATGCAGAGCTGGGCTCTGGAAGTGCAGCAGGGAGAAATACTATCTTGCACTCTGTTTCTCACACTCTCCTCTGAAGACTATGGGGTGCCTATTCTTACCTCTATTATCCCAGTGCTTTTCTAAACATGAGACTCCCACATCCCAGCAGGACATTCCAAGTACCCAATCTCCCTTCTGCCCTAGGTGTGACCACATCTCATCTGTTTATTAAGCAACAACTCTAGCTTCTCTCCTGGTCCATCTTCTCAAGTGCCAAGAGCAGCTAGTTGGACTGCTGTCCTCTGGCTGCCTCTGGCACGGAGGTTGATGATAATAGAGCAAGATCCTAAACTTTAGGCAGGGAGACAACAACCTAGCCAGGCTCCTCAGGATTGGCCCTGTCCAGTGACATTTCTTCTCTCAGAATCTACCGTAACCTTATTTCGTGTGTCTGAGAGAAACACACGAAGCAGGGAAAGAATGAGGTGGGAAATTGTATGATTCTATGGTGATTCTATGATGGAACACAGCCCTGTGAGGAGAGGCTGAGAGAGCTGGGGGTGTTCAGGCTGGAGAAGAGGAGGCTCAAGGGGGGCCTCATTGCTTTCTACATCTACCTGAAGGGAGGTTGTAGCCAGGTAGGGTTGGTCTCTTCTCCCACAAAAGCAGCGACAGAACAAGAGGGCACAGTTTCATGCTGCACCAGGGCAGAAGAAGTTCTTCAGAGCAAGATTGATTGGCATTGGAATGGGTTGCCTGGAGAGGTGGTGGAGCCACTGTCTCTGGAGGTGTTTAAAAGGGGGCTGGATGAGGCACTTAGTGCCATGGTTTAGTTAATTAGAAGGTGTTGGGTTGGACTCGATGACCCTAGAGGTCTTTCCCAAGCTGGTTATCTCTGTGAAATGTTGGTGATTTTACATGAATCCTCAGGTGACAAAGCTAATATTTTTTTATTCAATAAAGGAAATATCTTAGAGTCTGAAACCATTTCATGCAGTGCCACTCTACATTCTTCATACAAAATCTTCTATTGCTATTAATAAAGAAGTTGAAAAAAACCAAACCCAACCCTCCAGCTAATGGATGGTTTAATAATGCTGCTTATAAAACTAATCGTGGGTAACTGAAAAGCTCTCCCTGGGGTTTCATTTGCAGGAAGGTTAAACAGGATTATCCAATCTAAAAAAAGAATGGGAAAAAAAATTATCCTAAAGCCCTGAAGCCCAAGCAAGAAGATGTTGCAAAGCAAGAAAGAGTTGGGACAGTTGCTGCGCTGGACTCTCAAGCAGTCCTATGCCCTTCTTGAATTGACGGTCTCAGAACTGGACACAGTGCTCCAGATGCAGCCTCACCAGGGAAGTCATTGAACTTTTTTGCCTTAAAAAAAACCCCACATCAAAACTCAACCAAACAAAAAAATCCCAGCCCCACCCAGAGACAAAAACAAACAAACCCCCAAAGCCAAACAACCCCTCCCGGGTTTATTGTTTCACTCTTCACTGTCACATTAACAATAAGACCCATCAAGATTACTTTAAAGGCTATACACAATACCCAAAGACCTGCTCTGTGTCTTTCATTGCTCTTCTATTATATCTGCACCTCCTTCCACCTCTTTGCACATCCTGGACGTTGATGTAAACAGTGAAAAAGCTGTACTGTGGAGATTTGTAGTCTGATGCTGATAGGATGCAGCTGAAGGTCAGGAGATAATTCAGACCATTATATTTAAAGGGATTTATTACCGTGCTATTTGTAGCAACTGATCCAGAAAGGGGCAGCATCAGTTCTGTTATGATAGGCATTGCATAAAGGCAGAGCAAAAAGCAGTTGCCAAGGTCTCCTTGAAGTATCTACAGAATTCAACTATAAAGGGCACAGAAATGATTTTCATCTATGCAGAAAGTCCATTAATTTACAACTGTCATGGTACCTCGGATCATAACTGTTGTTTTTACACCATTAGCCATCTGATTTTTGCAACAGCAATTTGAGTGCAGTAGTAGTTTTCCCTCACATGAGGGCTGTATACACACGATGGGAAGTTGTATTCAGGTGGCAGTCAGACTCCCAGGCAGCCAGCGACAGGACGAGAGAGTGTGGACTGAAGCTGCTCCAGGGGAGGGTTAGGTTGGATATTAAGAAGCACTACCTCACAGAAAGGGTGATTAGGCACTGGAATGGGCTGCCCAGGGAGGTGGTGGAGTCACCATCCCTAAAGGTCTTTTAAAAAACAGATTGGATGTGGCACTTGGTGGCATGGTTTAGCTGATGTCGTGGTGTTAGGTTATAGGCTGGACTTGATGATCTCAGAGCTCTTTTCCAGTCTCAGTGATTCTGTGATTCTTCTGTGATGTTGAATACATCATTTTCCCTCCTAGGGCTGCATCAAGAGAAGTGTGGCCAGCAGGGCAAGGGAGGTGATTCTCCCCCTTTACTCTGCTCTCATCAGACCCCACCTGGAGTACTGTGTGCAGTTCTGGAGCCCCCAACACAAGAAGGACATGGAACTGCTGGAGCGAGCCCAGGGGAGAGCCATGAAGATGATCAGAGGGCTGCAGCAGCTCTGCTATGAGGACAGGCTGAGAGAGTTGGNTCCCTGCCTACGGATGATCCTTGAGGTCCCTTCCAACCTGGACCATTCTATAATTCTATGGCAGCACTGTAAACCTGTGGCTGATCTATTCAGGTATTAGTATTGGAAACTACCTTCAAAATTTTCCACTTCTTAAACTACATTCTGCTTATAAAACTGTAGTAGTTTAAGGCTTATTGGAATATTCTAATAAGAGAAATTGGTACAGAATGAGCAGGGCACTGGTTGTGAAAGAATAATAAGGATATCGTCTAGATCATTCATTGGTTTGCTAAGAGGTATAAAAAGCCAATATATAAACAATCCTCATTCTTCCTTGCTTTTGGGCACTGGCCCAAAACAAAGATCATAGTATCATAGTATCATAGTATCATCAGGATTGGAAGAGACCTCACAGATCATCAAGTCCAACCCTTCACCACAGAGCTCAAGGCTAGACCATGGCACCAAGTGCCACGTCCAATCTTGCCTTGAACAGCTCCAGGGACAGCGACTCCACCACCTCCCTGGGTGTTCAGACATCTTCCATTTGGCATCATTCTAACATCCTGGTTTAGGAAGGGATATCACCTACCCTTTTGTGGACTTGGAATTGTAATTTAGTTTCACACCACAATAGACCATAAGAGTAACAGTTCATTCACAAGCCAACTTGAAGGATGCCTAACTGTGCACACAGCCATATGGCTTGGGTAAGAATTTCTGGTCTAATTTGCAAGAGGGAAGATATTTTTTGCACATTCTTTATTCCAAACAGGGCTGTAAACTTGTTTAGACACAGATCAGGATTTTTCTAAGCATTTGAGACTGTGAGGTTTTACATTGTCACCAAGTCAAATAACCTCACTAGAGTTTTCAGTGTTAATATCTGCAACAGATTTGACTCTCTTGGGCAAGTATCTTTTTCCTTCTTTTAATGAAAACCACAGGAAACCACAAGTACTTAAGTATCATAGAATCATAGAATCATAGAATGGTTTAGGTTGGAAGGGACCTCAAGGATCATCCAGCTCCAACCCCCTGCCATAGGCAGGGACACCTCCCACTAGAGCAGGTTGCTCAAGGCCTCATCCAGCCTGGCCTTAAACACCTCCAGGGAGGAAGCATCCACAACCTCCCTGGGCAACCTGTGCCAGTGTCTCACCACCCTCACTGTAAAGAACTTCCTCCTAACATCCAGTCTAAATCTCCCCTCTTCCAGCTTAAACCCATTCCCCCTCGTCCTAACATTACTAGAACGTGTAAATAGTCCCTCCCCAGCCTTCCTGTAGGCTCCCTTCAGATACTGGAAGGCCACTATAAGGTCTCCTCGAAGCCTTCTCCTCTCCAGGCTGAAGAGCCCCAACTCTCTCAGCCTGTCCTCATAGCAGAGGTGCTCCAGCCCTCTGATCATCTTCGTGGCTCTCCTTTGGACCCGCTCCAGCAGTTCCATGTCCTCCAGCAGTTCCATGGTAGTAGGAGAGCAGATGACTTCTAGTGAAGATGACACTCAAGTCCCATAGGATACTGAAGAGAATCCCCCAGACGACTCACTGAGCTCTCTGCTAAGTATATGCCCAAAAGACTTGGCACGACAGGACGGAATAAGCAGGAACAGACTTGCACTCTGATACTAAATGGAGAAGGGAAAAAAATAATGCTTGTCTGTGACTTGCAAGGGTTCCCACAGTGCAATTGTGATTTTATACTCCTAGTAATACAGGTGTGCTTTTTAGACAATCAAGCAATCAGTGGCTTCTTAGTGGTGTGTTAATTAACAAGTATCATAACATTCTAAAGCGGTTACCTCTCAAGTCTCCAGTCTAAAGCATTCCAGTCAGATCTTGGCAGTAACTGTTGCCTTCCATATTAACTGGGGATAGCCTAAGGCACAGTTATCAACTCTCACAACCTTAATCTTCTTTAAATCTCCAGTTTCTAGACGTTTGTGATTAAGGAAACGTCACTTTATGTTTTCTTTTAGGGAATTCTGTTGAAGTGGTTGTAAAACATACGTGAACTGCATATGTAAAAGCTCAGAAGCCAGGGGGCAAACATAAAGCATTTGAAATGTATTTTACAACCTGCTTTTTTTTTTTTTCCCCTTCCCCCCAGATAATCTCATCTTTTTCTGAGGTTTTTCTTACAGTTATGAAACTCTTTTGATAGACAAGTGTTAGTATGGGTGACCCTTGACCCTTCAGATATCCTCTTAAATGTCTTATGCTTCTGCTGCGTGCTGAGAAAAGATAATGAAGAAGCCACACAATTGTTAAATAATTCTGGTGGACTTTGAGACACGTTTCAGAACTGGTGAAGAAAGTGGGTGACACTTGCCTAGAAGCCACTGAATATAATTTCCCAAGTGGAGACCTATTAATCACCAAAGAAATGAAAAAAAAACCAAAACTGTAAGACACAAGAATGCTGTCTGATGGAGCAGAATCTAATTACAAATGAGAGATTTTGATCTAACAGGAGCAGTCACTTTGGCAGCTCTGTAGAAAGATTTGAATTGAATTTAGCACTGAATTACTGCAGTGTATCAGTTCAAGCAGCAGAAGTGAATGTGCAAGCAGACAGATGAAGAGTTTTAACTAACTAATCCTTATAATAACAAGCAAATTTTCTTTAATAAGATTAAAGACAGGAGAGAGAATGATGCATCTGGGCAAAAATAGAAATTCAGTTTTAGAATCCTAAATCCATGCTTTAGTATCCTAAATCCACGCTAAAGGTGCCCATGGGTGGAATTCTCAGAGGTGGCAACCGAAACAAACAAAAGAAAAAGGCAAGATCTACTGAGGTTAATTGCCTTTGTTTTCTTCTATGGCTACAGTGATTTAAAATATAGCTTCTTAATTTCATTTCTGTTTCTATTTATTCATTTCTATTTCATTAGATGAATATTATTTCCTTAATACTTTAAAATATTGGATTTCCTTAGATGAAGATAGAGTGGCCTTTAGCTAAACAGTTCTGACCGGGCAAAACCAGAGATCAGTATAAAGATTTATGGGTTTAAGCTGGAGGAGGGGAGATTTAGACTGGATGTTAGGAGGAAGTTCTTTACAGTGAGGGTGGTAAGACACTGGCACAGGTTGCCCAGGGAGGTTGTGGATGCTTCCTCTCTGGAGGCGTTTAAGGCCAGGCTGGATGAGGCCTTGAGCAGCCTGCTCTAGTGGGAGGTGTCCCTGCCTATGGCAGGGAGTTGGAGCTGGATGATCCTTGAGGTCCCTTCCAACCTAAACCATTCAATGATTCTATGATTCTATGATTTCCACAGCTGTCAAAGTTTTTGTTCAAATATTTGATGTAGTTCCACTATGACAATAAAAATCCTCAGGTTGCCATGCAGTACAGTTCTCTGTTTTAATGAAACGGAAAATAACGCAGCAAACTTATGTAACCACAGAGAAAGCTCTTATAGCATCCTTCATCCTCCTCAGCATACTTCTGATGAGCCAAGCTTTACAGATGAGAAATGGGCTGGTTCCAGACGCCTAATTAGCCCCACAGTCCATTCAGTCTTAGAGCTGCTTGGCAAGACTACCAATAATGGAATTAGCCTTGACAGTGATTTTTTGCTTAACAGTGATGTTAAGCTGATTATAATGCCGAAGACTGGGCTGAGCGCTCATGCATTTTAAATAGACCACTGAATGAAGTTAGGCACAGCTCTAAGCTGGATGATTTGTTTAATAAAAACTCCTTTCCAGAGAAATCTTCCCCTCTCCCAGCTATTCAAAACTAGGAACATTTTAGGAAAGCAAGAATGAAAGTGAAGAAAAAAAACCAAACCCTTCTTGAATTAGCAGAGTATTTTTGGGCATATTCTAAATAGAAACAAATTGGCTAATTTAGACATTCGTTGCAGAAACATAACGTTCAAAAGTGGAAAATAAGTGAAAAGGGAATCCAAGGTGCTGGGTTTTGTGTTGGTTTTCTTGTTGGTGGTGTTTGGGTTTTTTCTGTTTTGAATTTTTTTTTGCCTGCTTGTTTGTTTTGGTTTATTTTTTGTTGTTGGATTTTTGTTGGGTTTTGGTTGTTTGGGTTTTTTGCTTGCTTGTTTGTTTTGGTTTATTTTTTGTTGTTGGATTTTTGTTGGGTTTTGGTTCTTTGGGTTTTTTGCTTGCTTGTTTGTTTTGGTTTATTTTTTGTTGTTGGATTTTTGTTGGGTTTTGGTTGTTTGGGGTTTTTGTTTGGTTTTTTTGGTTGGTTTTTTGTTTGCTTGTTTGTTTTGGTTTATTTTTTGTTGTTGGATTTTTGTTGGGTTTTGGTTGTTTGGGTTTTTTG
>WAAF01006015.1:264273-468452 GCA_013400475.1 Tricholaema leucomelas
GTGTTTTTGGATTTTTGTTTGGTTTTGGTTGTTTGGGTTTTTTGTTTGGTTTTTTTTGTTGTTGTTTTTTGCTTGCTTGTTTGTTTTGGTTTATTTTTTGGTGTTGGATTTTTGTTGGGTTTTGGTCATTTGGGTTTTTTGTTTGTGGTTTTTTTGTTGTTGTTGCTTTTATTTTTTTGTTTGCTTGTTTGTTTTGGTTTATTTTTTGTTGTTGGATTTTTGTTGGCTTTTGGTTGTTTGGTTTTTTTGTTTGGGTTTTTTGTTGTTTTTTGTTTGTTTGTTTTGGTTTATTTTTTGTTGTTGGATTTTTGTTGGCTTTTGGTTGTTTGGGGTTTTTGTTTGGGTTTTTTGTTGTTTTTTTGTTTGCTTGTTTGTTTTGGTTTATTTTTTGTTGTTGGATTTTTGTTGAGTTTTGGCTGTTTTGGATTTTTTGTTTTGTTTTGTTTTTATTTTTTGTTTGCTTGTTTGTTTTGGGGTTTTTTTTGTTGTTGGATTTTTGTTGGCTTTGGTCATTTGGGGTTTTTGTTTGGTTTTTTTTGTTGTTGTTTTCTGTTTGCTTGTTTGTTCTGGTCTATTTTTTGTTGTTGTATTTTTGTTGGGTTTTGGCTGTTTGGGATTTTTTTGTTTGTTTTTATTTTTTGTTTGCCTGTTTGTTTTGGGTTTTTTTTTGTTGTTGGATTTTTGTTGGCTTTGGTCATTTGGTTTTTTTTTGTTTTTTTGTTGTTTTTATTTTTTGTTTGCTTTGGTTTATTTTTTTGTTGTTGGATTTTTGTTGTTTTTTGGTTGGTTTGGGGTTTTTTTGGTTGTTTTTAGAAGTGATTGGTTTTAGCTAGGAACTGTGTTTCGGAGCTTTTGTATTTTGAACTTACCTGATGATTCTTATTTGATCGATCGCTGAATCACACTGAACCAACCACAGAATCATTTGCACAACTTCACTGGGAAAACTCTGGGATCTCGAAGCTAGAAGGCAGTCTGTTACATTCTGCGTCAAACACACAGACCTGATCCTACATTTGGGCTTTTAAACTTGTCAGGAGATTGCAAAACCTGAGAGTTTTAACAGTGCAGTGTCAAAACACAGCCTTCACAGCTCATGCAATCTCTTTCTCATATCCAATGCATTTATAAAGCAAGGATAAGTTATTTCTCTGATGCCAGTAAATTCCTTTCTTTCCAAAACCCAGCACCAAGGTAACCACTGCACCTCATTTCTATTTTTAAATCCCTTCCTGTAGTGGTAAAGGAAGCATTTGCACTATACACTGCAGCAAGCAGTAAGTAGGGGTGATCAGGAAGGGTGCTGCTGTGTCAGCTCAAGGGTCTGTATTACAGTATTGATTTAACTGCACAAGGTTAACACTGAGCCAGCCCTTCTGTTCTCTACTCATTTTTCAGATCTTTAACTCTACCAGATTTTGTGCCCAAGCTGAAAGTTGTCCCCATGACTTATGCTATAGAAAGTGCTGACATTCACTATTATGGTCTATGCTCCTGAAGGAGTGTTGATGAAGATTCATCAAAATAAGGTGATCTGCTCTATACTGAAGATCGCAGTTGTCAAGATGGACATGAACTTGTTGGCTTTAAGCTAAATTGGAGACAAATTTAAAGGATTGCATTTCAGAAAATACTCTTTTACAATTGGCCAATTTAAGTCTTTTGTCTACTAAAAAGCTTGATCAGTAGTTTGGGCCTCTCTGAAAGAAGCATGCTGATGACATGAAGTCATATACTGTTCTCAGTGGCTTAAGCTCAAGGAAAATCTAACTACTGTTCTTTCAAGACTTAACATACTCCTTCCCTTAATCATCTAACTAATAATCAGTTTTAGGAATGCCTTCAGAGAGGTTCAGATATGACCCTGTATTAAGTTTCTACAAGGCACCACACTGACCATCTTTTGAAACCTTTTACCTCACTATTATACTCATTCTTGAACATCCGACACATAATACATCTTTTCACAACACTTCAAGGGAATTAAATCTAACTTCAAGTTAGATTTATCCTTATTTTAGAGCTGGAAAACTATTTTACCTGAAGCCAAATAGAAAGCTTGAAGCAGAAAAGTGCACTGAAATGTTTTGTCCTAGCTCCCTTTCAGCCTAAAGCACGGTGTAGTCTTCTTTTCCCTACTCTGCTCCCACAGTACTAGTAAAAGAACAGCTCTGTTTCATTATTTCAACACTTACTAGACTTACAGACTGAATTCCTCACGTTCAGCAGTTAGGATGTAGGAGATTTATTTCCCCTTCAGCAGCTTTTCCTTTTATTTTAGAGCAGTAGCACAGTACAGGTAGAGAAATTCAGGAGATAAGTCATATGCTTTTGTTTTTAACAAACTCTGAGTTAGATTAAATAGCAGTTTATTTTCCTGAACGTAAAACTGGCATTTACTGAACTGCAAGTGTTTTAAGAAGGTCCAGAATTCAAGTCAGCTTAGCTTCCACTGAAATAAAAGGTTTTTGACTTATCCTTAAAATGCTTTGCTTAATTGATCCTTTACTATCAGATGTGTGGCATTCTCTGCAATGTTGTTTCTATGCTACTGCATAGCAACATTAAATTGTCACATTTCTACATGTTTTGTTCAATTTAGAATTAAATTGTAGTGCCACAATGGACATAGACTCATAGAATCAAACAGGTTGGAAGAGACCTCCAAGAGCATCCAGTTCAACCTAGCACCCAGCCCTGTCCAATCAACTAGGCCATGGCACTAAGTGCCCCATCCAGTCTTGCCTTGAACACCTCCAGGTATGGCAACTCCGCCACCTCCCTGGGCAGCCCATTCCAATGCCAATCACTCTCTCTGTGAAGAACTTCCTCCTAACATCCAGCCTATACCACCCCCTGCACAACTTGAGTCTGTGTCCCCTTGTTCTGTTGCTGGTTGCCTGAGAGAAGAGACCAACCCCCACCTGGCTACAGCCTCCCTTCAGGTAGTTGTAGACAGCAGTGAGGTCATCCCTGAGCCTCCTCCTCTTCTGCAGGCTGCACACCCCCAGCTCCCTCAGCCTCTCCTCATAGGGTTTGTGTTCCAGGCCTTTCATCAGCTTTGTCGCCCCCCTGTGGACACGTTCCAGCATCTCAACATCTCTCTTGAATTCAGGGGCCCAGAACTGGACACAGTACTCAAGGTGTGGCCTGAGCAGTGTTAAGTACAGGGGAAGAATAACCTCCCACATCCTACTAGTCACACTGTTCCTGATACTGGCCAGGATGCCATTGGCTCAGATACATTTTTACTGGGTTCACAAAAAGAATCCCAGATGAACTATTTGGGCATTACATAAAAGCCACTTTGCCTGATAATAGTTTGACACCAAGTTATTTTTATGTTCCATTAAGCCTTTCAGCCTTCAGTTCAGACAAAATTTTGCAGAGTGACGGTCAAAAAAGAAGCAAAAAAAAAAAATTCTGTCTTGTTTGATTTGATATGATTCTAATTGAATAAGTAGCTGCTGAAGCTTCTGGTTTTTTAGGAAGATCTGTCTACCACTGCTAACAATTATTTGGGGAAACATCTGTACTTCTGCCTGGTTACCTAAAAAGAAATGCAATTAAAGTGTTGCAATCATCCCAAGCATCACAATGGCTGCACAAACAATACAATACTGCATTTTCTTTCCCCCTGACCTGCTTTTCAGTTGCACCTCAATTACAGAAATACAAGTTAAAGAATGCTGCCAGTCTCCTCACTTTTTAAGTTTTACATCTGTGTTCCTCCCAGCAAAATGTTCAACTGCGTCAAAAGGAAATATAATTAAGAAATTGAAGCATCTCCCACTGTTAATTTCTTATTTTTATTGTACTACAGTGTGTTGGCAAGCATTACCATGGCAGGAGCAGTCAGAACATCTGGGTGAATTTGACTTGCAGGAGAAAATGTGTTTGGATTCATGATCAGGGGCAACCTACCACTAAGCTTGAACCCACTGTTGAAGAGGCTGTGCAGGCTCCACTTATGAAATGCCACAAACCTGGCTGAACACACCCTGGAGCAGAAGACTGTGGTAATGATCTTGTCAGATGTCTTCCAATCCTTTTTCTTCCAAACTTCTATGTGGTTTATATATATATATATATATATATATATGAATCTGTAAAATCTAATGACTAGCATTTTGGATTTTAGGACAAGCAAAGAGCCTCTGAAATAAACAGCCACGAATCTGTAAAATCTACTGACTGGCATCTTAGATTTTAGGACAAGCAAAGAGTCTCTGAAATGAACAGCCACGAATCTCTAATCCAAAAAGCAAATTTTTGTTCTCCAAAACTATCCCATATGTATTCATTACATGAGCACACAATTAGAGTGATTTGGAAAGGAATGAAATCCAAAGCACTTTCCCAGATAATTCAGAAGAGAAGCAGTAGTTTAGACCAGAGAGGCGAATGATCGTTAACATCACATCAAAATAACTTGTTCTGGTCTTCCAGATTAGATATCAAGACAAATGAATCAGTTGTTAAAACATGCTCTTTTTGCTAGCACATTGCTTGGTATTTTTGAGCAGTGAGAGGTTACATCTAACTGTTTTCTTTGACCCCTCTCTCTCTATCCATACATTGAATGCCTTTAAATCTTTTACTACTATACTGCTAGCTCCTCTGGGACAAGAACATCTTCCTGTGGTAGATATGTAACAACAACAGAATAAGGGGACACAGTCTCAAGTTGTGCTGGGGGAAGTATAGGCTGGATGTTAGGAGGAAGTTCTTCACAGAGAGTGATTGGCATTGGAATGGGCTGCCCAGGGAGGTGGTGGAGTCACCATCCCTGGAGGTGTTCAGGAAAAGCCTGGATGAGGCACTTAGTGCCATGGTCTAGTTGACTGGCTAGGGCTGGGTGCTAGGTTGGACTGGATGATCTTGGAGGTCTCTTCCAACGTGGTTGATTCTATTCTGTTATATTCTATTCTATTTGATTTCCTTGTTGGTGTAACTGGATTTCCTAGATGCTACAATAACACAAAGAGGAGTGATAAGATAGAAGGAAGACTAGTTCCTCTCTGATGCAGCAGATGACTAAGTGAAGTTTGCATGCTTTAAGCAAGGATCCTAATCTTTCCTTAATTTTCATATTTAGTATCTTCTTTGATAATTTTGTTAGAGATCAGATAATCCTGAAGCAATGAAACTCATTTAAGGGTGCTGAGGTATCATGGTGCAGAGTGGGTTGTGACTAGAACTGGCATGGATGAATAGGAAAGTAGAATTTGAAAAGCTCTATTACTTTCCTTACTGACATTTTATTCTCTTTTATATGTATCTTCCTACCATTCCTGATCAATTAGCCAGCTTCCTGTCACATAATCCAGTGCTTCAGAAGGGGAGAGACACCTTAGGAAGGCTTTGAATCACAGAATCATAGAATCAACAAGGTTGGAAGAGACCTCCAAGACCATCCAGTCCAACCTATTAGTGATTACTACTTTTTTTGCAACTGACATGCAGTACTATAAGGCAGAAAAAGCATTTTACCAGTGTCAGGAGTGAAAACCAGGGTGAGAACATGAACAACTTGGTCATATAGTATTTAAATCTGACTGATGTACCTGCCCGATATTGTGTGTTACTGAAGAGCCTGGACAAGAATTTTTAGTGAAACTCTAACTGCAGCATTTGCAGTGTGCTGTAGACCTACTCACAGCCTCTGGCACGCCAGATAATGAAGTTCTGCATTTTTTGCACCAAATTCATCTGTGTTCTTCAGGATTGCTGTCTGTGATAGAATTTCTTTCAAGTTAAATTACCAAAGGCAGCATAAAGTAATATATTATACTAATGGATTCACAGTAGTTCTTAACTGCATATAGATGTTATTCTATGACCATGTTCTACTTTGTTAAATTTGTCATTTTATAACCACATTAAACCACAGAAGCATGCCTCAAATTATTTTCCTCCTTTCAGGTGTTCACTGTACTGTCTACCATTTTACTTCGAGTAAAAGGCTTTCAGTGCAGTGCTTCTGCAGCACTGAAATTAAAGCTTTCACTGTTTCTAGCATGCAGCTTGGTTTTGAGAGCACAGTGATGAGTGCAGACTCTAGATGACAGACTTGAACTGTTTGAAGTCATGTTGGTATGTTGCACCTGAAGGGAGGCTGTAGCCAGGTGGAGGTTTATCTCTTCTCCCAGGCAACCAGCAATAGAACAAGGGGACACAGACTCAAGTTGTGCAGGGCTGGATGTTAGGAGGAAGTTCTTCACAGAGAGAGTGATTGGCATTGGAATGGGCTGCCCAGGGAGGTGGTGGAGTTGTCATCCCTGGAAGTCTTCAAGGCAAGACTGGATGAGGCACTTGGTGCCATGGTCTAGTTGATTGGACAGGGCTGGGTGCTAGGTTGGACTAGATGCTCTTGGAGGTCTCTTCCAACCTGGTTGATTCTATGATTCATGCTCAGAAATAAGCTGAATGCTTTGAAGCCAACATTTTGCATCTGAAATAACAGTGATGTAGCTTATAACAGATTTTCATGGCTTCCTAGACATTAGAGAAATAAGGAAAATTGATACAGAGAAAGCAATCCCCCCCTTGTCCATCTACATTCAAATGTCAGAACATAAGCCCATAATCATAGGTCACTTAGCAGCTAAAATCAATATGGTGCTAACTAAGGAAAATTTGAACACCTAGGTCCTGAAAACCAAATCAGAATAAACTCTTTATCCCAGGCATCCTAATATCATTGAATCCATGGGAAATCAGAAACCTCTCTGTGCTTAAAAATCAATGATATGGAGCTTCATCTTGAACAATAGCATAGAATCCTCCTGAGGGCAACGACAGCAATATGGACTGACAGTTCTTAGTTATTTCTGTCATGCAGGTGAAAAAATCCCAGCAGATTCCTGTGGTGGAGTATGAAGTTACATATATAGACCTATATATATATATATATGGCCATGATAAAATACAGCAGACTGATCTCAAGTGGCTGTAAAAGTGCAAGAAACAAGTAATTTTTTTTCCCTCATGTTGCTTCTTTGGATTTTTCAGCCAATCTGTGATCCTGTATGAATACTCCTTTCATCTAGTTAGTGCTGTAATGAGGAGGAGGAGAGCAATAAGTTGGTGAAGGGCCTGGAGAATAAATCTTATGAGGAGTGACTGAGGGACCTGGGGCTGTTTAGTTTGAAAAAGAGGAGGCTGAGGGAAGACCTCATCACTGTCTACAGTTACCTGAAAGGATGTCGTGGAGACGTTGGTGTTGGTCTCTTCTCACAGGTGATTAGTGATAGAACAAGAGGGAACGGCCTCAAGCTGCACTAGGGTAGGTTTAGGTTAGACATTAGGAATTTTTTTTTCACTTAAAGAGTAGTTAAGCATTGGAGCAGGCTGCCCAGGGAGGTGACGGAGCAGGCTGCCCAGGGAGGTGACGGAGCAGGCTGCCCAGGGAGGTGACAGAGCAGGCTGCCCAGGGAGGAGATGGAGCAGGCTGCCCAGGGAGGTGACAGAGCAGGCTGCCCAGGGAGGTGACGGAGCAGGCTTCCCAGGGAAGTGATGGAGCAGGCTGCCCAGGGAGGTGACAGAGCAGGCTGCCCAGGGAGGTGATGGAGTCACCATCCCTGGATGTGTTTGAAGGTGTTTAAATGTGAATGCTAAGTGGTATGATTTAATGGTGAACATGGCAGGCTAGGGTTAATGGATGGACCTGGTGATCTCAAGGGTCTTTTCTAACCTCAATGATTCTGTGACAGAGCTGCTATCAATAGCCTTTAAAACCAAGGCAAAAATCTTGAGTTGATGTTAACATGACTTTTCTTACAGCTAGTGAACAATAGGGTAACTATTAACCAATATTAATTCTGTTTTATTGATTCTAATATTGAACAGTTGATCTTGCATTGCATCTGAAAGTCACCATTGTAGATGAAAATCCCCACAGCTTGTAATTTTGACATTTCCATTAGAAATTGTTGTAAAGGGACAGCCCTTTTGTACATACCATTGTCTGAATTAGTCCATGTTTATTCACTCTGCTCACTAGTGCATCATGAACACAGAAACAAGTTGTCTTTTAGTAGTATGGAATGTAAACAACATTGATTCTCCATTTACTTCTACAGCTCTTTGATTTGCCTCTCTTTTATTACTATGTCATTGTTTTGTTTTGGCAATTATGTAATAAAGTCTCCCCAGGGCACTCTTTCTGACTTGTTTTCATCACCATCTACTTGTTAATGGCATGCAAAGAAGAGAAACTAAACTTTGCCTTCCTCAGTGTTACATGGTGACTCCAAATACCAAAATGAAGACCCAAAATTATGAAGTGTCTATCATTGCTCTTACAGCTTCATTTCATAGAATCATAGAATTACAGAATCACAGAATCATAGAATCAGTCAGGGTTGGAAGGGACCACAAGGATCATCTAGTTCCAACCCCCTTGCCATGGGCATGGCCACCCTACCCTAGATCAGGCTGAAACATATATGTAATGACACATACAGACCCATACACACCACAGTGGGACTTCAGCAACATATATGAACACTTCCCATAGAAACCAAGAGGGAATAGGGGCATAGGAGTGGTCCACTTTTACCAAACACCTTTGGAGTATTATTTCAATTGCTGATCACGAATCACATTACTGAGTTTATCCACACACTCCAGAACCAGAGAACTTCACATCCTATAAATATTTGCCAGTGTATAAACCCAAAGGAAAGGAAAAAACTGAGCATCACACTGATCTCAAATGCACATTGATTCTGACATGTCAGTTTAGTTCCATTAATTCTGGCCACAGAATTTATTGGAGCAGGCTTTTTGTTGTTGTTGTTTAGATGAAACAATAATGTTCACATTTTCCTTCTGGACCAATTGATATATGAAGGCTCTGAAGTGCTGCTGAGCAAAGTAAAAGTATATTTTCCAGGAGACTATAAAAATGCCAGCTCTGGCTAAGATGGTTCTGAAACAGCCTCACTACCTGATGTTAACCTTTCACACAGCATCACTCTATTCTGTATGATCTGGCTTGCTTTAGTTATCTCACTTCCCAAGCAGTGCTTTGGTTAAGCATTACCAGTCAAGGAGGTCTAAGTAATGAAGTTCAGTAAGGACAAATGCAGAGTCCTGCATCTGGGGAGAAATAACACCAGGCACCAGTAGAGACTAGAGGTCACCCTGATGGGAAGCAGCTCCATGGAGAAAGACCTTGAAGTGACAGCAAGTTATCCATGGGACAGCAACGTGCCCTTGTGGCCACGAGGGCCAAAGGCATCCTGGGATGCATTAAGAAAAGTGTATCCAGAAGGTCTAGAGAGGTTCTTCTTCCTCTCTACTTTGCCCTGGTGAGCCCACATTTGGAATAATGTGTCCAGTATTGAGGTCGTCAAGAGACAGGGATCTGCTGGAGGGAGTCCAATGAAGAGCTACAAGGCTGATTGCAGGACTTTAACATCTCTCCTATAAAGAGAGACTGAGAAACCTGAAGCTGTTTTGTCTTGAGAAGGCTGAGAGGGCATCACATTAATGTCTATAAATATCTGAGAAGTGGGTGTCAAGAAGGTGCCAGTCTTTTTATTTGGTGGTGCCTAATGATAGGACAATGGATAACTGGCACAAGTTAATACCTAGGCAGCTCCATCTCAACACAAAGAAGTTCTTTTTTACTGTGAGGGTTATAGAGCACTAAAACAGGCTTCTTAGAGAGGTTGTGGAGTCCCCTTCTCTGGAGACTTTCAAAACACACCTGGATGCATTCCTGTATGGTCTGCCCTAGGTGATCTTGGGTTGGATCTGATGATCTCTGGAGATCCCTTCCAAACTCTAACATTCTGTGATTCTGATAACCAATTCTTTGCCTTATAATGCAACACTTCCACACAACTTCTCTGAACCTTCATGAAATTTATGTTGGTTAACTTCAGTAGCTGTGGTTTTGAATTTCAAAGTTACAGAAATCAATTTAATCCCATGCCTTGTCTCTGAAGGATTGCTGTGGGACTCTTAGTGCCTGGGCATGAGCTGAGGCCCAGACATCCACAGATTTGCCATCCTTGCTTTGCCATCTCACTGGCCTCCCAGTACAGCTGATATGGGACCCACATTGTTAGCCCTGTTGTGTCAAGGTAAATATAACCCCACTTTAAAAACAATGTGAAAACACACACATGCAATGGTACACATTTTTCTTCTACCACCTAAGTGTAAGGCTGTTTCTCAAAGGGATGCCCTACAAGGAGGAGCTAAGTTCTGGAAAACAAGCTGTTGTGTTCATACTGCAACATTCCTGCTCCAAATGTGGTTTGCTGCACGCAAGCTTTTCCTACACATGGTGCTCACAAACATTAGCTGAAAGATAGTCCAGTAGACTGCATGCTATGTTAATATCTTGGAATAAATGATTAGGGGAGAAGCTCTGTGAGAAAGGATGCAGAAGCTGCTGCCCCATTTCTCAGGCACTGTGAAATGAACCACCAGAGTGCTATGGGGACAAAAAAAGAGAGAGAGAAGTCAGGAGGCAGAAGGAGAGATTACGTTTATAGTTTGCAAGAGGTCATAAATAAGCAAATATATCACTTGCTGATAGCATCCTTAGCCAGAAGAAATCTGTGACAGCCTTCTTGTATGTATCAGAGGACTTGCAACTGGCCCTTCATTCCTGTGCAGTGGCCTCTGTCTCAAGCACAGCTTTTATAGACCGTTCAGTGCCAGGCAGCATCAGCTACAAAAAAATGCTACTAATTAAAAACCTTCTCTAGAGTGCTAATCTGTGTGGAAATGTCCCTTTCCAAGGGGAGCTCTGGGCCAGACAATGTAGTACTGGTGTAACCCATCCTGGAGCAGCCCTGGGCAGCAGTGGGCTGCGGGCACCAGGGAGAACCAATCATTGCTGTGGTAGGAGGTGAGGAACAGCCTGAAAACTGAAACCTCCTACTCAGAATCACAGTATGACAGTATCACAGGATACATTCAGTTAGAAGAGACTTCAAAGATCATCTCGTTCAACCTTTGACCCAGCATTGAAAGGTCACTACTAAACCATGCCCTTAAGCACCAGATCCAAATGCTGCTTGACCACCTCCAGGGATGGTGACTCCATCACTGCTCTGGGCAAACCACTCCAATGTTTGATAACCCTTTCAGTGAAGAATTATTCCCTAATATCCAGCCTAAACCTCCCCTGCTGCAGCTTGTAACCATTTCAAGGTTACAAGGAGAAAAAGCTGGCACCCTTCTTGCTCCAACTCCTTCAGGTGGTTTTAGAGAACTTTCCTCCAGGGTTACTGTTTCTGTAGTAGCATAGTTAGAGCATTTAAAAAGTAGAGGATCAAAATTACGTGCTCAGCACATGTAACAGTACAGTCACTGTAAAGAGGGAATGGGGAATGGTTGGGGAAAGATGCATTTCAGAAATTCAAGAGAAGGGCTCTGGATAAGATGTAGGAGTGTTGGGGATAAGCACTTGACAGAGCATGCAGAACAGACCCAGAGCTTGTCTTAAAGCAATGGTAAAGCTTTGTTGTGCAGGGGTAATGATCTAGACCAAGTAACAAGTGACACATCCTCACTCTTCTTCTTTCCCCCCCACCTTTTCCTTCAGGTAACTAGCAAGTGACGATTGTGTCTGTTCAAAAGTAGGCTGATACATTTTGTGTCTACCTGGGCAGCTTTACTAGAGATGTCTCCAAAGCTGGGGAGTTGGGGGCTGTGTTCTGATTCTCAAAACAGAGTCAGACAAGAGCTGGGGTTGTTCAGTCTGGAGAACAGGAGGCTGAGGGAAGACCTCAGTGCTCTTTATCTAAAGGGAGGTCGGAGTGAGGAGGGAGCATCCTCTTCTTTGCTGGCACATGACAGGACTAGAGGAAATGGTTTCAAGCTGCCCCAGGGGAGGCTTTGGCTGTGTGTCAGGGAATTTTTCTTACTGAAAGGGTTCTCAAACATTGGAATAGTCTGCCCAGGGCAGTGGTGGAGCTAACCATGCCTGCAGGCGTTCAAGCTGTCGCTAAGACACAAGTTACGCTGTGAACTCCCGCGCCGTGCCCTGTTTCCCCAGCTTCGGGCCCTCTGCAGTCTCCCGGAGCTAGGACCCAGAGCCTGTGCCGCGTCCTAGCTCAGCCCGTTCGCAGCCGGGAGATGTTCAAACGCCTCCGGCGTCACCACCTGGGCACCTGTCATCCCCTGGGGACGAGGGGTGGGCTCCTGGGTGCACTCCCGATGGAACCAGGCATGCTTGCATGCCGGGCACACCATGCTTCTGCAGGACAGCTGCTTGTCCACGGCACCCCTGCGTGAGAGCCAGGGGGTGTCCTCCGGATCCACCTCCGCTTCCTGACGTGGGCAGTGCTCCCTGCAGAAGCACCTGGGGGGCATGGGAGAGGTGGGAAGTGCTGGGTCCTTCCCTGCTGCTGGAGAGAAGGGGAGGGGAGGTCTCTGCACTAAGGAAAGTACTGGATTAGAGCACTGTATAGGCTATAAACTTTCCCTACGCCTCCTGTGCCCCTGCCTCTGCCTGAAGTAGGCTTGCTGAGAATCCTATTTAAATGCAAGGTAAGGCAGCCGCTAAGACTGAAATTTCACTTATGTTTTATGATTCAAAGTAATTCCATAATTGATCTCTTAGGGGATTGAGAAAGCAGGGATTACATATTTCTGAGGTGACGCAGGCCACGCTCAGGTCCTAGAGATTTTTCCATGCCGTAGCTTTGTTTTGCTGCTACTTTCTAAAGTGATATAAAGCTTTCAGACACCAGCCCCTGCATAATGATCTCCCCAGTGGCAGTGTCTCTCCCAGGTTACAAAGGCAATGCTGTCATTGCTGCAGGGTCTTCTGCGGGCTGTTCTCTTTTCCAGTCTTTCTGAACGCTTCGTATTTTAGCCACCTTTGCTCTCCTGTTTCTCCAGGAGTTTAAATAAAATAAAATATCACACTGAAGTTTTACACAGATTCAGCATCAGGTCCTTAAATAACATTCACTTACCTTTGGGAAAGAAAATAGCACTTTTTGGTTGCAAGTTTGTTTTCCTTCCTCAAATACTAAGACTAGTGGCTGCTTGCCACAGAATTTAGTAGTTATGGCTTCTGTTGGGCAAACATTTCATTTCCCTACAACCCTCACATCCCTACATACAAAGTGCACTAAGATTCCTTTGAAAATAAAGGAGTAAATAAGCCATACATATTTATGATGCACTAAAAATACTCCTTTCTGGCTATAGCACAGGGATCACTTGAGACACAGCCGAGCACGAGGATCAGCTGAGACATAGAAATTGGGACACTTGCTCTGTTTACCAAAGCCAGCCTGGTTTTTCTTTTGATTGAAAGGGTGAAACGAAACATCATTGTATGTGTGCTGCAGGATTAGGAGCATATTTTAAGGGTAACTGTAGGTTTGTACATATCACTAAATTTCTAGTTCTAAAAGTGGCTTTTAGGAACCTGAGAGAAAACAGTTGGCTTTAATCAGCTTATTGTTCAACAGGAGGAACGTTGATATTCCTATTCTCCTTGCTCCCCCTGTACCTCAGGTCCTTTTGTGACACCAGCTCCTTCTTTCCTTTCCTCTCCCATAATTTTCCATTGAATTCCTGATTAACTTGTGGTTCTGGGATGATGAGCACAATCTACTTATTTCTCCAGAATACAGCAGTGCCTGATGAGGAGAGGCTGAGGGACCTGGGAATTTTTGATCTGGAGAAGAGAAGACTGAGAGGGGATTTGCTAAATGTTTATAAATGTCTGAAAGCTGGGGGTCTGGGGTGGGGATAATGACATGGGCCAGGCTCTGCTCACTTGCTCCCTGGGATAGGACAAGGAGCAATGGGTATAAGCTGCAGCACAGGAAGCTCCACCTCAACACAAGGGGGGACTTTTTTGCTGTAAGGGTCACAGAGCACTGGAATAGGCTCCCCAGAGAGGTTGTGGAGTCTCCTTCCCCAGAGATTTTCAAGGCCTGTCTGGATGTGTTCCTGTGTGACCTGAGCTAGATTGTGTGGTCCTGCTCTGGCAGGGGGGTTGGACTTGATGATCCCTTTGGGTCTCTTGCATCCTCTAACATCCTGTGATCCTGTGATCCTGTGATCCTGTGACTGTCACCCAAACTGGGCGTTAAAACAGAGCAAAGAGGATGAAAGTGGGTGGGCTGGTAACATGTTGCAAGTGCAGCCAGCACCTGTGCCTGTGAACACTGACTGATCTGGTAGAGGTGGAGAGTGACATATATGACCATTTCTCTTGAGGGACATTTGAGGTTTTCTCATGAAGCACAGTGTCATTCTCTCTTTCCAGCCCTGCCCTCACATTTCCATCCCTACAATCTTTCAATTCACTGTTTCATTCACAAAATGTTTCCTTTCCCATGGTTGAAAGTTAATGTTTCAATATCTTCTTAGCTGTGCAGTGAGAGGCTCTCTTAGACCTCGTCTTTTAGCACCCCCTGCAAGGACACTGTGGAGTATCCTATCTCCAGAGTTAGATCCATTACCATTTAAGTTATTCTGCTGTCACAGGTAATGTGCATGTTGCCTGGTCATTTTCTCTGTCTGAGCAGTGAGCAAACATTTTACTTCAATCCTGGCTGAAGTCCACTTTGAGAACGTGTGTTACTAGGTAATCAAAGCTTTAACTCCATGTAAAAAGGAGGTAGAGGAAGTGGAACATGAATAGAAGGGGAAAAACATGCAGGAAATAGAAGGAAAAAAAGTTGCAAAATGAATAGGTGAAAATAAGCATGAAGTCCAAAGGCAAGAAATGTTTTGATTTTGATTTGATGTTTCGATGTTTTAATGGAATAAGAACATAATTCTGACCTGTGAAGCTTACTGACACTTCCTATCAAAAATACCAGACCTTTTGCACTCCAAGACAGGAAGATGTGAAAAACTTGTTTCTAGGTGATTTGCTAGTACATGACAAACTCTGTTGTGCTACAAAATCTCTCTTTGCCCCTTCCTTCACATTTCCAACCCTATAATCTCTCAGTTTACTTTTTCATTGGTGTAATTCTGCTGCTTTGACAAACAGGCTGCTGAGCCCTTAAGAGTGGTGATCAGGCAGCTGGTGAAGACTGACATTTGTGGGGAGGAAATGTTTAGATTACACTGTACAGCATCATATACTTCCTCAATGATTTTAGTTTTGAAGTAAATAAAATCATAGTCTGTCAAGATGAAAAAGTGAACCATGAAGCACTAAGTCTCACTCTCTTTCCTGCATTGCCGTGGCTTAATGTTAGCTATTGCCTAGCAGTAACTGGATACTCATATGAGGCTGTTTGTGCTTGCTGAATATGCTGCTTGAATGCTCTCACGGTATTGTGAAGGGGTAGCCAGCTACTGGAGAGGCTGAGACACCCTGCTATTGCTGCTGCCTGAAGGAATGAAGAGAAAATCAGGTGAAGCTTAGTAAGACAGTAGCTGAAACGGAATAGTCCTCTTGCTACCTTTTAGCAGCGTGGACTTGTTGCCAATGCACAGTAAACTTTGCCATGACCTGACAACTGGGGCAGGCAGTGGAGGAACTAAAGCCTCAGCTTTGGCTTTAAACAGAAAGAGTATTATCAATAAAAATGTAAGGTTCTTCTCCAAGAAAACCTGAGCTGCATTCTAGAAATGCTAGAAGGTTAGAAGGATATCAGAGAATTATCCCATCCTTATAACCTAGAGAGTAAGACACTTATGTGAGAGTGGGAAACATGATTGTACCTCTTTTAGTGGCTTTAAAAATCATTTTTTTAAAGCATTCAGTGACAGTGTCATGCATTCACACTTCCCCATGGAGTAGGCATTTTAAACAAGGTCTTTTCTCTACCAGTTAGGTGTCCTAAGGTTTAGCCTGCAGAGTCAAATACACATTCTACAACACTCATGCTGGTTTGCAGCTGTGACGGAGGAGCTGCCCTCCAAACTTGGACATTCCCCTCTCTGACCTCTTTAAAGCAGGCTGGAGCCTTTTCTGCTCCTTTCACAACCCAATAGGCAGCTACTTGTGGCATACAGAGTTCAGTAAGTAGGAAGAGCAATAGCGTAGAAAATAGTTACAGGGAATCTGTCAAAGTGACTACAGCCCGAGGGTATGTATACACTACTGCATCCCGCACAGCCCATCACTTGATTCCTGGGAAGCAGTAAAACATCTCCAGCTAAAAAATTAGCTGTCCTTGGAGCACAAAATTACTTTGTTACAACATGGCAGCCCCTCTTTGCATTGGTGTAGGGTGCCAGCACCAAGAGTTCTGGCTTCTCAGTGCTAATCAGCTGTCCGAAATTGATACTGCTTGAAGAAAACTACTCAGATTTTCTCAATTTTCCTTTCCTTCTCACAGCTTTCCATGTTTTGTTTTTCTTTTTCCTGGCAGTCACCTGTACCATAGTTTCTTTATGCTTAAGACTACTTATATTATTAGAGACAGGACACCTTTGGTTGGAAGCAAAAAGTTGGTTTGACAAACCCAATGCATTTCCATTTCATTCCACTTGCTAAAAGTCCGATGTCACTGATTTCACATAGGGTTTCCTGAGTCAACTGGCTAATTGATGTTGTTTCAACTCTGATCATTCATAGCTTAACTTCAGAAGCAGTAAACTGAAAGATATTCAAAACAGTTTTCAAGAGTTAATGACTTCTGACCACTGTGACAAAAGCCACAGAGTTAATGTGATGTTTTGCCAGGTTCAGAAGATCGGAGTAGAGAAAAGGCGACAAAATCCAAAATGAAATCCATAACTTCAAAAGAGACCTCTGAGCGCCACAAGGCAAAAAAAAGCAACCCTATTAAAAAAGAAAGCCTAAATTATTTCTTTGTTAATTGAAAAGCTTCTGTCTTTGAGAACAAAGTGAACTCAGCAAGTTTTCAGACTTTGCCATGCAGTTACAGGCCTAAAGATTTCACCTAAATGAAAGCAGACAGTCTCAAAATCACCAGTCTTCAAGAGACAGGTCATTAACTTAAACAGCAAATGTCAGGAGACTTCAGCTTAAAATCACAAAGCTGGCAGTGCAGAAAGGCATATTCCCTGCAAATCAAACCTATAGAGTTCAGGCACATTTGAGCTCAGTGGTACTTATTTTTAGCACAAATCCATTTCAAGAAATAGCTTTAAGTGTATTGGAATAAAAGTCACTCACAAAAAGGATGAGTGGTGTAGGGGCAACCCTTCAAGGCCCGTGATAAACTTAGAAACTTCACTTGCCATCAGTCTTGGATAGCAGCATGGAACAAAGCTGCAGCTGTGCCATTAGAGGTTATCATTGCAGCTCTTCATGTAGGGTGATGGTGGAAGGGAAATGGCATCTCAAAAGTACTCGGAAGTTTTAGACAGTGCTGAAGAACAGGTTCTCATCAGACATCAGATTTCCCTAAATCAAACTATGTAGACAGTGACTGCTACATGACCTCAGTTGCAGAAGCCATTCCTCTTTTACAAATGCATAAAACACAATAAAAAGCTACACTCACTTATCAATTCCAACCAAGTTGTTTGCATGCAATTTATAGAACTGCACACTAAGGGGAAATAAGAACAATCTTTACAGAAAGAAAATCTATTTTCCCTTGAGAGAAAAATGAGCTTATTAACTGACAGCCAATACTTCTGCAAAAAAGCCTTGAATTTTCAGTGTTCTTACAACATCCAGCAGATCACTGTACAGCAGCTCCCAAATTTCTGTAGTAGAGCACAATAACAAACAACAATGGTTTATGGTGCCATTGCACTGTGTCTTCTGTTGCAACTTGCCTGTGATTGGCATTAATTAAAATGCCAGAGCTTTGTCATGAGGCAGGAAAGCATTGTGATCTGGATTACAAAAAGTTCACTAACTGCTGCATTACTTTATTAGAGGGTTTTATGTCTGTGCCAGAGACAACAAACATGACTCTTCGGGTTGGCCTGTACATCTCAGACCTAGTAAACATGAAATTTAGGCACAGTAATTTCTATACATGTTGTACCTTGGAAAAGGTACATTATCTCTGAGGAGTTTATTTATTTGTTTATTTTAAAGCAGGATATAACAATACCAGTCAGTCACTTGCTGTGAAAAATACATCTTGGAGAGAGTCACAGCAACTGCAAGACAAGTTACCCCTTCCTCCTGGAGTCTAGGCATGCTACCTTGTTAGCTGCCAGAAACTAGTGAGTGAGTTTCTAGAGGTGTAAAGAGTAACCCAGATATGGTCCTTGTACTGCTCCCACAAAACTAAGATGAATTGATCACCGTTTGGGTGATTTGCACATTTCACTTGTTCGAATGCTGCTGACTCTGCTTTGCTGCAGATGAATGATCACAGGTGTGGTTTAGTACCATTAGTTTGATAACAGTGTATGTTCTAATTAGTATTTACTAGGGTTTGGTGTTTGTTCAGACTTCATGCTAAGCTTTTTTAAGGACTACTCTAGATACTAGAGTCTCTTGTAAGAGCAGTATGAAAGACAAGTATTTAGAATCTGGAAGACTCAGCACAAATATATTCACTTGCAGGTAGCAGAGAGTGGAACTTATGTGGAGCATAAATCTTTTCAAATGTCAGTTTTCCTTCATGAACTGGAAGAAAAAGTTTGCTGTGATAGGATCAGGATGTACATTAAGTCCAGAGCTGCAAGCAATAGTGAGAGAGAGCCTAATATGTCAGAGAGCAGATGCAGCCAGTAGTTGGCCTGCTGATCCTGGCAATAAGGTGACTTGCTGCGTGTTGTACATTACTCCCAGGACAGTGGTGAAAAGAATTAAACCTAGAGATGAGTTTTTTTGGTTGGACTCCAAAGTCTTCTACATGGATCTTGAAATCTCAGGGTTTTGAGACTCACAGAATCACAGAATATATACGATTGGAAGACATCTCAAACATCATCTAGTCCAATCCCTTGGCCCCGCACCCATCCTCATCATAATTTGGTTAGGACCGGGGGGGAACCTGTGAAAACTGAATTGTACAGTCATCAGCAACAGCAATAGAACCCTCAAGCCCAACTGCCAACCAAGCTTTCCTTGAAAGTTAAGGTCTGATTCAGACAAACTGCCCCAAATTTGTATTGATTAGTATCCAATTGAACAGGTTTTATTTCCTTTGCCTTAAATTGTAATAATAATACTGTTCCCAGACTTGCAAAAGCATTGAAGCTAAAAGCATGAATTGCTCTGAGGTGATCAGGGCACACTGACAGTACTCTATTGAAATGAGTGGATTTTTATTCTTCTCACTGTCTGGCTCTTAAGAGCTATCATCATTTCATCCAGATGCTTGTATTAAAGCACACCACTACTGTCAGCTCTTAAAAGGACTAAATGAAAAGCTTCAAACCCGGAGCAAACACACCGTTTTTCTTTGTGAATATCTCTTGGGCGTCTCCTCTCTCCTTTCCTGACACATCTGCTTCCCTCCGAGTGGAGAATGCTCCCACCGGAGAGGTTTGCTCGCCCAGCTGAGCAGCACTCTCTGCCAGCCAGAGATGACTCATCATGTGCCCTGAACGAGCCCTAGCTTGACACCTCCATGCAGCTGTCCCGGTGAGTGAACATTGTTTGCAGCACTCAGAGTTAACATCGAGGCTATAAAAGCACTCGTGATCAGGCTTAGCATAAGTGCATACATACTGAATTCTCCTCATTAGAGGATGAATGAGTAGAAATCGGTTAGTGACTTCTTCAGTCTTCTGAGGGCTCTACAGGAAAAGCTACTAAGCCTGGAAATAGATTTCTGTTTTAACTATACACAGGGTGCTTCTCTGACTATTCCTAACCCTGCTTGCCAGATAAAAAATGAAAGCCATTTTTTAACTACTTTCACCTGATTTCCCTGGAAGTAAAGAGTTAGAGTTAACGTTATCTGGAGGAGGACTCTGAAGTTCTCCCAGATTCTGAATATGGAGATTTAAGTCACATCAGCCAAAGTAGATTATTGCTCATATCTTTTCATGACCAGGCAGAGCACGAAAAGATGCTGCTAAACAGCAAATCCACGTAATAAACTATTCCTTTTGACAACTCACTTTGCTCCAGTTGCTTGGATTACTTGCTTGTGTGACCTCAGCCATGCACACATACGACAGCACCCAAAATAGATTCAGAAGATGAGTCATGATGTTCATGAAGGATTTCAAAACAAATGGATCTATTTACTCTTGCAGCTGTCTCCTGAAGCTAGCACTATTTTACAAAGGTGATATTGATTTTGTTCTCATTATTTCCATGTGAGAAGTTAATTTGGTCTTGGTTTGGGTTAGGGGTCATTGCAGCAGGTGACTAACGCAGGGATTTAGTTCATCTGAGGAAACATTTCAGGAATAAATATACCACACACATTCTGGGTAGTCTGAAAATAGGAACATCATAACTGAGACATCCTCGACATTGTGGGGATTTTACTTTGTGCTTGCTAAATGCCATGTGCAGCAGTTTAATTCAGCACTGGAGCATGCTAAGAAATAGAATGTCCTTTCTGTCATCACTGCACAAGGGATGCATCATGCTTTCACCAAATCTAGTAAGCAATATACATGTGAATGTTATATTCGTTGTTTATATCTTAATATGGTAGCAGTGCTGCATGACTACAAGAAAAGGCCCAGTCACAAAGTCTGACTATAAAAGTTTGCACAGAAGTGCTTTATAAGGTAGACACAGCTCTAAGTCAGTACAAATCCCAATGCCTTCCAAAAGGTAATAAAAATTCAAGTTAACAAAACTCTCAACTAGGCCTTTTTGTCCTAATACTTTTTTTCTCTGACTAGAATAGAATAGAATCAAACAGGTTGGAAGAGACCTCCAAGACCATCCAGTCCAACCTATCACCCAACCCTATCCAGTCAACCAGACCATGGCACTAAGTGCCTCACCCAGTCTTTCCCTGAACACTTCCAGGGACAGCGACTCCACCACCTCCCTGGGCAGCCCATTCCAATGCCAATCACTCTCTGTGAAGAACTTCCTCCTAACATCCAGCCTATACTTCCCCCAGCACAACTTGAGACTGTGTCCCCTTGTCCTGTTGCTGGTTGCCTGGCAGAAGAGACCAACCCCACCTGGCTACAACCTCCCTTCAGGTAGTTGTAGACAGCAATGAGGTCTGCCCTGAGCCTCCTCTTTTCCAGGCTAAACAACCCCAGCTCCCTCAGCCTCTCCTCATACGGTTTGTGTTCCAGGCCCCTCACCAGCTTTGTTGCCCTTCTCAGGACATGTTCCAGCACCTCAACATCTCTCTTGAATTGAGGAGCCCAGAACTGGACACAGTACTCAAGGTGTGGCCTGACCAGTGTTGAGTACAGGGGCAAAATAACCTCCCTCCTCCTACTGGCCACAGACTAGCAATGATCTTGTGCTTCTTTTAAGTAGAGCACTTACTCTAAAATTGTTCTCACATTTCGGTACCAAATCCATGTTTCGACAGATCTAATTATCTCCTTAATATGATACTACTTCAATGCAAAAGCAAGATGATGCTTAATTTTTAATTATTATTATTATTTTTAATAAGTTCACCCCTAAAGGCCTAAACCAACTTCTATTGGCACCATAAAATGTACATTAACTTCAGTGGAATCTGGATCAGACCCTAGCAGCCAAAGATAATTACTACATAAATCTTGGCACCTCATATACTTCCAGTGTAGCTGACTTAAATGGCAAAATCTCTGCAAGAAGATTATGGACCTAATTATTTACTATGGTTTACTGTGGCTTCATATAAATGACTTAAAATTTATATCATGGAAAGTGAGAGGCAAATAAACCTCTATCTGGCAAAGTAGTAAATGTTAACATTTAAAATATGATAGTTTTATTTAAGAGGTGCAAAGGGAAGTTGTAGTAAGGTGGGCCTCAGGCTATTCTCCCTGGCAGCTTGTGACAAAATGAGAGTCCCAAAGCTGCACCAGGGTAGGTTTAGGTCGGATGTTAGGAAGCACTTCCTCATGGAAAGGTGATTAGGCACAGCAATGGACAGCCCAGGGAGGTGGTGAGTTGCCGTTCCTGGAGGTGTTTAAGGAAAGATTGCAGGTAGCACTTAGTGATGTGGTGGTGTTAGATCATAAGCTGGACTTGATGATCTCAGAGGTCTGTTCCAGTCTCAATGACGCTGTGATTCTGTGAAGTGGGATGAAGGAAGGCTTGTACTGATGTTTATACTGTGGATTTTAGATCACCATGCTCTATGACATGAGAGAAGGGACATTTCTCACAAATTTCATGACAAAGGCTTCACTCAAGTTGCATAGGATGCATTTACCTTTAAAACATGACAATGCCACCAAAAACCACTGTCAGACTTCTATTAAATGTACAACCTAATATATAGCCAGCAGGAAACAAAGCTGACTTCAGAAGAACTGCAATTCACTGAAATGAAACCAAGTTTTGTTAATCATCTCCTGCAGCTTACTCTTAACAGAATTTAGCATTTGCATGTGGATTAATGCAGTTCAATCTGCTAATTCTGAAATGCTGCTGATCAATAACCAAGCTGTTGCAGATGTTTTTTGCAAAAAAACTTTAGGCTAACTCCTTTATGGTATACCAGACCCCAAGCAAGAGACAAAAATAGCATCATAAATAATATACAAGCAGGATTATACACTCAGACAATACAAACCAATCACAGAATCATAGAATCACAGAATCATTCAGGGTTGGAAAGGACCACAAGGATCATCTAGTTCCAACCCCCCTGCCATGCCCAGGGACACTCTAACCTATATCAGGCTGGCCAGAGCTTCATCCAGCCTGGCCTTAAACATCTCCAAGGATGGGGCCTCAGCCACCTCCCTGGGCAACCCATTCCAGGGTCTCACCACTCTCATGCTGAAGAACTTCCTCCTCACATCCCGCCTGAACCTACCCACCTCCAGCTTCGCTCCATTCCCCCCAGTCCTGTCACTCCCTGATATCCTGAAAAGTCCTGCCTCAGCTTTTTTCGTAGGCCCCCTTCAGATACAGAAAGGCCACAATAAGGTCACCTCAGAGCCTCCTCTTCTCCAGACTGAACAGCCCCAACTCTTTCAGTCTGTCGTCATAGGAGAGGTGCTCCAGCCCTCTGAGCATCCCTGTGGTCTTTCTCTGGACTTGTTCCAGCACATCCACATCCTTCTTGTAATGGGGGCTCCAGAACTGGATACAAGTAAGTATACTTTATACAAATTGATATAAAGTATACAATCACATCACTGATTACAAGAAAATAACAAAGCCCCCACTTTCTTTGTATTTTACCAGCAGCATCTATATGATTTACTAAATATCACTCTTGGATTGGGATCTCCTGCATCTTTTAAACATAGTCAAGTATTGCTAGTATAAAGTGAAGATGAATATAAAAGTCATAAAAGCATCACCCACATCTGCAGAAGTTATCACAAAAACTGTCATCTGGTTTTGGCTTTTATCAGGCTAGATACTGTTTTGGTTTAACCAGTGAAGTCACAGGTGAGCTTGCAGCATGCAGTGATAATTCTAAAAATAGGATTTACTCTGGCAAAGGCAGCTTTGGCTCACTCAGCAGCCTGTGCCTGTTACTAAGGAGAATTAGTAAGAGGTATAGTTTGGAACTCTTCCTTTGCTTGCTTTGCCTCTAGAAACTTGCATTATTTACCTTTATAGTTATAAGATTTAAAAATTGCTATTACTGCATTTTATTGCCCTTTCCCCCCCCCCTTGCATATTAGATGATTTTGATTTAAAAAAGACACTTCTATATGAAATAAGTGCTCACCTTCCCCTTTTCTTTGGGTAAATTTCCATGGAAACTGAACACATTGTGTTCTCCTGCTGGCTGTATTTCTTGTGCACCCAAGACAGCACATCGATACCCTTCTACTTAACTCATTAAAAACATTGCAAAGGTTCTCTATGTCTCTGCTATTATTTTTTTCTTCATTTTCATCTTTTTTTTTTTTTCTTTTTTTTTTTTTTTAATGTTTAAATAAATGCTTTGAATTTAACTTAGCATATTTGCAAGGAAACCAAGAAACAGTATTTTCTAACCTGACCTGTTTCTGGTACTGCTCAACTGTTTCAATGTAATTACAGACCCTCAGCAGTATGTGATGAACTGAGATCTATCATCAGCTCTTGATTCATGACCAGCTGCTCCCCATTCTCTGCACTATCATTCTCTAACTTGCAGACATCACAAAGAGAGCACACAGTAGTTTTTCCAAACCATAGCAGGTTATAGCATTTCCTAGAAGTGTTCCCTTTTAGCATGCACAGGTATTGTTAAGGAAGGAGTAATAAGTTCTGATGACTCATGGCTGAAAGCATTTCATTATGTTTGCCCAGTCTAGGATGAATAAAAAGTTTGGGAATGGGACTTTTGTTGCAGGATGAATAGATTCGTAATAAAAGCCATCAATCCTAAGAACTAAACCTAATGCCAACAGCTTTTTATTTTCTTTGCTAATGAAACCAACCCTTTTCCTTCCAAAAGGTAATCCTGGATAGAAGATTTTAAAGAAGCTTGCAATGGGTACCTCTACACAGTATTTTTTTTCCACCCTGCTGCACGTCATCACAGGCAGAACTTTCATCTTTGAAATCTGATCCAGCACAATATGGTGGTTCCTAGAAACCAGCCTGTACCTGCCTTGTTAATAGCTTCCTCAATTTCCAGCAGTAATTCTTCCTGCAGAAAAGCCACAAGTATAGGCCTGCTGTAGGAATATCAGTTGGAGCATTGTCCTTCCAGGACTACAACAATTTATGCGTCAATATATAGATCTATGGAGAGGATGGCTTACATTAAAGACAGGAAAACCATGCAATCATTAGAGTCCATTCAAACCAGTGAGGTCTGCTACTACCATAATGTACAAAGGGCTGGCACCTCAAAACACACTAACATCTTGTTTAGGCTTCCTTAGCAAAGCAGGTGTTTAGCTCATCTCAGAGTTCAGGGATTCACAAACATCCACTGAGTGGCTAACATGGGGTCTGGAAGCTTAGTGAGAAACACACACAGAGACTCCTCGAAAATGTGTGGACAGTGTTCTGGTAAAAAACGACAATGACAGAAGAATAGAAGCCTGGAACAGAGAGAATGTAAAGTCTGAGTCTGATCTGTAGTTAGCAGGATTTTAGTATAAAACAGCAGTTGTTTCTGCTTAGAAGAAATCTTCAGTAAGAACCTCCGGCCTGTTAAAACACTTGTGCTGCTGGTTAGTAAGGGTAAAAGAGAACGAGGCAAAGATCATTTGGTATGATTTGATGCCCTAGAAGCAGGAAACTGATGCTACTCTTCTTTTGGAAAATAAACTAAGCCAAACAACAACAAAAAATCCTCTGAAATAAGAAATCCCACATTTGTGAACAGAAGTGAACCACAAGAGGTTTCCCTAGGGTCCTGTAGGGTTGTCACTCCAAACAAACAATGCTACTAGGACAAGGTGACATATTCCTCAAGTCTGACAAAGCATAAAAGAAATAGAGTTTGCCGCTTTGCTCAAGAGAGTCACTGCTAACAAGAGAGATGCCACGCCTGAGCAGAAATATGTGAACTTCCCATCTCCTCATGAAGACTGTAAAAACCAACAGATTGGATACCTTTTGTAAACTCTGCATACTTAGTATGTGGTCCCTCAGAGGATAACTGAATGGTGTAGCTAATTTGGTAAGAACTGAAATGACTTATATGTCATTTAGAAACTTGAGGGTTGTGCTTTAGGAGGAAATCACTAACATCAGGGTCTGTGCCATGCAGAATAAGCAGCTCTTGTACCAGGTGTGGTGTGGCACTTGTGCTTGTCGATGGTCAGGTGCAATGTAACGCTTTTTTAAACCCCTGATATAAGAAGTGAGCATTAAATCAATTCCCATTAGCCTACACATCACACTGTCTTCCATTAACAATCAGCCTTCCACGTGCTTACATTATCACACATCACAGTATCACAGTCTCACAGTATCACCAAGGTTGGAAGAGACCTCACAGATCATCAAGTCCAACCCTTCACCACAGAGCTCAAGGCTAGACCATGGCACCAAGTGCCACGTCCAATCCTGCCTTGAACAGCTCCAGGGACGGCGACTCCATCACCTCCCTGGGCAGCCCATTCCAGTAGCCAATGACTCTCTCAGTGAAGAACTTTCTCCTCACCTCGAGCCTAAACTTCCCCTGGCGCAGCCTGAGGCTGTGCCCTCTCGTTCTGGCGCTGGCCACCTGAGAGAAGAGAGCAACCTCCCCCTGGCCACAACCACCCTTCAGGTAGTTGTAGACAGCAATAAGGTCACCCCTGAGCCTCCTCTTCTCCAGGCTAAACAACCCCAGCTCCCTCAGCCTCTCCTCGTAGGGCTGTGCTCGAGGCCTCTCACCAGCCTCGTCGCCCTTCTCTGGACACCTTCAAGCATCTCAATGTCCCTTCTAAACTGGGGGGCCCAGAACTGAACACAGCACTCAAGGTGTGGTCTAACCAGTGCAGAGTACAGGGGCAGAATGACCTCCCTGCTCCTGCTGGCCACACCATTCTTGTAAAGTTCTAACGATAACTGTATTTATTTCAGGTTAGTCTGGAAACTTGTATCTGGATGATGGTAAGAGAGAATCTTTGCATCTGGGCAATGTTTAGCCTGTCTCAACTGGAAAAGTGCCATCAGGAAAGGCAATGGAGTCTTCAAAAAGATACGCTTTTCCTACAGGATGTTACTGGCCACATCATCCATTTCCATCCTGTAACTCCTGCTCTTTTCACTCACCTGGATAATGCAGGGTCCTACTATCTTGTCTTTCACATATGCAGTACAAAATCTTTAGCCTAAAGATCATAGAATCAGTCAGGGTTGGAAAGGACCACAAGGATCATCTAGTTCCAACCCCCCTGCCATGGGCAGGGACACCCTACCTTAGATCAGGCTGGCCACAGCCTCATCCAGCCTGGCCTTAAACACCTCCGGGGATGGGGCCTCAAACACCTCCTGGGCAACCCATTCCAGGCTCTCACCACTCTCATGCTGAAGAGCTTCCTCCTCACATCCAGCCTGAACCTACCCACCTCCAGCTTTGCTCCATTTTCCCTAGTACCGTCACTCCCTGATATCTTAAAAAGTCCCTCCCCAGGTGTTTTGTTGGCCCACTTCAGATACTGAAAGGTCACCTGGGAGCATCCTCTTCTCCAGACTGATAAGCCCCAACTCTTTGAGTCTGTCCTCATAGGAGAGGTGCTCCAGCCCTCCCATCATCCTCGTGGCTGAGATGGGACAGTCTCATTTGCATACTTCTCTGATTTGGGGATTTTTTGGTCCTTCAGGTGCAGGCAGCACTCGGTGGAGCCCCAGGTTTGTTTCATGTTTATTTTTGTACCATTTCTGCTTGTCCTGAAGAATCTAATAAATGAGCTGTGGAGTTGCTTAAGGGAATATGATTATGCAGAATTAAATTGTCAGGCTCATTAATTATTCTGCTTAAACACACAAAGCCAAGTGAAAGCATTTTTGTGTGCCCTACAGTGAATTGTGTACAGCTGACCTGTGGACATCTATGTTTTTATACTTTAAGAAATTAATCTTAAAATGTAAAAACAAGCAGGTGGAGTTTGACTTGCAGGGGGCTGCAGCTGAAACATCTCTTGTTGGTGTACTTACACTTGCATCATTTTCTGACTTAGCCTAGCAAATCCACTAGCCACCCTAGTGGCATGTGAAGCCCTCCTGCACTGCTGTGATTTCTCTCCCTTCCCATTCAGTTTGCCTTCATTTGTGCTTCATAATGGCAATATGCAAATAATCTCTTTTTACCATTGTGAACAATTAGCTTACAAGGGAAGATATAAAAAAATAATGTTTTGTCTTCTAGTCACCCATAATTATTCTGGCATGCTAAAGAGAATGGGGAAGAGGAGTCTGCAATTTAATTCTAATAAAAACACCTATCACACAAACAAGCAGCAGGCTATCAGCAGTGCTTTCCTCTGAAGTCGCTGACCCGTTTGGCACTGTTAAATTGCAGACCTTACATTGTGAGAGGCAGCTAAAAAAGAACCCTCTGTGAAACAGAGCACATAAGATAGCAGTAACAATAAAGTGACTGTAGAATAAGATAGGAATATTAATTACAACCACAAGACTGTCAGTCTCTCAGGTGTCCAGAGAAGCTAGATTATTCCTCTTCTCAGCCAAGAAAATGACTAATTTGTGCAGGAACCAAATTAAGAAACTGATGGAACCTTCATTACTCTTTCATCTCTGCTGCTGTTTACCAACTGCCCCTGCCCCCCACTCCCAGAAAGGGCAGGGAAGGCAGGGAATGTCAAAGTGTTTGGTAAACTGCTCTACATTTTTGTTTCCATATCAAAGGAACTTTTTTCTTGAGGGGTGTGGGAATGCAATGTGAGAAGGAATAATAACGGCCAGTCTGTGAGCATTTTGACCTGGATTCTCACAGCTTCAGGATGCCTCCCATGGGGGAGAGGAGAGAAGAGATTGTGGAAACCTGGTTAATGAGAAAAATAAGGCATGATGTATGTAAAAGACTGAGTTGTTCTTGCCTAGATTATGTTAATCTGTAGGTGTGCAGTCTATGCTCGAGACTGTATAAATGGAGTCAGAATGAACAACAAAAGTCTCCGGCAGGATTTGCATTGAATTGTGTGGAGTTCCTGCGGTATCCCTCGCTAAACAGGTAGTGACCTGTGCCTCATTCCCGAAGGAAGCATCCACGGCTAACAGAAGGGCAAACCCTTCTTTGTCTGAACTTTGAAACTGCTGCATGTACTCTCCTAGCAATGTCCAGAGAAGGTCCAGGAGGAGAGTCAACATCCCAAAATAAGCAGCCCAGAAATACTATAGGTTGCAAGAAACAGCCCTGAGGCAAGTACCACTTCTTTCTTAAACTCCTGATTAAAAAGTCTTGTTTACCACCATATTCATAGCTTTTGCTGAAATATCTTCCTAAAAAATGCTGGGAAGAAACAGTCCTTTCAGAACTGACTTTCCACCACACTTGAGTGTATTCATCTGTCTAAGATATGCAAGCTCCATGTATATAAATAATATCTGCTTGTAAATTGTGCCAGCTGTAAATATAAGCTTCATTCAAATTTCCAGTATATACAGATATATGCAGAAATACACAAGGTAAAAGTAATACAGAAACACAACTCCCTCCCAGAAACCTAAGTCCCCANACTTTATCACCTGAGGAATGCATGTATTTATGTCTATTACCTCTCTACGTTTCCTATTCCTGTTCCAAAGGAGTTAGACTGATTGGTTTATGCTCTTGCACATAGAGAACACTGCAAAAACTCAAGTTTCGTGATGAGCCCCAGTAGGATGATATTGCTGATAATTTTGACTTCTGTTCTCTAAATTAGCAAACTCCAGCCTTTGGGGACAACAGAACACAATAAACCCTCAAAATTGTCCATGGATTAGCACATACCTTTGCCAAATTTCTGACTTGGAAACGTTGCTAAAAATGTCAGGCCCACTTGCCTGACTGAGGTTTCACAGCTTCTCATATACTGTGCCCACCTCAGAAGGCTTTGGAAGGACAGACAAAAGAGAAGTGTGGTTATTTCTTTCATTTGGAACAAATATAAGTGGCATTGAAACAGAAGAAATCTTGTCTTGTGCTCTGGAAGCAAGAAGGAAATCAAAGCAGAGGGAAGTCCAGGCTCATGTACTAGCTTTGAGGTCTTTCATACCACAGAGCTCACAGCTGTACACCAGCATTTAATAGCAAGGAGGACAAGCACCCTTGGATTTCATCAAAAGAAATCACAGCTCTAGTTTAGCTTCTTTTTTTCATAGTTCTGACAACTAGATTACAATAAAAGTGGCTCTCAATTCTACATTGCAGATGAGGTTGAATGTTTTTGGGAAACAATATGTGGCCTCCACAGATGCTGGGTCCATGAAATAGAATCATTTCTCTCAAAGTTACAAATGCTGGTTATCTTCACAAAGATTGTTTCTGTCCATCTCACCATTTCATAAGGTTTTCTGACGTGGAGATACTTACTGTAGTTAAAGAGGTTGGTTGGAAAGCTCTGCGTGAGGCTGTCCCGAGATTCCGGCACTGCAGTGTAATATATTGTATCTCTAACTCTGGCATCTTCCTCTGGGAGAAATTCTCCACCTGATTACCTCGAAAAGTGCCTGGGGACTTTTTTAATTTTCACTGGTGTTTTTGACAGTAACTAGAATCAAAATAAGGGCTCTGCCAGAAAGGCTTTGAAGAAGTTTTTGTTTGAGTGTCACTGTCTGCACTCTGACTGCTGACATGAGCCCTCTACTAGCCTGCAGGGAGAAGTGATTAAGACTCACCAACAGATAAATCCCACAAGGATTACACTCATCTTCCTGTCACTAACAATGACACGAACACAGTTTTGTAAGGATGAATCAAAGGTTATGCAAGAGGGCTTTTTTCCAAATCCCATTTCCCCATTTGCCCAGTGCTGCTTCCTCTTACTCAACACTAGTTAGATACAAAACCTAAAACTGGAAGTCTGGGAACCCACCACATTCACTGTTCATAACAGCATTTGTGCTGGCTCCAGTGCATGTTTTTCTTTTGATTAGTGAACGTGTAAAAAAATCTACAGAAAACAGTGCACTGAAATTTATTCACCATTTTTGTGCTGTTGCCCACAGCCAGGTTGGAAATGCAGGGCTGATCCCCTGCAGCAAACCTTTAGCTACAGGTTCTGAAGCGACGACTTTCAAAGGGTCTCCTTCTCCCCAGGTGCTTGAATGTACTTTGGAACATGAGGGTCCTCTATATCAAGTAAGGATTTGTGCAATGCAGAACAATCTGCATGGCAGCAGAATGATCTGAAGTTAAGCTTCCTCAGTCTCAAGTTGTGCAGGGGGAGGTATAGGCTGGATATTAGGAGGAAATTCTTGACAGAGTGATTTGCCATTGGAATGGGCTGCCCAGGGAGCTGGTGGAGTTGCCGTCCCTGAAGGTGTTCAAGAAAAGCCTGGATGAGGCACTTAGTGCCATGGTCTTGTTGATTGGACAGAGCTCGGTGCTAGGTTGGACTGGATGATCTTGGAGGTCTCTTCCAACCTGGGTGATTCTATGATTCTATGATTCCTGATGTTGTGCAGAAAAGTATTCTCTTCCATTAAGCTTCAGTAATTGTGAAATTTGGAAACTCTGCCATGGAAACATCTTTTAATCCTTTCTGTTTACTATATTGCAAAGCCAGTGTTCATGTTTATTTTCCGTGTACTCACTTTCCTGCTGCATATCCATTAAAAAATAATGTATAGCAGCACGTGTTTTCCTTCCTTCCTATATCATTTATGATTTGTTGCTTTCCATTTCAAAGCATATATTATTAAACAGACCACATGATGTATTTTTGATGAATTTTTGAAACAGAAGCCAGACATGGAAGCAGTGGTTAAGTAAATTGTACCTATAAATAACTTCATAACAAGGCCAAATATACAGTGAAGTGAAGTCTGCATAAACATCTCTTGATCTAACGCCTGTATTTCCTCCCTCTAACATAAATCTCGTTAGGCACAGACACACTGGGGATGGTATTTTCAAAGTCTTTGCTGCTGAGGCCAGTAAATGTTTCCCACGTGGTTGTGATCTTTCTTGTACAAACAGAGGTTTAATGTCAATTGCTACAAGTGTGAAGTGTTCCAGGACATTTTAAAGGGCGAGATTGTTGCTGGCTTTCATCCATGTGCAAGTTCTGTAGGAAGGGACGGTGGTCTCCAGTGATACATGACCTTCTGAGAAGATGTGGGCAATCACAGTCCTTTAGTTATGACTTTAGAGATTTCAGTGTTTATATTTAGGACATTCTGTATAACCTTAAAGTAGGCAGGGAGAAAATAAGCAATTCCTCATATCCTAGACAGAATGGAATCTCTCTCAATAGAAAAGAAATTCAGCCTTGAAAGAAGCTGTGGATCTTTTAAATTTCCCTATATGCTATGATCTTGTAGGAAAGAAATTCAGCCTTGAAAGAAGCCATGGATCTTTTGAATTTCCCTATATGCTATGATCTTGTAGGAAAGAAATTCAGCCTTGAAAGAAGCTGTGGATCTTTTAAATTTCCCTATATGCTATGATCTTGTAGGAAAGAAATTCAGCCTTGAAAGAAGCCATGGATCTTTTGAATTTCCCTATATGCTATGATCTTGTAGGAAAGAAATTCAGCCTTGAAAGAAGCTGTGGATCTTTTAAATTTCCCTATATGCTATGACCTGGTAGGAGAAGAGAATTGACTTCTGCCTTTCTTTTTACTCAGTTCTCCCTGCTTTTATATTTGTATGCACACACAGATCTCTGTGAAATGCTTGAGTATTCTCTCCAGTTTCAAAGACAGCACACACTTTCTAGGCTTTGCTCAGGGTACATATTTCTTTAATAAGAAGCTGAAAACATATCTGTCAGAAATAGAAGAAAACAAACCAAGAATATATTATGAAGGAGTCAATTAAGAGGAAATCTTATTTTGTTTAATTTAATCCATTTTTAAATTTAACATTTTGGTAAGTGGAGATTTGCCCTGAGTAATATTCCTCCCATATAAAGACTGAGCAAAATTATGTCCATAGCACCTAGGACTTGCTGCTGTAAGAGATCTCTGCATTCCTTGTCATGTTGCTGTTTATTTTGAATTATTTAAGAGTCAACAATGCAATCTGCCCAAAAGTGGGAGGAAGTTGTTTATCTCTGGGACAATTTCATATGTTGCAATCCCTGATACTCTGCAAAGGTCACCAAATCCCCCCAGCATTTGCTCAATGTGTGTCTTTCTCACTTTACTCATCTTTCTTTCCCCCTAATTCTTAATTCCTCATCAAATGAAAAGCATGAAAAGCTACTACAAAGGAAATACTGATGAGAAATTGAATTAGACTGAATAACAATGATTTTATGAACCTCAAACTCCTGGTGCCCATTCAAAAAGATATCTGGTTGCTTTGATGCTCTGTTGCTCCTTCTGCTATAGGTTCTTCTCTGTTGTCTTAATTTTTTTTTACTATGCTCTTTCATTAGGATTTTCAAATTTCATTCTCATCACTTCCCAAATTTATCCCAAGTTCTATCCCCTTTACATTAAATTACTCCTGGCTTTTACAGCCTTCCATTTTGCTCTCAGCATGTAAAACCCAGAGCCTTAACAGTTCTTATGCTCATAATATGTGGCTATTGATTTATCTCAGAGTCATTGACTTCATTCTTAATTAGCCACTAACCTGAAGGCTCCTGGGCTTCATGCAGATCACATGGTCCTTCCTGTAGAGGGACTGTTGGCATATTAACACTACTTATCTTAACCATCTCTTCCATATTTGGGTTGTCCTGTTCTGCACATCCATAAATAAAGACATTCAGTGGCATATGAGCCATATGCTACCTCAGAGCTGCCAGCTACACATGGGGAGAAAATGTGCTTAGGGAAAATATATTTTTCAGCTACTCTATTTTCTTGGTTTTGGTTTTGGGGTTGTTTGTTTGTTTGTTTGTTGTTTTTAATAGAACATAAATGAGATGCACAACCCATATTTTCTGTTCCATGTGCATCCTCTGTGTTCATTCAAATGTTCTGGCTATCAAGGAACTGAGACAGGGACAGCTGGACCATTTATGGGATTTAAGCTGCAGAAATTAGATGAATGTGTAAAGACCAGAGCAAATGCTTTAGTAGCTATTCTTGCAGTGAGTTATTTCCAGTCTCACTACAGTGTTTAAACCTTTTACCTCCTATTCACACTCTTGGTAGGCTCTTAGGAAAATCATGTTGGAGTGGTCCCATTGGTGAGTCAGGTGATCAAAACAGCTCTTAAAATAAAACTGTGCTAAAACCTTGTTGTTTGTTCAGCTAACGGTGACGACCTCCATCTTTTAATTTGCAGGTATGTGAACAAAGGCCTAAATTCCAATAAATTACAATAAATAAAATAACAAAATTAATCCTCTGATTTATTTTTTTAATTGTAGAGGTAGAAGGTGCAAGAAAAAAAAAAGGAAGGAATCCTGCAAATCAGTCAGGAATCTCTCTTTGCTTTTTCTTAAACATAAAATCCTAAACCAAGAGGATTTCTTCACCCATTCAAAAGCACATCCTTTTTGGTTAATTAAAAACAAAATCTAATTTTCTCTAAATTTGCCTGAATTTAGCAGAAAATACACACAGATTTCATTCTGACAGCACTGTTAATGGAGAGTGCAGCTCCAAAAGCTGTTAAGTCTATGCTGAAATCCTCATAGATGTCTATAAATAGCTGCCCTTGGACAAGAAAGATTTTGCTTGAGCATAATTGATTTTCATAAAGGATACCAAGCACAGCAGTTCCTTGTAAACATTCAATGCTCACTGGCTGTTGCTTTTTTCCTGAAAAGCTTAATACTTGCAAACATTTGGAATAGGGAATAACTCCTGCCAGAGTTGTCTGTCATCTGTTTCTCTTCCATCCATTCCTTTCAATATGATTTTTCCTTATCAGTGGATTGCATCTCATCTTCCCTAAAAGTTAGGTCTTTTTGGAAGAAGAGATGAAAAGAAAAACAAAAGATTGTTTCTTGTATTCTGTTCTGTCTCCTGTGCATTTAAACACAGACTACCTATGATCAAGTTTGAGGCAACTGATTTTAGTAAAACAAACAAGAAATCCCTGTCTTTTAAAAAATGGCTACAAATTTATTAGTGAAATCAAAGAGAGCAGTGTTAGAAAACAGTAGAGTTTTCTGGTCCAGGACAAAAAAAAAACCCAACCAACCAAACCCCCCCCAAAAAAACCCACAACAACAAATAAATAAACAGACTTTTTAAGTATACCACTGAACTGGAAAGAAATAGAATCATAGAATCAGAGAGTCAACCAGGTTGGAAGAAACCTCCAAGATCGTCCAGTCCAACCTAGCACCCAGCCTTGTCCAGTCAACTAGACCATGGCACTAACTGCTTCATCCAGTCTCTTCTTTAACACCTCCATGATGACAACTCCACCACCTCCCTGGGCAGCCCATTCCAATGCCAATCACTCTCTCTGTGAAGAACTTCCTCCTAACATCTAGCCTATGCCTCCCCTGGCACAACTTGAGACTGTGTCCCCTTGTTCTGTTGCTGGTTGCCTGGGAGAAGAGACTAATCCCAACTCTGCTCATGCTCGTTGTTTCATTTTCTCACCAGCATCATATCTGTTTTTCCAAAAGTAATCTCAGAAACACTAAGGAATAATTATCTTTGCATAGCCTAAAAAAAACCCTGCCACTGTCTCTCTTCCCCCCAAAACCCTCCAAACACAAAAACAAACTCAGAATTAACTGAGAAAACTAGAAGTGTAGCTGCTGTAACACTCTGAGGCTTCAACTCTCAAAGTCAAACAAATTTTTATTTTGAGCTGATCCAAGTAATTTCTTTTCCAAACCCACATCTCTATTCATTTCCCAGTCCACCTAGACATGGGAAAATAGAAGAGATCTGCTTTTAATTTATAGTTGGTTCCTTCTCAGTGTCTGATAGGCAAAGTAGCCTAAAGAGAGAGTCAATTATATTTTGGCTGGATTGACCAATATAGTTACTATATTGGAAACAGAAGCTGAGCAACTGAACACCTCAGACTCAAACAGCCACACTTGAAGCAAAATGTTCAAGATGTCCTTTGTAAAATATTCTCTTTGAAGAACTCTTTCATTTCAATAAGGTATCTAAGACTTTATTATCTCCTGTTTGCCTGGTTTGCTGAAGAAGCCATAAGTCACCCAAAATACTCATTTGAGGCAGTAAAATACATCCTATTTTTTTCTACCTGTTTTGCAGAACAGTTTAATGTTCTTTTAAATTCAGAGAGAATTAATTTATAGCACAGCCACACTTTCAGTCACAGTGATAGCAAAAGCCATGGGTAATGCCATAAAACTAATACAATTGATTTGTAAGGATAATTAGTTCAAATTAAATTAAATTATGTGCTTTCTGGAAGTATCTAAATTTTGATTTAATTCTTTTCCCTTTATTATGTGCTATCCAGAGAAATATTTTGCCTGAAAGCTGTTATTATTTAATAGAGAGGTATAATAAATATGTGACAAAGAACAATCTGCTTTAGGTTTAGAAGCACAAAAATGGAGGGAGAGATCGTTCTAATAGATGCCAGAAATGGTTAGAATGAAGGTAAGGTCAAATCTCCAAATATTAATCCAATTTTAGATCCTTTGAGAAACATTGGGGTTTACCAGGTATATATATCATGAAACCTTATCATTTGTGTCATCTACCTTCATGTAAATAAAGATACTTGACAGTAAATGCTGTATTTAAATGCAGAATCCTTTAGTTAGCAAAACCGAGGTTCTAGAAATTAACAGGATATATTAAAACAGAAGAGCAGAACTCCCTGCTAGAAATGGCATACCTAAGTAATTTATGTTCATTAGTAACTGTTAATGAGACTAGGCAAGGTTAAACTGCTTTGACTTACAGAATTTAGAAATTCAGCAAAAGCCTTCTAAAGAGGACACCACAACCACCCCAGCATCTAAATACACATGCTGAAAACCAAGTAGTCTTTGCACATCTGGAACAAGAGATGGTTCCCAGGAAATCATTATTCAGAGAGGTACTTAGGGCAGCCAAGCTGGGACTGACCATCCTTTGCTGTAGCTAAATAACTATGGGGAGAGGAAATTCCTCATTTACAAGGGCTTGTAGTGATAGAATAAGTGCAAATGGCTTTGAGGAAGGCAGAGTTATATTGGATCTTAGGAAGAAATTCTTTATAGTGAGGGTAGTGAGACACTGGAACGGGGTGCCCAGGGAGGTTGTGAATGCCCCCTCCCTGGAGGTGTTCAAGGCCAAGCTGAATGGGGTCTTGAGGCACCTGGTTTAGTGGAAGGTGTCCATGCCCACAGCATCAGTGTTGGAACTATATCATCTTTAAGACCCTTTCTAACTGAAACCATTCTATGAATCTGGCATGGATCTGCCAGTTTCCCATCCTACTTCACCTGTGGGCAAGGTGGGACTCATTGACTAGATTCAGCCACACTGATACATTCTGGGAGTGGACAACAGCTCCATTCCCGCTTGTCTTGGTAAAGAAGCTAGTGCTAGTGGAAATGCCACTTCACTGGTGGCATTGTACTGACTATGTCATACAGGTTACCAAATAAACACAGCTGAAAAATAGATGCTAAAAAATGCCGATAAAATTTAGGAATTGTTCTCTTCTGAACACCCAGCTGAAGCTTTCAGTCAGCACTTATATTTGGTTTTGTTTCAAAATGAGCTGAAAACTGTGTTATGAAATATTTACATTTTACAGAAAGCTGATCTTTAGTCGACTTTGAGCTGAGCACTTGCAATCCCAACTGCCTTCAGCAAGAGCTGTGATTGCCAACACATCTGAAAGTCATTTTAGAAGGATAAAAGAAACAAAAAAGAGAACTGTAGCTTACTGGTCTGCAGAGTTCATTCTGTGGTCTGCAGCAGAGGTACAGCTGATATGATCTCACGGGTTGTAATTCCCCAGCATCTTTGCCCTGCAGTGCCATGCCAGGGCACACAGCTTCCAAGCAGCTGTTCATGCACAGCTCTGGGGTGCAAGCAAGTACACATCCATGTCATAGGACTTAGAACTAATGCAAAACCTTTTTTTTTTTCTGGGTGTGGTAGCCGTGGACATGCCAGCACCACTGAGAAAGCTTTCATCAGCCCACAAAAGTTAGCTGTGCAACTCGCAGTGTTTGCTTTGACCCAAAGGACACAGTTTAAAATCCCTTCCCTGAACAAGTATAATTGCTGAGTTCCATCATGGACTGGAAGAGGTCTGCAAGGCGTATGTGGTTGTAGCATACAGACAACACAGCCCCATCAGAAGATTGTAGGGTTATTGCAAGAACAATCATGGTTTCTAGGAATGTGGAAAATGGCAATCCAGCATCCTTCAGAAAGTCACAAGGCAAAATACAACTGTTTAATAAAAGCTTCACCTCTAGTGTTGAAGTACGAATCTTTTTCATAGACATGAAGCTTCAATGTCCTAAATATATTCTTTGAATTATTGTATGAATTTCATAGAATTGATCGGGTTGGAAGAGACCTCCAAGATCATCCAGTCCAATCTATCACTCAGCCCTATCCAATCAACTAGATCATGGCACTAAGTACCTCATCCAGGCTTTACTTGAACACCTCCAGGGACAGTGACGCCACCACCTCCCTGGGCAGCCCATTCCAATGCCAATCACTCTCTCTGGCAACAACTTTCTCCTAACATCCAGCCTAGACCTCCACTGGCACAAGTTGAGACTGTGTCCCTTTGTTTTGTTGCTGGTTGCCTGGGAGAAGAGACCAACCCCACCTGGCTACAGCCTCCCTTCAGGTTTCATTCTGTGCTTTTCTTTCTGCAATGTATTTAGTGATTTTAGACACAAAGACAGGACTATAAGTAACAGTGTATGTTTGACAGATTCCTGATTTCTATAGTGACAGCAACAAAAACCTTACTTTTGTGGAAATATTTTCCCCTCCATGTCCCTTGTTAAAATGCTTGTGTTTAAAACAAAAATTATTCACTTACATAAAAAAAAAACAAAAAACAAAACTAAATAAGTTTTGAATACAAATTTGAAACAAAGAAAGAATACTTTTTTACTGATGATACAAACCAGAATGCAAAGTTCATGTGACATCTGCTGGTCTGACACAAAGCAGAGCTGCAGACCTGCTGAAGGCTGAGGTTCAGACACTGGGACATTCAGACAGCCATCCCCACAGTGCTAATTCTCTCTTTGCATCATGCCAGGGACACTGAGCTATGACTCTCAATTCTATAGAAGGAGTGTACCACAAATAGAAAAAAAAAAAGTTATAGGAGGCTCCTAGCCATAAAACCTTCCACATGTGGATGCAGGTAGACTGGTAAATGCATACTATGTATAGCATTTGCATAGCTGATCCAAGGGTGTAGTCTCCTCTCCAAGAAGAGCTGAAACAAACTCCACATGGCCCTGTTGAGCTCAGTGCAAGGAATATTGATTGGCTAGATCAGCTCAGGAGATAATGGAAATCAAGAGGATTGGCAGTGGGCCAAAAGATAGGAGAAAAGTTCTTGGGTTATTTAGTTTAGGGAAAATATTTTTTTTTTCTCTCTTGTGTTTTCTCATCTCAGATAGACACTAAAGATTGAGTAACATGTTGGGAGATTCTGAACAAATAGGTCTGCAGTGTAAACACCAACACTGTTGGTTGTTCAGGGCTATTAAGAGGAAGAGTTAATGAAAAAGGATTATTAGTGTTCAGCATAGCAAAAGAGTTGGTGAAACAAAATGATGTAATTTAAATTGCAATTGTTTTATGCTGCCAGAGCCAAAGCAGCCCACACCCTTACTACACTTCTAGGCCCCCGACTTCTTTGAAAAACACACCCTAACATCTCTTTGATCAGGTCACCTTCTTGTTTCCTACCATTTTTCAAACGTGAACACTAATAAGTATATGAAAAGTTGGATGGTCAGATAAGATGAAAATAACATGAAATATTGAAAGAGACTATCCAAACCAGCATTTTTGTGTGGATCTGAAAACTAAAGGTCTGCATTTAGCAGGTTTATAAATTGTGTCTTTTTCCTAGTAGGTCTCCATAGAAACACATCTAGAAAATTTTTGTCTTAACAGTTCGTAGGTCAGAGGTTTAAGATGTGGAGTCTGAATACTACTGTTCTGCAAAGAGCCTATCTTGGTGAAAACAGATATACTTCTGTGTAATAATGAAGTAGTATTGCTTGACTGAAAACAATGTTAAGATTTAAATCTCCTGAGAAATATCAGGCTTCAGGGGATAGTTCAGAAATTAAAAAGGGATGCCAATAGTGTTATTCCCAAACTACACGGTTCTCATACTAAATTTGATGTAGGATACATGTGTACTCACCTGAACACATGTAAAAGACTATAGATGAAGATAAGAGAGGGATCAAATAAGGTTACGGTTCTGTGACGCACGGGAAAGTCCAAGTAAACATTTAATATTATTGCCCATCCTGCAAAGGTGTAACAGGTAACTATTGAAGGGGTACTTCAGGATAATGTCTATGAACAGTGTTCTAAAGTAGAGGAGAGCTGTGCAAAGCTCAGAGACTTTGCATGTGATGCAAAGATAATGAAAGTGCCACTGAAACATCTTGAACAAGTTTCATGCACCAGGGACTGCCTTGCTTTAGGACTGCTGAATGGAGAGGGCTTGTCCAAACATCCCAAAGGACTTTACACCCTCAGATATCAACTAGACAGATTATAGTCCTAAATCCAAAACCACAGAATAAACTATGTTGGAAATACCTTCAAGATCATCAAGTCCAACACCATTTAATCAACTAAATGATGGCACTAAGTGCCATATCCAGCCTTTTTTTCTACACTTCCCGGGATGGTGGGCAGCCCATTCTAATGGCAAATCTCTCTTTCTGTAGAGAATTTTTTCCCCTTATATCTACACCAGACCTCCCCTGACACAGCTTCAGACTGTGCCAAAACATGCTCCTCAAGTCATAGAACCATAGAATCATAGAATCAGTCAGGGTTGGAAGGGACCACAAGGATCATCTAGTTCCAACCCCCTTGCCATGGCCAGGGACACCCTACCCTAGATCAGATTGGCCAGAGCCTCATCCAGCCTGGCCTTAAACACCTCAAAGGGTTGGGTGCTCAACCACCTCCCTGGGCAATCCATTTCAGGGTCTCACCACTCTCATGGTGAAGAACTTCCTCCTCATGTCCAGTCTGAATCTACCCATCTCCAACTTTGCTCTGTAATTCCTCATAATGGTAGGAATTTCTAAACCAAATAGGCAGCTCTGATTGCCTGAAGAGTGTCCCTGAGGTTGCAGTTCTGCATTTAGTGTTTGGCCAGGGAATGGCATGTCCTTTTCTGACCCACTGGGTCCACAGAGCACTTTCAGGGTGCTGCTGTGTTTAAGGTCTGCACTTGAGAAGAAGGTGAGAGCTGGAGTGCAGGATCCCATTTCCTGAATGAGTTTTCTATGACCTTTGTGATGGGTAACAGCAAGAGAAACACTTTCATTGGATGTCTTTTGTTGTTTAACTAGAAATTCACTGTAAGAGTTGCCTAGGGTAATTCAAAGTGCTTGCCTGCATAAAGTGCTGGTTCTCAGTGCTTGAAGCTGTCAACCTGAATTTGGCCTCAACTTCTCGATCTGGAAAGGAGTGACATTTCAGACTTTTGTTAGATATTGCCTTTTTTGCAGTTGTGTGATGTCAATATGCTTTCTCAGACTGCCATGTTGCCCATCACACACTGCACAGTGAATCTGAAACAGAGAACAAAGTTATTAATAACGTAGCTGACTGATTTAGGCCTTCATTTTCATATTCAGGACTGGGTCCATTAAGCCAGCATGCAAATGCTAGTTTTATATTGCCTGACATTGCAGCTGTATGCAGAGCTAGCAAACCTCTCCTACCACCTCCCTGGCAGATATAGCAGTGGAAGAAGCAATCAGTGTCTTTGCAAAAGCAGAGTAGAGTGGAAATAAGGCAGGTACCAGTCTAATAGAGTTATAGAGAAGAAATAACCCAGGTGAAAAACACAAATTCCAACTTCATACTTCCTGAAATAAATGCAACATAACATAACATAACATAACATAACACAGCATAACAGCATAGCATAGCACAACATAACCTTGTATGAGGTATAAACAATATAATGTCCTGGTTATACCAAGGGCTCTGAAAACACTCACAAATTAAAGCTTCTGCTCCTGCCAGTGGAAGTAGTGGTTAACAGCATCTGGTCCTGCAAACCTGTACAGGTTTGTAGGCTTATAAAGATCTCCAAGACAATAAGCTTCTAAATCCACAACTCTCTTTTAAAAGCCTGTGGTATTTGATGCTGATAAAAATGCAGAAGCTGGGGAATTCTGGATGTACCACAGAGGTGAGTTTAGCAGAAGCATAAAGTTTCTGGAATTAACTGTCTTACAGGGTGTAAATAGTAAAGAGTGGTTCTCTTTGAGTTGCAGAAAGACAATTGTCTTTCTTTTGCTTTTAAATATATCCAGAAAATACATTGGCATGGATGTGCTCCACAGCTACATTAATACACAGAAATTTCATTTTTGTCCAGACACAGTTTTTATTTGGATATATGGAGCATTCTTCAGCATCTTTTCCCTGTGTTTCTCCCTTATCTTACTGTTTTAAAGAGCATTTTAGGTGAAAAAGACCAAGTTTAAAGTCTGTAACTTGAGAGCTTTGAAAATAAACCCCAATGTTATAAGCAAGATGAATATGACACATGAGGACTAGGCTTAATAAAGCTTCTGCTTTCACCATTTAAATAAATTGGTAAGTCACAAGGCAGTATGCTTGCTATGTAGCCAATTGCACTTGATTCTGTAGAGGCCAAATCTGGCACTCATTAAGCACATCTCCACTGGCTTCAGTGAATGCTGCACTAGTTCCTAAGTTTAGAATTCTATTTTGAGTACAAGAGTATTTCTAAAAGTGGCTGAAATAGTATTTAAATATTATTCCCTAAGTCTTTTCCTTCTAAAAACGACATCCTTTACCTAAGCTGACTTGTTCTAGAAAGCTTGTTAGAGAGGGGTAACTCAGAAAAGGGGATTTTTTAATGCAGCAAGCCCCTTAAAATAATTCCAGATAAGTGGTTATCTAACAGCTGCTCAACCCAGCAAAAATGCCCAGTGGGTTTTCCTCTGGCTTTTTCTCTGACTTGGAAATGAACTCAGACTTGGTTTCAGTTAATCAGTGATCAGCATCATTTTCTTTCTAAGCCTGTTCATACCTCAGAGTTTTGAGAATGTCTAATGAAAAATCTCAAGAACCACAAAGCAGTGAAATAAAATGGGTTTTAAATTGCTATTGAAGAAAAGGTAGAAACCATTTACTGCAGTTTTCCGTTTACTGAAGTTTAACTCAAGTAACCTAAATCACAAGAAATTCATTATCAGCATTTTCCACACGTGCTACCTCTTCCATTTGCAGATGTTAGGCATTGCTGGGTCATAAAGTCTTCCTGTGTGTAGTATCTTCAGACAAAAGTGTGAGAGGTAGTTTTTTTTATTAATTATGAACACCGTCATGACTTCTGCTGCTGGGATATTTGGTTTTCATAAATAATGCTTGAACATCTCCCCTATGAAGAAAGACTTAGGAACCTGGGGCTGTTTAGTCTGGAGAAGAGAAGACTAAGAGGAAATCTTATCAAGGTATACAAATTTCTGAGGGGTGGGTGTCAAATGGATGGGGCCAATCTCTTTTCAGTGGTCAGCAGCCGTAAGACAAGGAGCAAAGGTTACAAAGCGGAACATAGAAGGTTTCACCTCAACATAGGAGAAACATCTTTACAGTGAGTGTGACAGAGCACTGGAACAGGCTGCCCAGAGAGGTTGTGGAGTCTTCTCTGGAGACTTTCAAAACCTGCCTGGGTGCATTCCTGTGCAAACAAACTTAGGGCATCCTGCCTTGGCAGCGGGTTGAACTTGATGATCTCTGGAGCTCCCTTCCATCCTCTAAAGTTCTGTGATTCTGTGATTTTCCTCTTTGTAACACTGCAGTGCTTGAACACTCAAAGTGCAACTCAACAGACGTTACTGAAGGTAGTTTTATTTGAAAGCATCTGTAATTCTTGCTGCTTTCCTCATAGAGCATTCATTGGGGCTTTCTAAACACAATTTAACACGTAAAAAGGGAAAGACCCGAATGGTTTAGACATAGAATGAAACAATACATTTCATTAAACATTAATTCAATGTAGTACATACAGCAAGTATGGTCCATACATATGCACTATTTATATAAAGAACTAAATATATGTATAGTGCCTACAGCAAATACAGCAATTACAATTAAGTACTACCTTATATTACTGTACATGTGTCTCAGTAGTCTGAGGTATTCTCTGTTGGGCTTAGCTGTACCAAGGATTAGAGGACATGGATCATTTCTCCTTCAGTGGAGGGATAATAGTTTGCTGTTCACAGCACTGATCACAGGGCTGTTACTGTGCTCCCTACAGAGCCTTCAGTTTGGTTTTCAGCACCTTATGGAGAAGCATAGCTTGCGCATTTTGAGAAGATGTTATGGCAGTCTCCTGGCCTTTGTTTTCAATAGAGTGTTTTGAAAGGAAGGGGAGATCTGGACACTTCCCAGAGCAAGTTCAGAAGATGATTTTTCAGGAGCCAGGGCGAGATTTTGATTCAGCTCTGGCAATTGTAGAGTTGAGCAATGGAGTCTGTGTTCTAGTCAACAGCTAGGCCTTGGGAGGGAAGAAAGAAAGGAGACGTTCCTCAAGACACAAACCAGATCAGATGGATCTGAGTAAGGCTATGGGAAATTGTTACATTCAAACACAGAACTGAAGGATCTCTGCTTCCCACCAGGAATAGTATGGGCAGGTTTGTTTGCTAACCATTTGGTTTATTCTTGCCTTTCCAGCAGATCTGGCTTTGCTGTATTTAGAGGTAAATGTGTTTCAACATCACTCTTTCTGTGAGCAGATGAAACCATTCCTCAGAGGCTGGGTGTTGCTGGTGCCTCAGAGGTGCTCACACACAAGGAAAGGTGGAGGTAGATCCATTTTGTGATTCTGATCAAGTTCTGGTCTTAACTATGTTTCTTGCTTCCTTGATCATACTCCTGCATATCTGTGCACAAAAATGAAGACCATTCATCTGTCCTAGTCAAAAAGTTGAATAAAGATATCTGTAATGGTATCTCTGTAACATCTCCTCCTCTGGCAATATTTTTGTGGCTGTGGCAGTAATAGGAGCATACAGAAGAACGTTTCAAGTCAGGCCATGGTAACTCGATACCTACCTTCCTACCTACTTTGTCTCTCTACATGTGTTCTGGAGGTTTGGAGTGCCCAACACAAGAAGGACATGCAACTGCTGGAGCAAGTCCATAAGAGGCCATGAAGATGATCAGAGGGTTGGAATAGCTCTGTTATGAGGACAGACTACAAGAGTTGGGACTCCTCAGCCTAGAGAAGAGAAGGCCTTGTAGTGGCCTTCCAGTATCCAAAGGGAGCCTACAGGAAGGCTGGGGAGAGACTATTGACAAGGTCTTGTAATGACAGGATGAGGAGCAATGGGTTTAGACTGGCAGAGGGGAGATTTAAACTAGATGTTAGGAAGTTCTTCCCAGTGAGGGTGGTGAGACACTGGCACAGGTTGCCCAGGGAAGTTGTGGCTGCTCCCTCCCTGGAGGTGTCCAAGGCCAGTATTGGATGAGGCCTTGGGCAACCTGTTCTAGTGAGAGGTGTCCCTGTCTAAGACAGGGGGGTGGAACTGGATGATCTTTGAAGTCACTTCCAACCTAAACCATTCTATGATTCTGTGATTCTGTGATATGGTAAATTATACATCATTATTTCTCACATGAAAGCGTGATTATCACTTTTATGTCATTAAGTGGTCAGAGTTGGTATAGAGCAGGTGCTCTAAAAGTAAACCATGGAAACATAGAATCAGCCAGGTTGGAAGAGATCTCCAAGATCATCCAGTACAACCTAGCACCCAGCCCTGTCCAATAAACTAGACCATGGCACTAAATGCCTCATCTAATCTTTGCTTGTCACCTCCAGGGATGGTGACTCCACCACCTCCCTGGGCAGCCCATTCCAATGCCAATCACTCTCTCTGGCAAGAACTTCCTCCTAACATCCAGCCTATACTTTCCCCAGCACAACTTGAGACTGTGTCCCCTTGTTCTGTTGCTGGTTGCCTGGGAGAAGAGACCAACCCCCACCTGGCTACAACCTCCCTTCAGGTAGTTGTGGACAGCAATGAGGTCCTCCCTGAGCCTCCTCTTCTCCAGGCTAAACAACCCCAGCTCCCTCAGCCTCTCCTCATAGGGTTTGTGTTCCAGGCCTTTCATCAGTTTTGTCGCCCTTCCCTGGACATGTTCCAGCACCTCAACTCCTCTCTTGAATTGAGGAGCCTGCTGTATTTATGCCTGCTGTATGCAGTATCTGGTAAGCTTGTCACAGGCCAGAAATAAATTATTTTACTCCCAAAGAAAGTAAACCAAAGATGCTGTAGCTGAATTGGAGAGGAATACAGAAAATTGTATTTAAAGATGATCTAGGGTAGGGTGTCCCTACCCATGGCTGGGGGGGTGGAACTAGATGGTCCTTGTGGTCCCTTCCAACCCTGACTGCTTCTGTGATTCTATTCTATGTACAGGAAAATATAGGATACATGAATCCTTAACACCTAATACAGGTCCAGGATACATGAGAACTCTTCCAAAACCTTTCCCTCAACCAGACTAAACCACACAACCCCAGCGCTTGCTTTCCACAGCCCTGCCCAGTGGTCTCCTGTTAGGCCCTACCAGGCCTTGATTGCACAGCAAGAAGTTCGGGGTGGCCTTCAAGGCCGCAGGCAGGTTTACTTCCACATCATTACCAGATAGCAACTCCCTCAGGAGAGCTGAATGGAGAAAAAGAGAAAGATTTGGCTTTGCTGCTCACTTATAAAGTGATAGGGTTTATGGGTTTAAGCTGGAGGAGGGGAGATTTAGACTGGATGTTAGGAGGAAGTTCTTTACAGTGAGGGGGGTAAGACACTGGCACAGGTTGCCCAGGGAGGTTGTGGATGCTTCCTCCCTGGAGGTGTTTAAGGCCAGGCTGGATGAGGCCTTGAGCAGCCTGCTCTAGTGGGAGGTGTCCCTGCCTATGGCAGGGGGTTGGAGCTGGATGATCCTTGAGGTCCCTTCCAACCTAAACCGTTCTATGATTCTATGATAGCAGAATTATGGCATTGAATAACAAAATGAATGATTTCCAGGGTCCACCTCCTGGACCTCTCTGTTCCTCCAGGAGAACTTAACTCTGTGGCTTCCTTAAGAGCACCTGGGCTCCAAAACCACCACAAAGCCACATTTGGTTTTTATGTGTGATTTCAGAAGTGAAGTGTAGAATTCAAGCAGGCACTTTTTTTTCCGGAATTGTTATTCTTCTGGAAAGAAAGGAAGGAACAAAAAGAGGTAAAGGTGAGAAGAAGAAAAGAGAAAAAAAGCAAGCAAATAGAAATGCAAAATTACTTCTACTTCCCAAGTCATTAGGTGGTTTAGATTAAGATTATGACAATATAATCCCTCAGATAATATTTAGCTTTCCTTCACCAATTGCCACTGTGAGGTCCTTGTTTACCAGTCCCTAAATCAGCAATTAATCTTCTAGTAAGTTCTAAATCAATCCAAATCCTTCAACAACTCTTGATTCTTGAATGATCATTTGACAGCAACGATACTGAAATCACTGATCCTTCAAGCATCTATCAAAGTCAAAGCCTCTAATCTAGTTACAGCAAGACACTTGCTCTGAAAGATGCCATGTAGCCCTGACAACTTAAGGATTTGATTACATGAATTACAGGTTTTATAGTCCATGGTCTGAAGGAAATCTATCTAGGTGATGACAGTAGTCCCTCCTAGGTTTAAAAAGCTATGAATCAGGAGATCCAACAGGTAACAAATATGTATATGAGTATCATATCCTACAACATGAATCCAGTGCTCCTTCTTCCAAACCACTGTGTCCCATCTGCTAAAGAGAACGAAACTATGACAGTCACAATACAGCTGTAAGGTAGGTCTGTGACATTTCATCAGACTTGCTGATATCTGCCACAGCAGTGATTTTATTGCAGCACTGCTATACTGATTCGCTTCTTGAGAACTAAATTTGAACCATTTTATTTCAAACCTTACTTTTTAATATGATCACTGTCACGCTGTACCTCCTGAGGCCATATAATTTCAGTGGACCTCAGGTAGTTCATCACCTAAATTTTTCTGGAATTTCCAGTCTTAAAAGATAGTTTAAAGGTAGCTTTCCCTGTTCAACCTTTGCCAGACAGAAATGTCACATCATGCGTTCAGCCTTAAGCCATTTGCCTATCCATTCTCCAATCCTTCTTTCTTTATCACAGTATCACAGTATTACCAAGGTTGGAAGAGACCTCATAGATCATCAAGTCCAACCTGTTACCACAGAGCTCAAGGCTAGACCATGGCACCAAGTGCCACGTCCAATCCTGCCTTGAACAGCTCCAGGGACGGCAACTCCACCACCTCCCTGGGCAGCCCATTCCAGTAGCCAATGACTCTCTCAGTGAAGAACTTTCTCCTCACCTCAAGCTTAAATTTCCCCTGGCACATCTTGAGGCTGTGTCCTCTTGTTCTGGTGCTGGCTGCCTGAGAGAAGAGAGCAACCTCCTCCTGGCTACAACCACCCCTCAGGTAGTTGTAGAGAGCAATAAGGTCTCCCCTGAGCCTCCTCTTCTCCAGGCTAAACAATCCCAGCTCCCTCAGCCTCTCCTTGTAGGGCTTGTGCTCCAGGTCTCTCACCAGCCTCATTGCCCTTCTCTGAACACATTCTAGCATCCCGATGTCCCTCTTAAACTGGGGGGCCCAGAACTGAACACAGTACTCGAGGTGTGGTCTAACCAGTGCAGAGTACAGGGGCAGAATGACCTCCCTGCTCCTGCTGGCCACACCATTCCTGATGCAGGCCAGGATGCCATTGGCTCTCTTGGCCACCTGGGCACACTGCTGGCTCATGTTCAGGCGGGTATCGATCAGCACCCCCAGATCCCTTTCTGTTTGGCTGCTCTCCAGCCACTCCAACCCCAGCTAACCATGCCCAGTGTTGCATTTTGGAAGCAATTTTGAATATAAAAATGGAAACTGCAATTGCAGGCACTCCTCTTGAACAGAGATGTTGGGAAAGTGTGAGAGATAGTTCATATGCTAAGTAGGGAGACTCTCCTGTAACACAATCTTTACCCTAGATTCCGAGCTTCAGGCAAAATGGAATTTCCCTGATGCTGGGTGTCATAACAGGAGAGGGAATGCTGCAGTAATGAATCCTAGAAATTCTCCCTTCCTGGAAAAAAAAGGCAAAGTGTGGGATTTGTTTTAGGTGATTTGCATCAGAAGAGTGAAGGAGGCGTATATTTCCTCTGATAAACAGGAAAAAAAAGATTGTGGGAGCTGCTTTCCCCAAGTTTGCTTAAAATGGCACTGACACACTACATTTAAGATGGCCAAATGAGGACATGTCTGATTGTAAATTTCTTTATCATAGGTGCTTCAAATCAGAAGAAAATGGAAGTTGAAAAAGGACAGGATCAACTATTTTCTTTCTCTCTTCCTTCAGGATTCCATGATACTTAGTCTCTGGGCCAAAGTCGCAGTGCTGGTGAGTACAGTTCCAGTAATATCCAGTAATATGATTGCATCAAATAAACCAGCTGATTATTTGTCTTCTAGTTAGGCTACAAGATCATTAATCCCTGTCTACAAACAGGACTCACCTTCAGAGTTTATCCTGGTTATTTACACTTTGTATTGCTATGTGTTCTCTGTTCAACTTCCATTTAATTATACATATATTTTTCTCTTTTCTGTTCTGGTTTCTTCTGCAGCCATTAAAGGGGGCTGTAAATGGATATGTTACTGGGAAAATATCCCCAATTTAAAGGGATAGGTACAAGTCTGTGCATTCAGATTACGGACCATGGATTTACTGCCAAAAGGTGTCACTAGAAAGCATTAGGGACGATGCATCATGCTTCACAGCTTCTGAGCTGCAACACAGCTTCTGAGCTTAATTTTTGCTTCCAATGCACAAGAACCGATCTGAGCTGACTGTGCTGACTGCTTGTAAAGTGCTACACTTCCTCTGCACTGATTATATTACAGGCTTTATTCACTGAGAACTGGGCTGAGCAGTCTGCAGAACTGCAGCAGAAGGTTATTACCCAGTCCTGGGGACAGTGAGAATAGCTGAGAAGAAGCAGTCAGAAATTAACTGCATGAGAGTACGTGCAGCATACCCATTAGCTCCATTGCACACACCTCTCTACATAACAATAGTACTACTATAACTACGAAGTCAAACACTTGACAGTTAGTGTTGTAATTAAGGATAGCTCATCACCCATAATTAATTTCCTTTCATATATATGTTAGGACATGCTCATATGCTGGTTTTCCCACAGAGTATCTGCCTCATCCTGTGCACAAAATTAGTAATGCTCATTTAATGACCAGATATTTAATTATTTTATGCTCACCTCATCATTTCTAGAGTTTACTTCATTTTCAAATTATGTTTTGAGTACATAATTACTAAAAGACTGTGTTTGCAATTGCAATACCATTTAAGGATCCTGGAGTTCAAGCCTTGGGAGTTATGCGGGTTAGAGACCGCTCTGAAGATCTTCAGGTCAATTGAAATCAGTACAACAGTAGTAGCTAGGATTGGATATTGTTTGCAAGATCTTAGCTGAGTCTCACTCACTCTCTCCAGGCACCATTAGGTATTAGTGAATAAATCTTTTCACAGTCCTTCTGAGGACTGTGGTTGTTCTCCATGTAGATGGAAGACAGCCAAACTATACAGGTCAAAACTAACTTGGATGGTTAACTTGCAACATAACTGGCCCAAGTATTTTTCCTTTAAATAAGTGAGAAGTATCCATACTTTTAAAATATGAAGCATAGCAAAGATGGGCCAGAAAGTATGACCAGTAGCTCTTCCAGTGGAGGCAGTTCTGCATGTTGGCTGTGAAGAAGAAGCCATAAAAGTCATTATTAATTTGAAGGTGGGCAAGAAAATTGACAATGACTGAGCTCTGAAGAGTTAATTTCTCTAGATTGATGTCAGACATGAACAGGAGTTACCACGAGACTCTGCCATAGGACTTGAGAAGGCAGCAGTGTTATTTGGTACTGTTTAGAAGGTATAGAATAGGAACAAAGATACTAAATCCTCTCCCAGAATAAGGAGCAGAAGGAAAGAACAAACATTCTTGTAAGAGAAGAAAGATGTGTTTGTATTCTGAAGTTGCTCCCTTGCATTGCATGAAGATCACCCTGATGTGGAGAGTAATGAATCTTGACCAAAGAGCTAGAAAAACTGTATTAGAAAACACTGGACACTTTGGCAAAGTTTTCATATAGAAAATTGCCCCATTTTGACATTTGTGGAAGTTTAGATTCTTTTAATTCCAATTTCATAGAATCATAGACTCAATCAGGTTGGAAGAGATCTCCAAGATCATCCAGTCCAACCTAGCACCCAGCCCTACCCAATCAACTACACCATGGCACTAAGTGCCCCATCCAGGCTTTGCTTGAACACCTCCAGGAATGGTGACTCCACCACCTCCCTGGGCAGCCCATTCCAATGCCAATCACTCTCCCTGTGATGAACTTCCTCCTAACATCCAGCTTAGACCTCCCCTGGCACAACTTGAGACTGTGTCCCCTTGTCCTATTGTTGGTAGCCTGGCAGAAGAGACCAACCCCCACCTGGCTACAACCTCCCTTCAGGTAGTTGTAGACAGCAATGAGGTCACCCCTGAGCCTCCTCTTCGCCAGGCTAAACAACCCCAGCTCCCTCAGCCTCTCCTCATACGGTTTATGTTCCAGGCCTTTCACCAGCTTTGCCACCTTTCTCTGGACACATTCCAGCACCTCAACATCTCTCTTGAATTAAGGGGCTCAGAAAACACCTTCTTCACCTTCACTTTTAAAATACCTTCTACTTTAATACAAATCATGTTTTTAAAATGCTTTAATAATAAAATGTTTATATTTTACTGCAACAAAACAATCTGACTCCCTCAGACACTTTTAATGATGTTTTCAAAAGGGTGTTTTGTAGGTCATTTAAATTCCATTTCATAATTGGGAAAAAAATAAATCAAAATTCCAACATTTCCTAAAGAATGGAATTATGCCCTCCTGACTAATTTCTTTACCACTTCAAAAGGCATTGTGCAACTTGTACTGGAAAGAGGAATGCTGAACTAATTAAAGATAAAATGAGAACAGCAAGAATTAAACAAACAAAACAAAGCAAATGCATACAGAAAACAGCCTAGGAAAAGCCCAGAGGAATTGTTAATGATATCATTCATTCAAGTAATCAAGATAAATGACATCAAGGTTTCAGAGCATGGCTTGGGAAAAGCAGCAAATGTGAAATACAGATTAAATATCCCACCTAAGACAATACCAACACAGAAACACTGAGATCTCACAAGACTGATAACAATATTCCCATCATCTCTGTCTCTAGGCTTGCTATAAGTTCACTTTTTTGTATCCTCATTCCTGTTTCAGCTGCAGTCATCCTGATAATATTTAAAAAAAAATAACCCTGATAAACTGCTTCTGCTATTAGTGATAAATATCAATAACTTCAGAAATAAATCAATCCCAGACTTTTGAGTGCTGCTGCAAGTTAACTTTGAAAGACTAATTTCTTAGTGAAATGAGAGGATGCTTAGGGAAAACAACCTTAACAGAAACCAAGCCAAAAGTTTTAGTTAGTTCTGGTACAGATGCTATACTGACTCATTTCAATTAAGGGACTTGATATGTGGTTTCAACCCACAGATGGACCAGTTTCAGTAAATGTATATCATAAAAAAAGGCATGGAATTTGCCAAAACCAATGGGACATAAATGGACAGAACATCTTCATTAGATTCTTTATGAATCATAGAATCGACCAGATTGGAAGAGACTTCCAAGATCTTCCAGTCCAACCTATCACACAGCCCTGTCCAATCAACTACAGCACGGCATTAAGTGCCTCATCCCCTCTCCAGGGATGGCGACTCCACCACCTCCTTGGGCAGACCATTCTAATACCAGTCACTCTCTCTGTTATGAACTTCCTCCTAACATCCATCCTAGACCTTCCCTGGCACAACTTGAGACTGTTGCTGGTTGCCTGGAAGAAGAGACCAATCCCCACCTGGCTATAGCCTCCCTTCAGGTCACTGTAGACAACAATGAAGTCACCCCTAAACCTATGAAGTACATAGAAAAGCACACTTTAATGTGAAAAAGTAGTCCACAACCTCAAACACAGACCTACTGAGGCAGAAAGAGATGTCAAGTACAGGTTAATATGTTTTTACTCCTTTCTATATATATTCCACATAATTCTTGTACAGTGCCTACACACAACCAGAAAATTGATTCAAAGTATTATTAAGATAATTATTATGACTACTTGACTTTAGGACCAGTACACAGAGGTACCACTTATAACAGTGTCTCTAAGAAGAAGACACAAAGATGGGAAACACAGAAGAAATGGAGCGCTAAAAGCAGGAAACACAGAATGGACTAATTGAAACTCATGTAGGGAAGATCTTGGAAATTCTAATGCAAAGATCAAGAATGGTAATTTTATCCTTAGTGAGGAGCTGCTGAGGCTTTAATTAAGGATACAAGCACTGCAGAAAATGATTCAGGAGATTCAAAGATCTTGCTAAACCATTTGAGCAGTTTGTTATTGAATTTTCTTTTCTCATCTCATCTTCCTACACTGTAAGATTCTCTATTCAGTATGATTTCTGTTTATTTCCTATAACTCTATAGTGTATGTGAGCATTTCCACAATGAGACTGCAGATATTTGGAGTGCTAACTTGGCAACTCAGCATCTACCAGGTGCCAAATCATTTATCTCAGCTTCTATAGCAGCATGTATTTGATGTAATGTGTTTTCTGCATAGCAATTTAGAGATTTAGAGAGGAAGGAAACTAAGCTGTGTTAAAAGAAAAAGAAATCTGTATCTCAGGCCAAATATCGCAAAAAACAAACCTGAGTAATTATGATTAAACAAAAACTGATGAATGGACAGTACACAAAGATGAAGCAGGGAGTAAAAATGATTGCAAAGCCAGTAATGAGAAGCATAATTGGAAAGACACTGACAAAATAAGATTTGAACTGAGGGCTACCACTGTTGCAGTCTCCAGTGTACCCCTGATGTGCTCATCTGGGGAGGTCTTATTCAGGGAAGTGCTTTGTCTTTCTGATTCAATACTTTTTTAGCTCCAGTGTACTGATTTGGGCAAGTATTACTCAACTCTAGAACAGCACAGGAGATTGCTGGCCAAGAACCGGAGCCACAGCATGAGCCTTTCTGCCACTCAGCTCTGGGCGTAAAACAAATGCACACCTGTGGAAAAAGTGGGGTCAGGGATATGTTCAATTCCTTGCCTCTGGAAGGATGGAGGTAGAGACCAGCAAGTAGACTCAAAGTCAAAAGGGACATAAAGTGCTTCAGAAGCTGTTCTTTTACTATCCATCTCCTTCTGTTCTGCCAGCCAAATGGCAGACACAGGACTGTGGGAGAGTATAGGCAGGGATTTTAAGACCTGTAACTAGATTAGAGGCTTTGACTTTGACAGATGCTTGAAAGATCAGTAAATTCAGTATCATTACTGTCAAATGATCATTCAAGAATCAAGAGTTGTTGAAGGATTTGGATTGATTTAGAACTTACTGGAAGATTAATTGCTGATTTAAGGACTGGTAAACATAGATGACAAGAGTTTCTGCAAAACTGGGGCCTGATATCATCTTGCTTAAATTCCCCTAAAAAATGGACAGTATTAAATGGATCTCACAGTGGCAATTGGTAAAGGAAAACCAAATACTAGCTGAGAGATTATATTGTCATAATCTTAATTTAAAACACCTAATGATTTGGGAAGCAGAGGTAATTTTGCATTAGTATTTGCTTGCTTTTTTTTCTCTTTTCCAGTCTGACTCATAGCAGTTTTCTTATTGAGATAGGAAAGATGGAGATGCATAAAATAAAAAAAGACACGATGATATTAAAAAGGCTGATCTCCTTAGCATATAATTTATTTACAGTGCATGAAGAGAGACAGAATTTCTCCTCCACAGACTGACTCAGAGGAGGTACTTTGGAGGAGTATTGCTCTCTGCTCCCAGAAAAATAATCAATCTATATGAATACCTGGAAAATGTAACTGAAGAATGTAATGGATAGGCAAAAAATAGCAGAGAGAAAAAAAAAACCTAATACAACAGAACTATGAGAATTCTATATATTCCAGTACAACTTTTGATGTGAATAATAACTTCTGGATTGAGTAAAAGTAAAAAGCAGATAAAATCCTGCTAGGATCCATTGTTTTAAGAAATGTGTTTTAATAAGTATCATAGAATCATAGAATCAGCCAGGTTGGAAGAGACCTCCAAGATCATCCAGTCCAATCTAGCACCCAGCCCTAGACAATCAACTAGACCATGGCACTAAGTGCCTCATCCAGGCTTTGCTTGAACACCTTCAGGGATGGCAACTCCACCACCTCCCTGGGCAGCCCATTCCAATGCCAATCACTCTCTCTGTGAAGAACTTCCTCCTAACATCCATCCTATACCTCCCCTGGCACAACTTGAGACTGTGTGCCCTTATTCTGTTGCTGGTTGCCTGAGAGAAGAGACCAACCCCCACCTGGCTACAGCCTCCCTTCAGGTAGTTGTAGACAGCAATAAGGTCCTCCCTGAGCCTCCTCTTCTCCAGGCTAAACAACCCCAGCTCCCTCAGCCTCTCCTCATAGGCCTGTGTAAGTAATTCTGCTCTGGTGACTTCAACTGCTAATGCCTTTGCCTGATAAAACTTAACATCAGGAATTTGCCACAGTAAGAATATGTTTCATGTTTTTCTACTTACCAACATAATATAATATTAGAATAAAAAAATAAAAACAATCCTGTAATAAATCTGTTTTTAGGGAACACTGTATCTGCAAAAACAGTCTAGAGAGAAAGGAAGCAATTAACAGTTATTAAGATAATTAATCAGTCTAAGAAACCCTATCTGCCTGAATCCTGTAGAAAACTAAATGCCATACTGATCTGATCAGAACATCTAGCTATTGTTAAAAAGGGGAAATTCTGTGAGCAGAACATAGATTCATATTTTATTTACTGCAGTAGTTAGTTCTAGGCATCTGTACTTACTCAAATTGTACTGAAGCATAAACAAGGTAATTGAACTCAAGTACGTCAGGACATGTGCTGCACTGGAAGAGGACACAATCTGTGACTATGTGTGAACACGTCCGAGCCAAGATAATACTACACAAAGCTGCACAGAAATTTTGTTTCAGAGCTTCGTGTTCTGTATTTCCATTTGTAGTAGTCCACCTGGGTGGAGGTAACTTCTAAGTAGCTCTAGTAGGGTTCAAATTGCAAGAGTGAATCTTACTCCTCTTCTGGCCCAGTAGGATGGACTGTGGTGCAGCCCTCAGCAGACAGTGCAGTCTATATCATTAAGCTATAGAGGCCCAAATCTGTGTGTATACAGTCTACATAAAGCAGCAGCAATCACAACACTTTCTTGATTTACAGCAGAGCTGAGCTAGGCTAGAGATCAACTATGCTTCCTTGCAGACCTCAGCACTGCGAGAGCTGTCCATATGTCAGCTCCACTGGACAAGAAAGTGCAGGAATCAAATCCAGGTTAGTGTTTTCATAGAAATTGAGCTGACTTGAAACTAAGTTACAGCTTCTTACTCTGCAATTGGAATCCTGGCAAAATGTGGAACCTATTATATTTTTAAAAGCAGGTTTGTTTTTTTTTTTTTTTGGCTAATCTTCCTTAGTTTTGGGTAATGAACAGTGTTATTTTATGGAAAACATTTTTCCTACTAATTAGCTTGCTCTCTTAGTTTAAATTTTTATATAATTGCTCCCACTATGTCTCTTGATGAATTTGTCTGATCATAGTTCTTTAGTGAAGCAGCAATATTTATATTACATCATTTGCAGTCCTTATATTAGTAAAATTAAGCACGTGCCAGACAGAGGTTTTAATTTCTCTATGAAGTGGAAATTTTGTTAAATAAGTAGAGGAGAAGGGGAAAAAAAAGCAACTCTTTAAGGGCACTAGAGCTATACAACACTCCAGTGAAGGGGCTCTCAATCATAGGCCAGTCTTTGATTTGAACTAGAAATGTTTCTTTCAGAACTGAGCAGCAGCCACAGAACTTCTTTCTCTATCATTCATACATCTTTGCTATTTATTAGAAGCAATATAGAGAAAATGTGGTAAATAGCTGGGGCCAAAGACCTATGGATTAGTTTCCCTAGAATATGGTTGTCATCCTTTATCCTATCTTTCATAAGATTTAGGACACTGTTTTGTAGAGGCAGTTTTTAAAGCTCTGCTAACTTTAGCTACTCTGACAGCTGTATTATTAAACTCTTAGTTCAGCATGATGGAAGAGCATGCATAAAACTTATGTAGGTAGACTTTAACCGGCAGTGCTTCATAAATTACCCTGTTTGCATTAATAACTCTTTTTAGCAGCAGAAGGCAGCTTTTTAAAAAACATCACCACTGACACAAAAACATTGTATTAATCCAGACGTATTTCGTAGTGCTTCAAGTAGTTGCTTTCATGTTAAACTTGCAGAGAGAAACACCTGCTGTGGTGGAGTATCAGAGTCTGAAGCAATAGTCATGGAGGTGGATTAAAATAAAATCAATGAGACTTGGGGTTTTGAGAACTCTGACTTAATTTCCTTGCTTTTTCCTTAGAGTGTGAAACCATCTCATTAGTCTGTGTCTCACGTGCTCACCAGCAAAGTGAGACTGATTAATTCTCCTTTATTTTGTGTTAATTTGCCTTGTCTATCCCAATCTTGCCAGGTACACACTTGACTAGATACCTCCCTTCGTTGCTACCAAATAATTGCCCTCTGTACTGCTTGTCTCAGGCAGGGCTGAACTCATAAATTACCCTGTTTGCAAACTCTTTGTAGTTACATGGATTCTGTCAGAGTAGAGGTACAAAGAGATGCAGATCTTCTTCCTGAGCAGAAACACCGTCAAGTGATTAGTCATGCTAGATTGAAAACCTTTTATCATGCCCAGCACCTTCCAGTAAATCATATAATATGTCTCTCTTATTTGCAAATCGATCTCCTTCTGTATTGGCTAGCATAGAGTAACATGGGAAATACAAAGTCAGTTAACTCTAAGAGACTGCTTTCCTCATAAAGGAGAGCAGAAAACAAAAGATATGTGGAAACTTTATGTAGTGTGATTTCAGAAAAGTTTGTGCAGGAATACATAATAGATTATTTTATTGCCTATTCATTACATGTCTTCTAAGACTGCACTCAAATTGTAGCTTTCTGATTTAAAATAGACATGCTTTTGCATCATATGTTAATGCCAGTTACCATTTGCTGTCTACAACTACCTGAAGGGAGGTTGTAGCCAGGTGCGGGTTGGTCTCTTCTCCCAGGCAACCAGCAACAGAACAAGGGGACACAGCCTCAAGTTGTGCCAGGGGAAGTATAGGCTGGATGTTAGGAGGAAGTTGTTGCCAGAGAGAGTGATTTGCATTGGAATGGGCTGCCCAGGGAGGTGGTGGAATCGCCGTCCCTGGTGGTGTTCAAGAAAAGCCTGGATCAGGCACTTAGTGCTATGGTCTAGTTGACTGGATAGAGCTGGGTGCTAGGTTGGACTGGATGATCTTGGAGATCTCTTCCAATCTGGTTGATTTTATGATTGGCATTTTATTTCAGTTTCAAATTTATTTTATTTCTTATACATAATCTTGTAGTCATGGAAATAACTTTGTTCTCTTCAACAGTGTGATTTGGATTTGTATGTAGAAATGGTTGTCATATTCACTGGATGTCAAAAAGTGGTCCTAATGGCCTCTCATTTGTCATAGTATGACTATCAGTCAGTAGGTTTGTCATCAGTGTAGCAGAAACACTCTGAAACATCAGGTTTTCTTTCCCTTTGCTCTGTACTCACATTTAATTTAATGTAAGACCTATTTTGCAGGATTTAGATCCTTGAAATAATAGCATTTCACAGCATAAAGCCCCAAATCATCTGAGATATGATCACAGCATTTAAATAAAGTGAAAAGTTTGACTGATAAAAAAAGTGCAGTGAGCATGAAGAGGGATTTTTGTGTTACATGCAGGCTGTAAGAAAAGTAGGTGTTGGGAAGTGGGAAGAAGGGACAATGGTGAAGGAAAGAATGGTGTATGACAGTCAGAGACAAGGTACTTGGCAGATCTGCTTGTTGCAGTCTCTGATTTTATTTCACATACGGCTTCTACCAGGTTAATTTCCTGATTTTTTTTTCTCCTTTCTTAAGCTTCCTTCTGACATATTTGTGTGTAAGACTCGATGGGATCACTTGGGTCACTGTTCTGGATATTTTATTGTTAATATTTTTATTAAAGTAGGTTTAGTTTTCTTTTCCAATTCGTAAGTCTCTCTCCTTTATTCCCTTTTCCTTTTGGGAAGGGAGAGGGGTTAATAGAGAGCATCTGTCACTCATTTAGCAGCTGGCCCAGCCCTAACCCTTGACAGTTACTGAATGTGGACTCTTTGCAAACACAGGAACCATAAAATTACTATTTAGTCTTCAGTGGTCTACCGAAAGCAGTCCACTGCTGACCTGCTCTGCAAAACATTTTCTAAAACCTTCTAATAAACACTGCAAAGAAGGATTTAAAATTGTGACTAAAAGATATCACAGGAAATGGGAGACTGAGATAGAGAGGGAAAAAAATCAAGAGTACTACTGAAGCTTGTAGCAACCACATTCCTTAATATGCTTCCCAGGGTCCGGGAGCTGAAAGCAGTGGAGTGACTTTGTTACATTTTGATAGTACTTGCATGCAGTTAGCCTCTGCTGAAGTCAACAGAGACTAATGACTTCTGACAAGTTCTCTTTTCATTTATTCAAGATTGGGGAATTTTGGAAAAAAAAAAAAAAAGGTTTTTGGAAGTAGTGGAGCTTTTGTTGTTGTTTAGATTTTGACTTCATCCTTAGTTGCTAAGGTTTTTCAGCTGTGGAAATTTGAGAGGTGAGAGTCTTCTGTTAAAATATTCATTTCGAAAAGTATTGTCCTTTGCTGAGAGAAATACTGGCAGTAGTCAATGCTAGATTTTATGTTCCTGGCATCTTCCAAGCTCTCCTTGGTATGATGGCAGTTTTTTGCTAATACAAGACTCTGACTTTATTATGTGTTTTTACAATTGCTAATGCCTTCTCCCAACCCTTACAAGTGAAAATGCAAGATTTAGTAGGCTATTTATTAATAGCCTGCTATAGGGTATTTTTGTTAAAAAAACACAGTCTTTGGGGGGTGCATCTGGGGGAGAAATTTATCTTCTTTCCTTACTGAAACTTCTCCTATGAAAGTGAAGATGGAGATCTTTGTAAGAAGAGCATTGGTAATTGATCTCTCTATTCCGCCTCTTTGATGTATTTCTTACTGTTGGTTTTATTAATTAAAAAAAAGAAGAAGAAAAAAGGCAATTATTCTATCCTTAGCATGCAAGATGAGATGGGAAATTATCTTCTTGATCTTACTTTTGTTCAAAGCAAAGACTGACTGTGGTTGTATTAACTAACTTTCTACCTACCTAATGCTTTTATCAGAACAACTCCTGACAGTAATCCTATCCCATAGTTTGCAATTTAAGAGAAGGTGGGACTTCAAAAAGTGTAAAAATTAGGTTGGTTAAAATATTAAATGTGTCAGTTTTCTAAAGGATTCAGCTTCCTTTGTAGTTGGTAATTACAGAATAACAGAATCTTAGAATTAACCAGGTTGGAAAAGACCTTCGAGATCATCGAGTCCAACCTATCACCTAACACCTTCTAGTTAACTAAACCATGGCACTAAGTGCCTCATCCAGCCTCCTCTTAAACACCTCCAGGGATGGGGACTCCACCACCTCCCCAGGCAGCCCATTCCAATGGCAATCACTCTTTCTCTGAAGAACTTCTTCCTAACATCCAGCCTTCTTCCTAAAATCCAGGCCCCTCACCAGCCTTTGTGCCCTTCTCTAGACATGTTTGGGCACCTCAACATATTTCTTAAATTGAGTGGCCCAGTACTGGACACAGTACTCAAGATTTGGCCTAACCAGTGCTGAGTACAGGGGCAGAATGATTTCCCTGGTCCTGCTGGCCACACTGTTCCTGATACAGGCCAGGATGCCGTTTGCCTTCTTGGCAACCTGGGCACATTGCTGGCTCACGTTCAGCTGTTGTTGACCAGTACCTTCAGGTCCCTCTCTGCCTGGCTGCTCTCCAGCCACTCTGTCCCCAGCCTGTAGAACTGCATAGGATTGTTATGGTCAAAGTGCAGAACCCAGCACTTGGACTTGTTAAATTTCATGCCATTGGACTCTACCCACCTGTCCAGCCAGTCCAGGTCCCTCCGCAGAGCCCTCCTGTCCTCTAACGTATCAACATATAACATATATAAAAGAGATTTTATATATATATATATATATAAAAAACACATATTTATTTTATATATATATATATATATATATATATATAATAGCCAGGTAGGGGTGGTCTCTTTTCCCAGGCAACCAATGACAGAACAAGGGGACACAGTCTCAAGTTGTGTCAGGGAAGGTATGGCTCGATGTCAGGAGGAAGTTCTTCACAGAGTGATTGGCATTGGAATGGGCTGCCCAGGGAGATGATGGATGCAGTTGCCATCCCTGGAGGAGTTCAAGAAAAGACTGAATGAGGCACTTGGTGCTATGGTCTAGCTGATTGGCTAGGGCTGGGTGCTAGGTTGGACTGGATGATCTTGAAGGTCTCTTCCCACCTGGCTGATTCTATGATTCTATGATTCTATGACATTTGCTTCCAACTTGGTGTCATTTGCATGAAGCCACAGTTTTACCCACAAATACAGAACCTCTGTACTAAGCTTATACTATGCCCTTCCATACTCCAGTAATTTGGCCAGAGGTAATAGGTAGAAAATAGAGAAGTCCTTCTAATAAGATGTGAATTCTTCTTGGAGACTAACAGCTAGCTAATGGATTTTTATCAGGGAAATTAGATGAGAGTATGACTAAAGAATCTTGTCAGGGTTTTGAAATCCTTCCATGAATTAGCATTTTTCTGGGCTGTGTCTAAAATGAAATGAGTAGAAATGTAGAATATAAATTTTCTTCAAATTTGCTTCAATGAGCAAATATTGACACTGTGGGGAAATGTTTGCTTCTGAAGCGATTTCAGTTTTCTAGTCAATGCTGTTAATGTGGCAGCTTTGACAAATGTTAAAGTTGCTCTTCAAGCTAAATAGAAAATCAATGGCTAGCAGTCAACAACAATATCATCTACTGTGACTAATTATGTGCTTTCTGCTAATCTGTGAACACTGAAGCTCTCAGACTGCCTTACTGGTGTCAACAGGACTTGCTGGTGGTGGTAGTATCAGGGCAAAGTTTTAAGTTTCTTCTTTGTCAAGTGAAGTCCCTCAAGAGGATGGCACATTAGCAAAACTCTGTGCCCTCATGTAATGTCACCAGTAACTGAGGACCTATTTGCAAGTTTTTTCTCGCTGATTGTCGGAGGTGCACTGAGCTGGGCCTTGTGGTGGTTTGGGTGTCCCCTGCCCCCCCACACTTTTAGAAATCACCCAAACTAGACTCAGCCAGCTCTGGGAATATGAATGAAGCTTATATTTACAGCTAGCACAATATACAAGCAGATATTTACGGTATGTACAGTTATAGACAGAAATATACAAGGTAAAAAGGTAATACAGAAGCACAACTCCCCTCCCAGAACCATGAGTCCCCAGGAGGGGCTCTCAACACCCTCACCTTCCCCCTACCCCTCTCAAACTTATCCCAGTCCCAAGGAAGAATGGAGGCTTGGCCAGGGGGTTAAGAAGCAAGGTGAATCAGCCAAAGCAAATAGAGGGTGAGGATAGAGAGTAAGATGGAGTTCAGCCAGCAGCCTCAGCTCCCCAGCAGGTGAAGAGCCGAGAGCAAAGTCAAGAGCAAAGTGACTTTGTCTATGCTTTCCTTTTTATTCTAATACATCTCAGCGAGACTATGAGGGAAGCAGACCTCACCATTGTTTTCATTTCACAGCCTATGATCTAGTCCTTCTCACCAAAACATTCTAGCTAGCTTCAAACTAGCACAGGCCTAACTGTCAAGCTTGCTCCTCAAGTATTGAAACAAAATATGTGCTCTGCCTTCCCAGAGAGAGCTTTTATGGCAAACAGCAGAATAGCAGCCCTTGCTAATTTGTACTGAGGTGTATGCACTATTGGCTTGGTGGCATCACTGCATCTAACTGTGAATCATGTGCAAAATGGAAACATCTTTGCTTTTTGGTTTTGTACAAGGAGTGAATACAGAAGCAGCTATTGTCTGCTTCAGGTTTGGGGCACCAGTGTTCCAGCTGCAGCTTTTCTAATAAAAGAGTGCAGGAAATCAAAACTGCCTTGAAGAATAAGAATAAAAATCAGAGAAATTATGTTCCAAACATTGTTCTTTGCCTGCTACTACATTAATATATTCAAATACTGTCCTTACTCTTTGAAGTTTAAAAATCAACGATTCTCATTTCAAGCACTTTAGATGTTTTAAGTAAAGGTTCAGTATGTGGATTCAGCTTTTTGTCTTCTCCTGCCTTTGTACTTCACCCAAGTTTATGAATTCTGAGTTCATAATTCATAAACCCAATACAGAGGATCAGTAGTGTCACTATAACTTTGAAACACAAACGAAAAAGGGCTGTCTTCAGTACCTGGAAGCCCTTTAACCATTTCCCTGGACCATAAATCTTCTGTAACCTTTAATATAAGGAGAACATAGAAGCAATCTAGAAGTCCAGTGTCTTTTGTGCCTTTGAGGCCCTGGCCAATGGACAGGTTGGAAGACTCTTTAATAAGGTGAATTAACCACTTTGCCAATTCACCCTGCATTGCAGGGAGGACATTTTCTGCAGGGAGCAGCCCTGCAGAAAAGACCTTGGAGGTACTGGTGGATGAGAAGCTGGATATGAGCCAACAATGTGCACTTGCAGCCCAGAAGGCTAAACATAACCTGGACTGCATCAAAAAAGGCATGGCCAGCAGGCCAAGAGAGGTGATCCTGATCCTCTGGTGAGACCTCACCTGTTGTACTGTGTCCAGTTTTGGAGTCCTCAACACAGAAAGGACATAAACCTACTGGGGAAGCATCCAGAGGAGGTCTGCGAAGATGATCAGAAGGATGGATCCCTATAAAGGCAACTGGGAGAGCTGGGGTTGTTGAGTCTGGAAAAGGCTCCAGGGAGACCTTATACTGGCATTCCAATATCTGAAGGAGACCTATAGGAAGGCTGTTGAGGGACTGTTTAGAAGGTCGTGTAGCAATAGGAGGGGCAATGGTTTTCAACTAATGCAGGATAGATTTAAGTTGGATATTAGAAGAAAGTTCTTCAAAATGAGGGTAATAAAATACTGGAATAGGTTGCCCAGAGAGGTGGTGGAGGTCTTATGTCTGGAAACATTCAAGGTCAAGCTTGATGGAGCCCTGAGTGACCTGATCTGGTTAAAGATCCCAGAATCACAGAAACATTCAGCTTGAAAAAGACTCTCAGGATCACCGAGTCCAGCTGATATCTCTACTCTACAAGGCTCACCCTAAACCAGATCCCCAAGCACCACATCCAAACAACTTTCAAACACAGCCAGGGCTGGTGACTCCACCACCTCCCTGGGCAGCCCATTCCAATGCCTGACCACTCTTGCTGGGGGAAAAAAACTTCCTCATATCTAGTCTAAACGTACCTAGTCACTGCTTGAGGCCATTCCCTTTTGTTCTATCTCTAATTACCTCTGAGAAGAAACCAGATATGTTCCTGCCCATTGCAGGTAGGTTGAACAAGATGACCTTTGAGGGTCCCTTCCAACCCAATGCATTCTGTGATTCTGTTCTACGACATTTGCTAAGCCAGGCTGTGCATACAGTATGAAACTGTCCTGTGCACACTTCATAAGCAAGATCAACAGTTTGGCTCACGGAAAGCAGGTCTGAAATGCTCAGCATGAATACACCGCAAGGGCAGAATATGCCTGTGAGACCTTGTTCCCATAGGATCAGCACAGTTGGAGTCAGGACTGCAGTGTTCCAGCAATTTGCCTGTCAGATTGTATTCTCATTTTGACAGGAGAGCATTAGTTATGGAACATGCAAATTCTGAAGGAATAGTTTGTTTTGTGCCAACTCGGTTAGGTGGTGAAAAACGTTGTTGCATTTAAGCTTGGCATCTGAGGAAAGGGAAAATTGTGGGGGAGTAGTGAGTAGTGATGTGTTATTTTAAGCAAGGGGTTTCACAGTGCTGGAGGAGTGCTTCTCTGGAGCAGCCTTCATCACTGCCCAGCTCATAGCACTAGGAAAACAGTTCTGTGAATAAATCTGTCCTGTTCCTTTGCCTGGGAAGAGAGAAGTAGGTGAAACAGGACCATGGAGGTTTCTAGCAATGCCCTAGGGTGAAGTACAAAGAAAGGCTGTGGCTGTTAAATAAAATGTCCTCTGCTGTTCAAGTACTGGAACATGTCCTGAGAAGGGTGACAAAGCCAGTAAGAGGCCTGGAGCATAGCTTTGTGAGAAGAGGCTGAGGGGCATGGGAGTGTTTAGCCTGGAGAAGAGGAGGCTCAGGGCAGACCTTATTGCTGTCTACAACTACCTGAAGGGAGGCTGTAGCCAGGTGGGGGTTGGTCTCTTCTGCCAGGCAACCAGCAACAGAACAAGGGGACACAGACTCAAGTTGTGCCAGGGGAGGTACAGGCTGGATGTTAGGAGGAAGTTCTTCACAGAGAGAGTGATTGGCATTGGAATGGGCTGCCCAGGGAGGTGGTGGAGTCACTGTCTCTGGAGGTGTTCAAGAAAGACCTAGATGAGGCACTTAATGCCGCCGTCTAGTTGATTGTCTAGGGCCGGGTGCTAGGTTGGACTGGATGATCTTGGAGGTCTCTTCCAACCTGGTTGATTCTATGATTCTATTATATCATTTGCTTTATGGTGGAGGAGGGGGGAAAAAATTTGGAATGCATCAAATCTGTTCATGCAATTTTCTTCCCTGAGCATTTTCCTACTGCCATTTCCACAGAGGAGAAAGAATGTAAGTTACAATCTTTCCTAAAAGATATATTTATAGGTGTACAAAATTCTGCCTTTTAAAGTGTGAGTAAAAATTGTCCTTTCCTGATTACATTTATAGAGAATTTCTAGGCAAGAGTACAAATACAGAGTAAATCAGAGTAAATCTATGCTTAATTCCTCCTAATCAGCCAGTTATGTGCTACCGTTTCTTAGGTTGAATATCTGCACCTCTTGGTTTGATCAATATCAGCTATCCTGCTATCTTTTCTATCCTCATGTCTATCCTTTATTACTTTGCCAACAGGAATAAAAGAAAAAAAGAGTCAAATACAAATTTTCATGTTGCTTGCAGATATCTTCTATTTCTAAGGCTCCTTATTGCTTCAGCTGATGTGCATGAGAGCATTTGTCTGAACCTTAGAGCAGAAATTCTAAAGATACAATCCTGTGTGTTTTCCATTTGAGTTTATGAATATGTTTTCTTATTTTAGTATTTACATACTCCAAACAAGATTCTGCTGAATATCTTAGACCTAAGACTGTATCAGAAATTTTCCAGCTTCAGGAATTTGGCTTCTTTCCAGACAATTACAGAACCTTATAGAGAGAATTTATAGAATTATATATATATGTATATTAAACAATCTTGCTACAGAAAGGAAACATGAAGTAATTCAAGCATTTTCTTCATTTATTCCCTGTTAAATGTTCTTACCAATATGAAGATGTTCTTTGCTTCATTTATACTAATTAACTAAAAATTACAAAAAGTTGGTTTCATAGAATCATAGAATGGTCTGGGTTGGAAGGGACCTGCAAGGGTCATCTAGTCCAGCCCCCTCTGTGGTAAGCAGAGGCATCCTCAACTGGATCAGGTTGCCCAGACCCGTGTTGAGCTTCACCTTGAATATCTCCAGGGATGGGGTCTCAGCTACCTCCCTGTGCAAGCTGTTAATGAACACATTTTGCATTTGCCAGGCTGACCTAAGAAATGAATTACTTGGGAATTGCATCTGCCTGTTTGTGTGCATACATGCAGCTGGGAAGTGGTCAGTCACTATTAAGAAAGCAAATATCTGTTTCCCAGTCTGCTGTAAAATGTTCTCTTCCTGGTAAAATTACTCATGATGTGTTGTGTACCTAGACAGAGGAAGCAAATTTCCTGAATTTATTCTGAGAATACCCTTCTGAAGGTTTTCAGGGAAAATGTAGCTATCTGGACATCTTCCATACGTATTAAACTAGACATTGAGAGACTACCTTTTAGATTGCAGCTATCTAGTTTGTTGCCATAGGCACTCTATAGAACAAATTTTAGCAATGTCAGACTAGCTCTTGTCCATCAAAAGTGTTTATGGTGAAGGACCTTCACAAATGGGTAAGTTAGGATGTTTGAATAAGTTCCTGCTTTGACAGACATAAAATTCTTCACAGTGTGCTTGGGAAGAATACATGGTTTTGTATCTATTCTCCCCTATCCTTTTTTTTTGAAAGAGTATGTAATTTTTGTATAGAATTTAAGAAAAGGTTCATCCTCTGTGCCTCACAGAAAAAGTAATTTTGTAGAGTCCTAGCCAAGGTGCTCTGTTGGCAGAATGCTTGAAGTTTCCTGGTGGTCTTTTTAAAACTTGTTTTCTTTCCCTGTTCTTCTATGAGGCCACTGCTTATCTTCACAGAGTTTCTCTCTGTGGTAGTGCTTGACTCATATCCTATGTATTCGCTGCTTTGTCAGCTCTTTGACCCAAGCTGATCCTTTTCTGACTACTCTTCAGTTCCATCTTGGTTACTCTGGCTTCTCATTCAACTGATGATTATTCTTCTCTGTGCTCCGTGTAGTGAAATACGATGCACTGCCTGTGTGCTGCACTTGAAATGATTTACAGAGCAGCCTGCAAATGAAATAAACAGAAATCATGGCAGAGCTGAACTCTAAACTTATCTTCTCTAACCACAGATCAATCAACCTGCGTGTCTTGTTCAGAACTTAAACAGTGAAGACCTCTTGCTGCTTATTGCAAACAATGTATTTGCTGCTTCTCATATACCTGCATTTTGAATCTAAAGCTCACATAAACTGAACAAGGGGAAAAAAATCAGTGTTGTCAAGTATCTTTACAGGCACAAGATAACATGCTAAAAAGCCAAAAAGGGATGCCAACTGACTGGGGAGCAGCACAGCTGGAGTTATTATCTAAACTAACTACTGTTAGGCATAGAGAGGAATGGTGAAGGTGGCTTTCTGCCTTTTCAGCACAGAGAAGACTCTTTAAAATCTTTGTAATAAAAAGGCTGCACAGTATTATTGCATCTTACTTAGGGCTGAAAACCTTACATTAACTCACTGAATGTTTGGGTTTTTTTCCATGGGCTTTCTGGGAGCTAGACAAATAGCTGATTCCACAGCTTAATAGCTACAGCCCATTTCCACATCCATCCCACTCCATTCTTATTTCAAGTCAGAAAATTAATCTCTTTCCCTTGTCTTATTGTGCTAGGTGCTTTAAGAACATCTGCTACGAAAACAGTACAAAAGATGAGCTCATTAGGAGGGTTGGGCAGTGCTGTTCCTGGTTATTAAGATGATAGCCTAGGACATTAAAGAATAAAGCTCCATTCTCTGCCCCAGTAGTATCCACCTCTGTGCAGCCATTATGGGTTTAAGCTGGCAGAGGGGAGATTTAAACTAGACGTTAGGAAGAAGTTCTTTACAATGAGGGTGGTGAAACACTGGCACAGGTTTCCCAGGGAGGTTGTGGATGCTCCCTTCTTGGAGGTGTTCAAGGCCAGGTTGGATGAGGTCTTAAGCGACCTGTTCTAGTGGGAGGTGTCCCTGCCTATGGTGGGGGATTTGAACTAGATGATCTTTGAGGTCCCTTCCAACCTAAACTATTCTATGATTCTATATCCAAACAAAGGTTTTGGCCTTATGCATTCCAAAGCCCTCAGTTAGAGAAATAGGCTGCATGTACTGGTCTGTGTAGCTATATGTGATCTGAACTCCCAAAACTCACCAAAGTGGCAGCTAATTTTTGACATCTCAAAGTGAGAAATGCTGAGGAGAATGTGTATCTTCAGCATAATCCCTGGCTCCGTGGATTCCATTCCCTGCTGGCAGTCACAGGCAAGTGTTAAGAGCACCTGTGGGTGGCCCTGTGTCCCGGGCTGAGTGGCCAGCTCCGGACAGATTGTAGAATTTACCCCAAAAGACCCCACCATGTGGGGTAGTAGAAGTTTTCCAGTATTCAGATTAATTGAGCCCACATATCCTTTGGCTGCAATGAAATCACTAAAAAGCATGCCTGGAGGGATAAAGGCTCTCATGGCTTTTCCTACTGAAGATGTTCTGTTCGTGAAAACCGAAGCTCGTTGGAGACTCGGTGCCTTAGCTGTTAGGACATTTCCCTAGACTTCAGGGGAGACTTTCATTTCATCCCTTCCTGCAATCAGTGCCTGATGTAGAATGCTTTATTACTCTGAAGTGACTGCCAGGTGAATATGCTAATGATGCAGGGGAGGTTGGAACTAGATGATTCTTGTGGTCTCTTCCAACCTTGACTGATTCTATGAGGCAGAAATGTCATGCTTCTTCCTAATTGCATGGCTATTTCATTAGTCTGAGGGGACTGATTTTAGCAGGATGGAGTCAGGCAACACACTTTACAGTGAAGTATAGCTGGTTAGTTAGAGCATTCTTCAGGAAAACACAAGTTCAGATCTCTTCAAAAGGTGAGAGAAATGTTTGTGCATTACCAATACCTTTATACCAGTGCCTCTAATATTAAGCTCCTACACAGCAGGACAGAACAGCATCATCCCTTGTTTTGTTTTGTTTTCAGAGAATCATAGAATCATGGACTGTTAGGGCCTAAAAAGGGCCTCAAAAGATCACCTAGTCCAAGCCCCCTGCCAGAGCAGGGTCACCTTTTCTTTTCTTTTGTTTTTACAGTTCAGTTTTTGTGTTTTGTTGTTCTTTGTTTTTTTTTTAATCGCCCTTCTCCCCTATCTCTCTCCTTTCCTCTCTGTCTCCTTTCTTTTCCCTCATCCTCCTCTATTCATCTCCATCTCCCTCCTTTCAGCACTACCTCCCCTTCTCCGCCATATCTGCCCCTTTCCCACCCCACACTGCCTTTTCCCCTTTTTTTCCCCAAACGCAGAGCACCTGGGGCCTGTTGGAGTCTCCTCCCACCCCAGGTGTGACCACTTTGCCCTGCCTGCCCACTCCCCTATTTAATGAGCCCCAGGAAAGGCAGAAGCCTCAAGCTTGCCCAACTGGGCAGAGGGATCCTCCTCCCATCATCAGTGGTGAGTACCCCATGGTGCGCACTGGGTGACTGGGAAGGGGACCAACAAAGGCCGGGGGGCCTGGTGGCCCCCCGGTTAGGCAGGATAGAAACTCAATGACCACTCTAACATCACCTGTGGGTGCTGGTTGGGCCTCCTTACTCAAGCTGAGTTTCTCTACGTTTAGCTGCTTCTTTCTGCTCTCTTATGACGAGCTGAAGTACTTGGTGGAACTGGAAGCTTGTGGGTGAGTAGTATTGTGTTGCCATAGAATTGTTTTGGTTCCTTCTTGCGCTTTACCCATAAACGCTGTTTTTCCATTCCACATCCCCAGGCGGAGCTCCATGGAGTCTAGTTTATCTTTGATGTAGAAGGCAACACTTCCTCCTGTTCCTACTGAAGAGTCTATAATCATCTACCCCTACGCTCCGATCATGAGATCCATCCTACCATGTCTCAGTGATGCCAATGATGACATAACCCTGTAGACTTACACAGATCTGCAGCTCTTGCTGTTTGTTCCTGTGCTCCTTGCGTTAGTGTAGAGGCATTTCAGTTGTGCCTCTGTTGCAGCTGACTTACTGATATATTTTTTTTTTCCCCTTATCCCATTCTTTGGGCACTCTTTTTTCAGTCTGTACTTCAACCCTGGACTCAAATCCCACCTGTCTGTGCTCAAACATCTCTTGCTTTTAGGTTCTAGGTCTTGTGTTGGCTCCTTTCTGAAGGTATGGTGGTGAGATGGGTGGGAGTCAGGTAGCACTGGGTTTGGTTTTCTGTTTTATGCTGGGTTTTTTTCCTGTGTTTCTCTGCACTTCTGCAAATAGACTAAGCTAAGGTAATCATGCATTGTGTTATTAGATTAATTAGATTATTTGCTAAAGTAATTATGCATAGTGATTATGATATAGAACTCTATCTCAGCTCTGACTTTTGTGTGTTACTTTTCCCCCTCACTTCTGTGTTGGGGGAGTAGGAACGTTAGCCCTTGTGCTAAATCATTACAAAGTGTCATTCCCTTTGTCCAAATTGTGGAAGTCTAAAGGTAACCTAGTCAAAATCAAAGGTTTCATTTGGACATTCACTGTATATATATGTGCAACCAAAATATGGATGCATGTGCTGTGTGAGTGAAAGGGAAGTGAGAAGTTCCAGCCTCTGTGTTCCAGTTTCGCTCCATGCATACTTCTAGGCAGAGAATGGTACCTGCTAACAACTGGGACCGTGAGTTTCCAGTAAAGTTAGCAACTGCAGTTAGAACAAGACTGCTTTCTCTGTGAGCATCTGCCCAGACCCTCGTTTCCCAAGAAATTTTGAAAGGACTTTTGCTTTTCTAGGTTTGGACACAACCTAAGCTGGAATGATATGGATACCAGATCTCTGAATACCCAAATGCCCCACAACAGTTTTCCTCTGTTCTGTTTTTTGATGAAATCCTTTCCCTCCCTCCCCCTTCTCTCCTGGAACTAAGAAGTATCTATTGTTCTCTGTTACTGAAAACAAACAGGAGCAGAGCACTCTGCTTTCCATTATTCCCTTCATGTGACTAAAAATGTTTCTTGTAACGATTCTAGGCAGATGGCTTGCAACTCCTAAATAGATAACCACCAAAATTCCCCATTAAAAAATCCCACCTTTTTATCTGTAAAGAGGAAAGTTCTTGATTTAAACGTTTCTTCTGCTGTGGCACTTTGAAATCAGTTGCAGCAGAGGCAAGAGCAGCTATACCCATTTGCCAGCTCTGTTAAGACAGACTACATAGATAAAACTATGCTTAAACTTTGTTGCTCTCCAAAAAAGCAAGCAAAACAGTGTTCCAGATTTTGAGATCATGACCCTGGTATGGATGGAAATTTATTTGCTTTGGTAGTTCCTACCACTTGGTTTCAAAATCAAACTCATATAAACTAAACATTTAATTTTTCTGTAATCCCAATATTAACACAGTTACCAAATTTAGAAACAGGTAAATTACAGAGGTCCACTACCTCTTCTTAACTGTCTGAGTTCTGGATACTGCTGACAGCTAAAGTGATTCAGGTCTACAGACAAAGCTCTCGTTGTATATTCACGTGTTCCTTCATACTGCATTACATTCACATTTCCTCTGCAAGGCTTCTTATCATTAATAACTTAACAGTAATGTTAACAATGTGCTTTAAAATGTTAGTGTCCCTTGGGTATGGCTAGCTGGAGCCATCTCCTGTTCAGACAGTAAACAGACTGTGTGTTAATGACCATCTTTTGTTAACTTGGGGTTTATTTCTTGCTTTGAAATTGTTACCTTCTGATTTTCCAGGTGGGAGTCTAAACCTTCATGCACAGACTTTTGCATATGAAACCTATCATTCCAACAGTTAACAAGCATTGTAGAAGCTTTGGCTTCTATAGATCAATATTCCTGAATAGTTTCGAAATGCAGGTAAAATAGGAGATTTCTCCATTCATATTAAATTACCTTGATTCAAGTATTTAGATTGTCTGTGCAGTAAAATTTGTGACAATCTCTTGTTCTCTGTGGGATCAAAAGATATAGTCCAGTGCAGATGTTTAAGGTGAACATTAAGTTCTTTGTATTTGATATCAAATAGAAAGTGTATTTAATATCCAATAGAAACTGTATCCTATTTAATTGACAGAGACTGTTGCTACATTTAGTGAATAAGTCCTTTCTTATACTTTAAGATTGGAGTGAACAAATAATCAGAAAGCTGAGCTAAGTAAATGCTTATCCCAAGTAAGTGACAGAAAAACTATAGATATTGTCATGGAATCCTGATACAGAAAACTAATTTCAGGTTCATTATTTTGTCACTGAGAATAAAAAAAGTCCTTCAGTTCTGAATCCTCATCTGTCCTGTGATGTTTCTTAACCAGAAAACCTTACTTTGGAGGGCAAAGATGGCTTTTACTGCTTATAAGTGACCAAAACTCTTAAGTAGGTAGGAAGTGCAAGCAAGCCAGAAGTACAGGAAATGCAATGAAGCTCACAACTGTGAGGATAAAATGACATAGAGGAAATAGGATGAGTAAATAGAGAAGGAAACCTCAGAAGAGGTGACACATTTCATATGATTACTGTCTGGAGTTCAGACACGAAGACACAGACACTGCAATTGTACTTTTCTTTCCCCCCATTATACATTAGGAAACCCTGAATTAATTTAAAAGCTAACTTTATATAGCACTGCTTTAGGTGACTTCACTGTATTTTTGGGATCTCTTCTGTCATGCACCAAATCAGTCTTTAAGCACTGGGAATGGTTGTAAGAAATCAGAAGTTTTTTATGTTGGATTTTCATTGCTTATGTGTACCAGGTAACAACACAATGGGTCTAACAGTTATGTGCAATGATGGATCAAAGCCCCCTTAAATTGCAACATTTGTGGCAGAAATGTCACATAAGCTCTGCAAATACCTTTCTGACTTGAGACTTGCTGGGAAACAGTGCTCTTGCACTGCATACAGCTAGGGACAACTGAAGGAGTAGAATACATAATGATCCTTCTGATTAAATTATTTATCAGTTGTGCTTATGAATGAATCCTTAACTTGGATCAACACAGTTGGAGTTCAGAATTTCAATAATATTTCATGGTTCTGACTTCCATCCCTTAAGACAAATAATTATCTCAAACTCACATTTTCATCTCCCTCCTTGGCTGTGGGAGTCAACCAATTTCAACTCCACCAGCAAAAATGGGGAGCACATAGCTGAAGCCTGAGGAGAAAATTCCTAATTAAGGATCAGCCACCGATCAACCTCAGCAGTTTCCTACCAGCAGTAGCTGTGGTAGTTTTAATGCAGTCTTATACATCCCCTGCAAAACTTGACTGAGACAAATCTGCTGAGATTGTTGGGTTCAAGGTGATGTAGAGGTACAAAGGAAATCCTGCACGTGGAAAGTTTTTCACTCTCTTCCAGTTTTGCTTAAATGGTCAGGTATACAGTTGTAGTGCAGACTGAAAGGAAGCTTGAGGTTGTTTTCTAGGTTTTATGGACCTGTCTTCCAAGAGGAGACAAGCAGAGCAGAGGATAACAAAATGTTTTTGTAAACAAGTTTCCATGTGTGGGTCAACCTCTGTTTGGGGACCCTTGTGAAAGCATCCCATGCGCCACCCTGCTACCTACTCCTTGTTGAAAGCCTGTCCTCAGTGAGGAGGGGAAAAAAGAAATTATTGAAAGATTGCATTTATTATGTCACAGAAGTAACCAGGTTGGAAAAGACCTTTCAGATCACTGAGTCCAACTTATCATCCAACACCATCTCATCAACTAAGTCATGGCTCCAAGTGCCAGATCCAGTCTGTTTTTAAATGCTTCCAGGGATGGTAACTCCACCAGCCCATTCTACTCTTTCTATGAAGAATGTTTTCATAATATCCAGCCTAAACTGGCCAAACCTAACCATTCATTTGGACCCTGGTTGCATGAGGAATGTGCTTCCCTGGGCAAGTAGTGTCTTGCTACTAGAAGAAACATAGATACCTCCAGTCAAAATCTGAAGCAAAAGCTCATCTAAGATGTATAGACAGACCTGGAGTCCTCATACTGGTGATCAGAGTTCAGTGTTTGAGTTTGATCTTCCAGGAATACCAGAGAAACCTCAGACAGAAGGATTCCCAGAGAATAATCTGCAGTATGGCACCTAACAAGCTGTGTTAAAGCTTAAATCTCATTGCAGACACAAAAGGTTGAGACTGTCCCCTCATTCTGTCACCGGGTGCCTGGGACAAGAGACCAAGCTCCACCTGGCTACAGCCTCCGATTAAGGTATTTGTACACAGCTATAAGATCACCCCTGAGCCTCTTCTTCTCCAGGCTAAACAACCTCAGCTGCTCCTCATAGGGAGGCTCACCACTTTCACAGGATCATTACAAGGGAGGACAGCAGCCATTCTAACTCTCTCACAAGGCCCCTCCTGCATCTGCACAGCTATATATTTGCCAGAAAATGAAGTGCAGTTAAGAGACTACTGGCGCTTTGTGGCTATTCTGTTCTGCTCATAGGTTTCCAAGTAGTTAGTTTGGAAAGAAAGCTATTATACTTCTGAGTGTGCTGGGGGTTTGATAAAGGGAGCAACGTGATAGATTCAAATGCCCTGCTTTCGGGCATTGCAAATTACCAAAGCAGTTGTATTTAAGCTCAGTGGGTCATTTATCTTCAAACTACACAGCTGACTTGGCACTTGGGTGGCTTGAGAAGTAAGCGGGTTTGACATTTAGCAGCCCAAGGCTTCTTTTCTCCTTGAGAGACTTGCATGGCAGCTATGTTAGGTTTTGTCTGCTGCTACTGTTTGGAAGCAGATGGTAAAATCTCACCTCAGCTGGGTGGTTGAGACCCTTGCAGCATTTAGCAAAGCTAACCAATTGAATTATAACTGATTGTGCCTGTGGGTACTGAGTAGCATATGATTTATGATTATGGTGTTTTAAATATAGTCTGTGGAAGGTACCAGAATGTAGCACTGAGTCTGTTTTGGAAAATCTAGAGATAAAACAATCCCTCACAGAAAATCAAGCAGAATAATTTAGAATGAGATGAAGTTCCTTTTATTACAAACAGCTTCACCATAACCATTCTGTTTATTGTAGATGTGCCTTTGCATGCTTAGTCTTTAATCATATCTCGAAATTAAACATGAGATTTTCACAGAATGTAGCTCTTTGCTAAAAACTGTGCCGTTTAGGAAATGCAGATTTCAAAGCTGGAGTCTCTATAGATGCTGAAGTGATAAGCCCAAAATAGCAGAGTACATTCAATGAGGTTATTGCATCGGCACCTCAGCAAGCACTTCTGTTCGCTTAGGCATAAAGCCTGAGGGTAAAGTAACGACCATTGTAGGATCAGCAGTTCTATTTTTAGGCAGCTCTCTTCCAAACCTCATCCTATTACAACACAATATTGGCTAAGGTGGAAATAAAGCATCCCAAACTATCTGAATAACTAGAAATCACGAGCGTTCGTGCCGCAACCTAACAGCAATGCATACGCCTCTTTCTTAAAAGAACATCCCTTAAAATGAAGTGAAAATGTGTTTAGTCCTAATGATTGCCTTCAGATAAATGCCTAGCAAGGGATATCTTATTTTCAGCTGATTAGTAATCCTGCCTAATTATGCCCCTGCTGGAGCTGGGAAACGTAGAGAAAAGTGATTAGGAGAAGCTGAGTATTTGCTGCAAGGTACTATTGTACATAGAGTAAAAAAACTGCCAGCCCCTCAATAAAGACTGTTTAGTAATATACAGAATATAATCCAAGGATTATATTGTGCAAAGGACCTTTTTTTTGAGTGCACAGTCTAAATTTCCTGCCCGCTGGGAAGAAGACAGATGAGGTGTACCACTTCACAGAAAGAAGAGTGAATGTTTGACTGAAAATAACATAGAGGACAAATGTAGCCATTTTTAGCTCCCAAGCCATCAGTGAATGTGTTGGAGTATGTGTTCAGCTCTTCTGAATGCTCTGAGGAAATGTGCTTGTTAGGTAGGGAGCTGCTCAGGAAGGGGGAGGGCATGCTCTATGTGCTCGCACAGAATACAACAGGCATTACCAGAAGACAAAAATCTGTCTGCAATCCAACACTTACTCTATGTTACTCTGAGTGTTCACTATTGGTACCATGGGCTTAATCAGATACTTTATCTTCTCATTGTTTCTGTTTCCTGCTGGTATAACCAAAGCTTCATAATTCTGGAAGTCCTAAGAATGTCTTGGGAACATGGAGTTCCTAAGCTGCATTTTGTGAAGTCTGCCTTGAATTTAAAGTTATCCATGGATATTTGCTCACATAAATGTTTGTGAGTAAGCATGCAATGAAGTGTTAGGAAAACTGTACAGTTTGCAGGTGTAAGCAAAGCCAACTGAATACAATGTCAACACTATTTCTGGCAATGCTTTCCCATATTTCCTCTAGATATGTCCTGTTTTGACAACTTTCTCAAACCTTTTGGTTGTCTGAGGTTAAAGAAAGAAGGCAAATGCACATACCTTGCTTCGCATGCTCTTCACGCTCTTTGAACCCATGTGCATACTTTATAGGGCCACTTTTCTTGGAAGGGACTGCAAAATTCTTGCTTTTGAAAATGAGGTCTCAAAAATTGTAATCTATCATGAGCAGAGTGGAGGAGAAAATAGAAGGGCAGCCTTTAAATCACCACCAGCCTCCCCAGAAAATTCTCTCTCTGTTTGCCCAGGCAAAACCTCCTTCCTGACCAAACCTAACTGTCCGTTTTGACCCTGATCGTATGAGGAATGTGCTTCCCTGGGCAAGTAGTGTCTCGCTACTAGAAGAAACACAGATGCCTCCAGTCAAAATCTGAAGCAAAAGCTCACCTAAGATGTATAGACAGACCTGGAGTCCTCATACTGGTGATCAGAGTTCAGTTTTTGAGTTTGATTCTTCCAGGAATACCAGAGAAACCTCAGACAGAAAGATTCCCAGAGAACAATCTGCAGTATGGCACCTAACAAGCTGTGTTAAAGCTTAAATCTCATTGCATACACAAAAGGCAGCTATTTACAGCGATCAAAGGAACACATTTTGTGGTTTCATCTAACCAAATGTTTTCTCTGGAAGGCAAACAGTTTGCCTGTTAAAGGACACAAGCAGAAACTGCTTAAATGAAACAGAAGGTACTTGCTTGTATTCCTAGTGTTAAGCAGCCCCTCCTGTGAATTGCCATTTGAGAACTGAGATACTGAACTGTTCTTGCTATCTGTTGGGCTGGTTTCAGAGCAATGTTACAAATTCTATTGCATAGGATAATTTATAACTGAAGAATTATGAGGCTGTCCCATACTCAGTATTTTAGAGAAGCTGAAAGCCCCCTGAAACTTAGAATTTATCTGAGTTTTCACCAGAAAGGCACATACAAGAATTCAGAGGCACTTTTGTAGCACCCAAAGGAATCAGACTATTCTGAATTTAAGAAAAGGTCTTAAAGAACTAAATTCATGTAGGTAATAAGTCATAGGTGTTATGGCCCTCTGGAGGATGACAAATTAGTTATGTTGTGCCACTGTACTCTTCATCCTTGACGAGATGACACTGTAGAAATGATACGAAGCTTTGTCTTTAGGCACCAATTCAATGACTGCCATACACACATGCATACCTATAAAGCTCATTGAGCCATGGAACTTTTTTGTTTCTTCTCATTTTTTATCACTGCTTTGCTGGCATTTTTGGGTTTGGAGTTTTTGTTTTTTATGCAGTTCAGTAGAGCTGAATCTTATGCAAAGCTCCACAGACATGAAAAAAAAGTTACTGTGAAAGCACAGAAGCCGTAGGTGCACTGCCCTTGATAAGATCTTGTCTGTGATGTCAAATCTTCAGGGTTTTTGAAGCTGATACTTTTCCCCTGCAGGTAGTGGCTGCTGTATGGCATGTCCATTGTCCCATAACTATCTCCACTTTGACCCATAAATCTGTTACATTCTACATGCAACTTCTCTGCCTCTCTGCTAGTGGGTGCCCACATCAACATGCTGTAAGGTCCAAGCCTAAACTAAGCCCTCTTTCCTCCTCTTTGCTCTTACAGCCATGCTGTCTCTAGATTGAAATAAATAAACTCTCTTATGACCATGGGATGGCACAAGGCTGAATAGAGTTTGTTCTCCATGTTATCCTTAGTGATGGAGAGGGAGGGGATGTCCTGCTATGACTTGCTATTCTTAACCTCTTGCAAATGTAACTCTGAAAATGTGACTCTTTCCAGGCTCTCCTTCACTGAGCCATGGGATTGGCAGTGTGAGGACCGTACCTGCCACATCCATGGAGTGTAAAGGAGAGTGACTGTGACACTTGTAGGAGATGTTTGGAAAGGATAATGCACAGTGGTTGACACCCCTTCTTGTGCTAAACGAGGATCCACAGGGAAAAGCAAACAACAACCAAAACTCCCTGTTCATTTCAGCAGGGAGAGAAACATGTCTCAAGCTAACACATAATACAGCTCTTACAAGCAGAATTTAACCACTGAAACGAAAGCCTGAGTCACTTTACATTTATCAGACCATTTAAGAAATGATTCCTGCTAGCTGTCCTTCCCTATGTTTATTACACTGGAGTGGAATCTACCAGAAAGAAATAGCACTCCTATTGCAAGGAATTCTGCATCTGGGTAGTGCATTATGTAATAGTTACAATGTTAAGTCCTAAAGCACATCACTTCTTATGACTTCTATAAATCATTTCCATATTTACTTTTTTTCCTTCTTCAGCTCCTAAAATGTCATGTAAACTTTTGGTTTATCTATCTTCTGTACCTCTTTGTTTTGTGTTACTCTCTTCTATTACATCCTATATTTTACTGGGCACAGGTTCATACTGTTTGCCATTCCTGCTCAGATTCCTGGTTTGACAAAACAGACTCTTCTGGAGGATGCTGTGACCAAAATGTCTATTGAAGTGTGACAACTGAGGAATAGTGATATTTGCCTTCTAATTGAAACACACATTTCTCATGCAAAGAATGTGACCAAATAGATGTGAACATCCTTAAGAACAGCTATTAGGGCTGTGAAGATACAATTTTTTTTCCCCTTAAAGAATTTCAGAGGTTGAGTCTAACATATCTAACTAATGCAAAGCAGAGACTCAAACCCAAGATGCAGTGAAGAAACCATTTTGTATTTGATACTCAAAAAGAAGCCACTTGGATCATTCAGATCTGGATCTTCTTTGGGACACAGCAGGAATCCAGAGATGATCTGCTCCTCAGTCTCATGGAGAAGACAGATTTGTGTTTACCTATAGTGGTTGTCTCTTGTATTACCTCACTGCCATTTAGAAAATAAAGGAGGACTAAAAGATCTTCTCTTCATGAGCAAGATATTGTCTTTTTTCCTGCATAGACTTCTGTCACTACTTTCCCCTCCCAGAAAAAGAGACAAAAGTATCATCTCATGAATCTGATTTGGTAGTTAACTATCCAAACAATGGAAAATTTTCTTAGTCTATAACCTAAATACTTCTTGCTGGACTTGAATCCTGTGCTTATTTATCTGTAGTGTATTCCTCTTCTTTTTACCAATACCTTTTACACTTTTGAAACTATTACCTTGCTAATAGAGCCGTGGCAGGTGAGGGAGATACTGTAAGGTATTCTCTACATGCAGTCAGGATGACAGAGGAAGAGAGAAAGGGCAAGCAGAATACAAGGGGGAGCTCCTGTGATACATGTAGCTAGTTTATATTTTTAAACCTCTTCTTGATAGAAGAGGTACATGCAGGTACATGACAGCTGCTCTCTGTTGGCAGCAGGGTTGTCTGAAGGGTCTGGACAGGTACTGCTAGAAGCTGGCAGAGTATACTTAGTATTCTTCTTGAAGGACTTGCTTATTAAAAGCAAGCCTCTTCACTGCACTTGAGCTTGCTGGTAGGAAACAAACAACATAAACATTTAGGCTTAGGTCTAGAATTAGGATTTGCCTTAGAATGCCAGGGGAAAATGAACTGCAGTTACTACTGGGCTTCCATAACTTTGCATCCCTGGTTCTAGAGAAGGAAAGGCAAAGCTGACACAATTTGTTTGTCAGAGCATTGGAGCTCTCCATTAGAGATACAGTAAAGTTTGGAAATAGAGGGAGAATGAATTGTAGTGTAATTAGATCTGCTAACCTGCCTTTAAAGACCTAAAAATTGATGGATTAAGTCCAGTATTATTATAACCCTAGATTAGGATATAAAATTCTAGGACATTGTTTTGGAGGACAATGCTGTGCAGTAATCTTCTGTTCTAGAGCTAATTATTTCTAGTTAGAGAGTAGAAAAAATGTTAAAACTCAAGGGGATGCTGAACTGACATTACTGCTGCATTTAGAAAAGCTTGGAAGGTAGTGACAGTCTTGAGCCACTTCTGGTTTCAAAAATAAACTCTATTCTTGAACAAAAAGCTTTGATTTTGTGCAAGAAAAGTGTACTATCAGAGATCACAACATGAAACATTTCCCAGTACCCTAAAGCAACCAGTCTGACAGGGGCAATCCAAAGATCAGTTAGCTAAAGCCAGCACTGGTCACAGTTAGGTCTTAGAATCATAGAATAGAATCAACCAGGTTGGAAGAGTAAATTTGACTAACCAGGATTGGTAGATCTGTCCAAGTCTGGAGAAAATATAGACCACAGAAGGCTTTCCATGCACAGACTCACTAATACTGTCCCGTTCTGGCATGGTTGAGCTACCCAAGATGGGTTCTTCCTCCCCCCCCCCACCTCCACTTCCCACATTTCTGAGTCCTAGCCCTGACTTTAGCCATGAATTTATGGTAGGATCAGTGGTTACCACTGCATTAAACTTAATATAGAATCCTAGCTCTCTTCATATGCATATGTTATTCTAGAAATTAAAAGTCTGGGTAGGTCCTCTTATTATGAGACTTAGACATGTTAATTGACCTATTTTTATGGCTGGTTTCTTTAGGATCTAGATAAATATAATAAATCCAGAGTATTTCCAGAGTCTTTTGCCTGGCTTCCAACATATATACAAGGTTAGGTTTCTAATAATGTGGTTGCAAGGGCTAGAATTTGTTGAGGGAAGTTCAAATACGTAGTCTGTTCTGGGCTTAGAAATATTCACTGGCATAACCTTTAGGGCTTGTACATGAAAGGAAGCAATTTGCTAAGTGACTTTCCATCACTTCCATTATATTGCACCTGAGTTAAATCTGGAGTTTGGGATAACGAACGCCAAGACATCAGAATTCACTTCAGTGTAGTGGTTAGAAAATATGGGCTAAATTTAGAGCAGGGTTATTTGAATCTAAGAAAATGTCAGCTTTATTAGCTGCTGTCATTTTGGAACCATTGTTTTTGAGAGAGTAAGTGAATAGTCCCTATTGATTATTTGAAGCAGGACTCAGTTTGAGATTGAACTACCTGAATTTAGTAATTCAAGTATACATGGCTGCTTGTAAGTTGCATAACCTCCTTTCATAGTCAACAGAGATCCAGTTAATAAGTGATTAATCTGAGTAGTAATCTGCAGTGAGTAGTTTCAAAAGTGATTATATAATTCTCGGGAACGTGAAAGCTCTTGGTTCATTTAGGATTTAATTTGGGTATGGTTAGGGGTGGGGTACAGCCATGCAGATAGGTAATGTAGTCTCTGTTTCCCTAGTTCAAAATTGAGCTGCCGCTTTATCTGATCGCCAGAACTTTTTTAACTTGTACTTTCTAAACCTATAATGCATGCATGATGTTAAGATAACACTCAGGTGTGTTCATCAAGTACTTAATGCAAATAGCACTAGAACTAGGATAGCAGCAGAGAGGACAGTGTGAGCAGGCTGATAGCTGGGGCCAACCCCCCACAGTATAATAAGGGAAGGTTGATAATGTAATCAACTGAGGATGAAATAATTGCTCCTTATGGTAGTAAATTGTAAGCATTGCCATTCCAAATCAACCTGGTAGACATAGATTGTGGCTTGCCTGTGTTTCATAAACCCCTTAAATGCATAGTTAGCCTGTCTTTGGCATTGGCTTCTCTTGCAAAACAAGTATCCTAGCATCAACACTTCTACCCAATGTTACCTGGCAGCTGGGTAATTCTTGCTGTCCAGGAGGCTAAGTCATGAAGAGCATAAAGTATAATTGGTTTTCATAATGAAATTTGGTATGGGTTCTTACTCACTGGATCTGTTTTTTCATATCTAGTTAATTATGAATGCTTATTTTAGGGTTGCAGATAAAATCCTGTTGCATTAACCTCCAGGGCTATGCAAAAAAAAAAAAAACCAAGTGTGTGGGTATTATATATGCACATAGCTCAGGATCTCAGTTGAAAGAATTTAGGATTCATTCCACAATGTTTCAATGACATTAATTCCTAATGACACCGAAACTGAGAAACTGGTGGAGAGCAACCATAATGATCAAAAATATTATTCATGCTTTATTCTTTTTGATTTCAGCATTTGAGACCTTATAACTAAGAGTCCTTCTTCTCTTCCTTCTTTACCTCCACATATGGTACTTAATAAAACACAGCTGAGGAATTTTTGTCTTATCCCAGCCAAACCACATTTTCTGTTAAGTCATTAATACAACAGATACACGATTGGTTTCACACCACCTCATAAGGAGAAAATCATAATAGCCTGAGAATGATTTTGTAACAAACTCTACAGAATGAGTTATTGGTACATTAATGACTCAGTCTTGATGCTGAATTTCATTACTTAGAGAATGAATCCTTCTGGGTAGGTTTTTTCAGTTTCTCAGGAGTAGATGATTGGACTATGCTAGCTCACAGTGACTCTTAGGAAATTGTTCATCAGTTGTGTTCATAGGATTGCAACTCTGAACTCACTTTTTGAATGGTAGCAAATGCTCCATAAAATCTGTGACATTTCCAGACTTGTAATTATGAACCTTTCAGCACAGAAACAAAACTAAAGGTAGCATTTACAGATAACCTCACTGGATCATTGCAAGGTGTGGGAGGAGTTCCAGTTCTAAAACCTTTTATTTTACCTTTAAATTCAACTAATCCTTTCAATTATGCCTCTAGGAAAGGAAGTTTGCAAACTGTCAGAGACAGAATAACATCACTTTAGATACATAAATATCACCTTAGATAAGGCATAAACAGGCAGTGAGAAGATAGTGCTCCTTCTGAAATGCTCATACTTGCTAACAAGAACCTATTGCATGATTCCAGGCTTGGCAGAAATAGTGCAAAATTAACTTTCCCTCATATTGCAATTGTGAAATAATTACAGCTGTATCTTCTGTTTGTCATTTATCAGGGTAAAATAACATATCCTTCCCAGAGTTATGCTTGGGTGGAAGATATTCCTGTGCTATGACATGCAACCAATGTCTTGACTAAGCATCAAATGCAGTTCTGAGCATGCAGATCTGCATTTAAACATGCAGACAACATTGAGATGTGTTCATGGCTCAGTGTTTCTGCCTGCATAATTAGACAACTCAGATGAGCTTTCAAACAAACTGGAAATTGATGTCCTCATTACTTTAAAAGTCTTCCCTAACACATTGGCATATTTCAGGCTGAAATACTGGTTATGGAAGGGACAGTTTCACTCAAACCACAAATTAACAGCAGATCAAATGAAGTGAGACGACCACATACAGCATCTTGATTTGGTCCTAAGTTTCTATCCCAGGCACCAACCACACCTGATGTCAGCAGGATGAAATATAGGAACAACATAGTTCAAAATGCAATTAAGCAGGTTTCTGTCTGGGGGTAGTAGCTGCCATGACCCTCATCTCCACATAAGCATGAGTGGGTAACAAGTATACAGAAAATATCAACTCTCATTTGGCTAGGGGTACAAAATCAGTTTTGGGAACACTGAAGTTAGTACTAATTGCCTGTCTTCCACTCTTCATACTTCACAGCATCACCTTTGCTCTGAAAAGCTGCAATGTTGTGAAAATACAAGCACGTGGTAGTCTTTCGCATGCCTCAAGACTTCCAAAATCGATAGAGGCCAACTCTGAGGCAATGCTTTAAACTATTTAGGGAGAGCATGCTAGCCTGAAGAGAAAACATCATCATAGACCTGACAAAATAAATCTGGAAAAATCACAGAACTGTCAGGGCTGAAAGGGACCTCAAGGGTCATCTAGTTCCACACACCACCATCACCCCACCGTGGGCAGGGACACCTTACCCTGGGTCAAGTTGCTCAGAGCCACAGCCATCCTGCCCTTAGAAATGTCCAGGAATGAGGCTTTGACCACCTCTCTGGACAACCTGTTCCAGTGTCTCACCGTCCTCATGGTGAAGAGCTTCTTCCTAACATTCAGTCTGAACCTACCCACTTCTGGTTTTGCTTCATTCCCCCTAGTCCTATCACTACCTGACACCCTGAAAAGTCCCTCACCAGCTTTCTCAGAGCAAAACCTTGATCTGATTGCTCTCAGAAATCTGTATCACCCACTTTCAGCCAATCTACTCATGCTTCCTAATATTCCCTCTTTTTATGAGGCAGGTCCAAGGGCTTCACAAATTACGTGGAGGGGCTATTGCCTCTATAGAACGCTAAAGTTCAGGTGCCAAGGAGATGTAGCTTGCTTTTCAGTTTTGACAAATGCCTTTTTATATTTGCTTCCTTTCCCCCTCAGCTTCACACACATCTGTCACTTTTCTGATACAACTGGCCAACTGAAGAAGTCACCATGAAGTTCTTGTTTGGTTTTTGGTTTTTTTTAGAAATAAATCAAACCACTTCTTAAAACTGTGAGACCAAAAAGTGCTCACATTTGAATCCTAGCTTCAGAAGGGCAACCAGTAAAACTACTACCAACTGAAAAACCACAGGTCTTCAAAGACTTCATTAGAATTGCGTGTCTCGTGCTTGTGTTCACTGTTTTTTCTTTCTGTTGTTTTTTTTCCCCCTGTTTCTTTTTTATGGACCATAGATGGAGTAATTCACAGTGATATTGTTCCTGTCAGAGCTGTAACCAGTTTGCAAATGTTTATAGTTAGGCTGGGCCCATTGTGAAGAAATGTCAGACAAATCTCAACAATAGTTTTCACAATGGAGAAATGTCTCTCACCCAAGCTTTTTGGCAAATATTCTTTCTGTTATAGAATCACAGAATTGTCAGGGCTGGAAGGGACCTCAAAGATCATCTAGCTCACATCCCCCTGCCACGGCCAGGGACACCTCACACTAGATCAGGTTGCTCAGAGTCACATCCAGCCTGGCCTTAATGAGCTCCAGGGATGGGGCTTCCACCACCTTCCTGGGCAATGTGTTCCAGTGTCTCACCACCCTCATGGGGAAGAACTTCTTCCTAACATCCAGTCTGAATCTACCCACTTCTAGTTTGCCTCCATTCCCCCTAGTCCTATCACTACCCTAAAAAGTCCCTCACCAGCTTTCTTGTAGCCCCCTTCAGATACTGGAAGGCTGCAATAGGGTCCCCTTGGAGCCTTCTCTTTTCCAGACCGAACAGCCCCAACTCTCTCAGTCTGTCTTCATAAGAGAGCTGCTCCAGTCCTTCCTGGATCGTCATTGCTTAAAAGCCTGTATCATTTTGAAGCTTGCTCTGCAGCGCGTCAGTTTGTTTTAAAAGAGTGTAGTCATTGAGTTCTGCACTAGGCAGAAATTTGCTTGCATCTGTGGAAAAGTAAAATCAAAATGCTGTCGTTTGCTTAATTGGAAATGACAATGGAAAATTTCCAAAGGCAATCCAAAGGAATTAAGCATGAAATCACCACATTAAAATGTTAGCTTGCAGGTGTACTGTTGGCTGCCCTACTACTGTGGATATTAACACACAAGTCCTAAATAGCTAACTTTCAACCTTATTTAGTAGATAAATAAACTCTGTTGACCAAAATCAATTGTAATAAGCCATTGTATTTGACAGCAGAGGGGAAATTTGAGTTGCACAGCACACATTTAGTAGGTCAACATTTAGTTCTGTGGTGGTCCCCAAACTTCATGCCACAAACACCTAGTTTAACACTTAGAATAAAATTTAGAATACCTTCCATTGCCTTTTCTTGCTACATATCCTCTCCATCACTCAACAACAGTGATGATACACACAGCCCTTTTCTGTGCCTCTCTTGAAAGAGCTTCTACTTTGTCACATGCTTCTCACACGACTCTTTCCAGACTTGAACTGGCAATTTGCTTCACTAGCCCTCAAAGCTTCTCAGCTGGGTTGAAACTAGCATTCCTGAGAAAAATTAAGTACAAAAGAAGAAAGGACGTCCAAACTTTTCAATTCTAGTGCCAGCTTGTGCTGCTTCAGAAGTTTCCTCTGAAGGGCTAACAGGGATTCCAGTGGAACTTCAGATTAAGCTTTGATATATGATGATATGTTTATATTTTATGTCAGAGCTTCTGCTCTGACAATTTTAATTGATTGACAGACCTCCTTGAAAGCTCCTTTTTTGGCTCTTCCCTGAAATCCTAGCTATATGTGTCAGTAACTACAAGTATTTTGATCACATCAGACTGATACTCAACCTTCATCCTGCATAATTCATATTGCCCTAGATCACAGGATCACAGGATGTCAGAGGTTGGAAGCGACCCAAAGAGATCATTGAGTCCAACCCCACTGCCAGAGCAGGACCATACAATCTAGCTCAGGTCACAGAGGAATGCATCAAGACAGGCCTTGAAAGTCTCCAGAGAATGAGACTCCACAGCCTCTCCAGGGAGTCTGTTCCAGTGTTCTGTGACCCTTAAAGAAGTTCCCTCTTGTGTTGAGATGGAACCTCCTGTGCTGCAACTTACATCCATTGTTCCTTGTCCTATCCCAGGGAGCAAGTGAACAGAGCTTGTCCCACCCCCCCCACTCCTGACCCCCAGTACTCAGATATTCAAAGACATTTATTAAATCTCTTCTCAATCTTCTCTTCTCCAGACTAAAAAGCCCCATGTCCCTCAGCCTCTCCTCATAAGGCAGCCCTCCAGTCCCTTAATCATCTTTGTAGCTGCCTGCTGGACCCTCTCCAGCAGATCCCTGTTCCTCTTAACCTGGGGAGCCCAAAACTGAACACAGTGCTCAAGATGAGATCTCACCAGGGCAGAGCAGAGGAGGAGGAGAACCTCCCTTGATCTGCTGGATACACTTTTCTTAATGCACCCCAGGATCCCATTGGCCTTCTTGTCCACAAGGGCACATTGCTGTCCCATGGAGAACTTGTTATCCACCAGCACTCCCAGGTCCCTTTCCAGAGGGCAGCTCTCCAGCAAGATCATCTCCCAGTCTGTACTGGTGCAGATACAGTAAGTGGAAGGTTTTCAGGGCAATAATAGAGGTGCTGATAGGAAGTTTTTGCTTCCCATCCTTTTCTGTATACATAGAACTAAATTCCACAGGAGTTCATTAGTGAGCCATTAATGTAAATGCTTACACAGAGTAATGGAATTAAAATCTGCTCCTTAGTGAATAGAAAGACTAACAATGTCCTAGGTAGAAGAGCCAAGTATGCAACTATTTAGCACCCCAATGTCTACATTTGTGAAGAAAATAAGAATACATAATTGCTCTTTTTGTGCTATGCTGAAGGCCTGGATTGCTCACAAATACTTGCTTAGCACAACATCCTTCTCTAGAGGCCCATATCGGTTGGCAACAGACAGCAACCTTCCTGGCTCCAACCCTCTGCTGGTCTCAAATAAAAGTATTTAAAGAAACTCTACACCTTGGTGTTAAATAAATCAGGCCACACCTCGAGTACTGTGTCCAGTTCTGGGCTCCTCAATTCAAGAGAGATGTTGAGGTGCTGGAATGTGTCCAGAGAAGGGCAACAAGGCTGGTGAGTGGCCTGCAACACAAACCCTATGAGGAGAGGCTGAGGCAGCTGAGGTTGTTTAGCCTGGAAAAGAGGAGGCTCAGGGCAGACCTCATTGCTGTCTACAACTACCTGAAGGGAGGCTGTAGCCAGGTGGGGGTTGGTCTCTTCTGCCAGGCAACCAGCAACAGGACAAGGGGACACAGTCTCAAATTGTGCCGGGGGAAGTATAGGCTGGATGTGAGAAGGAAGTTCTTGCCAGAGAGAGTGATTGGCATTGGAATGGGCTGCCCACGGAGGTGGTGGAGTCACCGCCCCTGGGGGTGTTCAGGAAAAGACTGGATGGGGCACTTAGTGCCATGGTCTAGTTGACTGGATAGGGCTGGGTGCTAGGTTGGACTGGATGGTCTTGGAGGTCTCTTCCAACCTGGTTGATCCCTTCTCTTCCCTTCCCTTCCTTTCCCTTCCCTAACAGAGCCAGGCAGATATCTCAGGATGAAGGAATTTGATGAACAGAAGAAGAATAGGCATGCCTACATGGCATTGTATAGCAAACAACAGAAGGTTTGGACAATTGTCTAGCTACAATGCTAGCCAGACCCAGAAGCACAATAGCAAGAGGATATTAGCTAGAGACTATAATTTAATACAGAAACTCAGCAGTTTTACAGAAATCTTCCACAAACTAGGAGCTGAGTTTGATAACTGTTACATCATTACAGGGAAATTACACTGACTTTAAGGATACTTTTTGGGGGGGTTTAAGAAAGAACAAAACCTGAGCGAAGCTGAAGCCTGCTTTCTTTTAATGGTGCAAATTACTAAGAGGTCCAATATTTCTGATGGTCGTCTGAAAATTAAAATTCCCCATAATTCCCAGGATAATAAATGAGAGAAGACTTTAGTTAGGAAATGTAGAGTATGGGGTAAGAGAACCATTTTACTGTAATCTACACGACTGATTCTACTGCAGAACTGAAAGACGTAGTGAGAGAGAAGATAATTAAGCAGAAATATAGTGAATTATTCTACTTATCTGGTTATTAATGAATTCTTCTCTCTGTGGCTATTTGTCCCCAAGAGGAGGGATTATAAGGTGCAATCTGTGATGTCATCAGGTGTTAATTTAATAATATTTAATATTTACTGCACATAGGGAACATGAATTTATTGGCAATTAAATGCCCTTTTTCTTTATGATTTCTCTCCAAAAATCAAGGCATTATGATTGCAATTTGTCCTTGGTTGTTTCAGGGCTTTTTTGTGACTTTTCCCAGTAAAGGCTGGGGATGGAGTTTTAATTCTTCTTTAGAGAAAGGCAAGAAAGCAGGACTTGACTTTTGTCTTGAGATGATTCCCTGCCTTACTAAGAAGGCAAAAGGATCAGGCTCTTTCAAGCTGCTTGTCATGTTGATCTAATTATCACTTTCTGGACCGCGTTGTGGGCTGAACAATGGAACTACACAGCTTTGATTTTCACCAGCTCAGCTAGTTAAATGGTTTTGGTGACTTCAGCACTGTGATGAACAATGCCCCAAGTAAACTGATGTGGTGTTTTAGCTCTCCTAGGAATATTCTGCTGCCCAGAACTACTGCAGTATGTAGTGCAGAAGTTTTGTCCTTCCGTATGCCATCTGGGATTCCCAAACCTTGACTAACCTGGCAGCTGCCTTCATGCAGTAGATGTGCAATCATTCTGTATCAATCTGGGAGGAAAAGGGAATTTAACTGGAGCAAGACCTTTATGCCTTTCAGTTATTCTTGCAAATATTGACTGGATGGTTCAGCTCAGGTTGTGATTTGGGAAAAATAAATCGAACCTCCTGGTTTATATTGAGACCCCCATATGTATTTCAGATCTTTTGAGTTGGTGCTTTTCTACCCCTTGGGCCAGACTGTATGACCACTGTCCAACAAAACAGCCAATTTGGTCTGGTTCTGTTGATGTGAGGATTAGCCAGGAAAAGTGGTTTGTTTTCTTTCCTTTGGCTGGGTACAACTGGCTAAACTCTGTTTATACCTGATAAAGATAGGAAGCAGAATGGGACTGTGTTGGACTCTGTCACTATATTAGGGTCTTAAGGAATCACTCAAAATTGGAGGAGCCCTAAGATTGCCCTAGACTATGTTCAAGACAGCTTTAAGTGGCAAACTAAGTCATGTGCAATATATACAGTTCATTTTCAGTAAGAATTAATTTCTTCTGCAGTAAGTGGATTTAGACTGAGGAGAGAATCTGACTCGGTGTACTGTACATACAGAAGTCAATCATGGAATAAATTCTGCTGGGCAGCAACAGCAATTCAAGATCTTTACCTTTTGTGTCTTCAGTGCTGGACTTTTGTACTGACTTGAAACAACGTTGATGGGTTGGATTTCCTCACTCTGATAGATCATTATAATTTTACAGTCAAACGCTTTGCCCTCAGTTCGTTGCTTTTAAAATGGAGAAACTCTTTTGTTCGTAATTTTTGGATGCTAAACAGCTTCTAAACAACCTCACCACACGATAAGAATTTACTGAGGGACTGGCACCTGGGTCAGGTGTTAATGCAGATGTAGAATTAGCAAACGAAGACTCCAGCAGTAGCCATGCTGATCTGTCTCCTGACCTTCTTGTTTCCTTGGTCCTCCCCTATCTTTTTCTGTATTTCATGAACTCCTTACAGCAATTTTGCCATATCTTATCTGTCTCTCTTCCCTCCACCCTTCCCGTTTCTATTTTATAGTCTGAACATCTCTTTTCATGTTTCCTGTCCTTTCGTATTATATAGCTTGAGTGTAATGGCAAACAGGTTGCTGGAAAGAAGAAAACCTCCTGAAACTCACACAGCTGTGCACTGCTTTTAGAGGTTGCTTTAACCTTGATAGTTTAGGCTCACTGAAGCCTTATAAATGGAGTGTGAATCTTTTACAGCAGCAGCCTTAAATTTCCATTTTCAAATATTCATTGCAATGGATTACTCTCTTCCATGTGAAATTCTCTGGAGTAGCCCGTCATGTTTTCAAGTTGTATTTAAATTGTACTACTCTGAAATTAGTAAAGCTTTCATGTCCCTGTGGTAACAGTTTCTAGATATTCAATAACCTTAAGAAGAAATTATTATAGGAAAATTGCATAAGCTTGTACCCTTGAGAGCTTAAAATGATTGGGGTGATTAGAATGGAAAGAAAGGCTATGTAAGAAACCTGAAAAGAATAGCTGATATTGAAAAGAGTATTCTACATAAATTATCTTAATGGAATCTCATCCAGAGATTTCTTTAACAGTTAACATAATTAAAAGACTAAACCATATGTCATGAATTTTCTGTTTGTTTTTCTTGTGGTGATATGCAGCCTACTACTATATTTGTCTTCCTAGTTCCCTCCTTGTCTGTACCATGACTTTCTGAGTTAAAAGATCATAGAATCATAGAATCAGCCAGGTTGGAAGAGACCTCCAAGATCATCCAGTCCCACCTAGCACCCAGCCCTATCCAGTCGACTACACCATGGCACTAAGTGCCTCATCCAGTCTTCTTGAACACCTTCAGCGACGGCGACTCCACCACCTCCCTGGGCAGCCCATTCCAATGGCAAATCGCTCTCTCTGGCAAGAACTTCCTCCTAACATCCAGCACAACTTGAGACTGTGTCCCCTTGTGCTGTTGCTGATTGCCTGGCAGAAGAGAACAACCCCCACCTGGCTATTCAGGTAGTTGTAGACAGCAGTGAGGTCACCCCTGAGCCTCCTCTTCTCCAAGTTAAACAACTCCATCTCCCTCAGCCTCTCCTCATAGGATCTGTGTTCCAAGCCCTTCACCAGCCTTGTCACCCTTCTCTGGACATGCTCCAGCATCTCAAGATCCACAAGCTTTAACTCTCTTGCCATGTGTAGAAGTTTGCAGGCATTGAAAAACAGCTAAAACTTCTGATATAAGAAAACGGGAGGAGTTTTAAAGTGTGCCTACTCTGATGAACGTTAAGAAACATTCCAACTACAGTGTTTACAAATGTGTTGCCTCTTTTGCAAATGTTGTGATGTATTAATCCAGTTTCAGGAAAATATACCAGAACAGTGGCTTCTAAGAGAGAATTACAAAATACTTCTATAAAGTTTAAGCTTCAAAACTGTGGACAGTCTTGCCTGACCAAGACACTCACTGCTATTTGCCAACAGCCCTGGCTAACCAGGGAGGTCCCAGCTGACTGGCAAACGTGACACCCATCTACAAGAAGGGCTAGGAAGATGATGCAGGGAATTACAGGTGTCTCATTCTGGCCTCAGTGCCAGGAAAGGTTATGGAGCAGGTCATCACCATCACATGGCACTTACAAGACAAGCAGGTGATCAGGCCCAGTCAGGATGGGTATATGAAACTCAGATCCTGCCTAATGTGATCTCTTTCTGCAGTAAGGTGACCTGCCTAGTGGATGGGGGAAGTGCTGTGGAGGTTGTCTACCTGGACTTAAGTAAAGCCTTTGATATTGTCTCCCACAGCATTCTCCTTTACAAACTTATCTCCACTGTCTATCAATACCTTCAGAGCTGCTCTTCAGCCTGGCAGTACTCAGCCACAATTGCTGCAAGAAATTAATCCAACCCCATGCAGGACTTGGACATTTGTCCTTGTTGAATTTCCTTATATTTGTATTTAAATAACTTGTTCTCCTGTTTAGATTTTTGCACTTACCAGAAAATTATGATACCAGGAATTCTGCTAGATACTACAACCTCCTCCTTTTCTCTCACTCTTAAAATTAGGAGCCTTCCATCGCTTTACTTTCCTTCCCCAGAGTGCAAAATCCTAATGTTTTGTAGCTTTGTTGACAGATTTACTGAGCTGAAAGACAACCTTAGTGACCAAAGTAATGCTGAAAGTTCTTCACTTTCACATTTCTGTTGTAGTTTTGGAAAGCATAGCTCATACACCCAGTATCCCTCACACACTGTCTATGGATTCTTTTATGGCACCAGCAAAATAAAAATAAGGATGATGTTGACAGCTCCAGGTAGAAGATTGTTTTATTATTATTCATCTTGAAATGGAGAAAACCTTTGAGGTTTTCATTGGTGGTGTTTGTTGTTTAGTTGGTTTGGGGGTGGTTTTTTTGGTGGTTTGTTTTTTTCTTAGTTGGGGTTTTTTGTTTAGCTTGTTTGTTGGGGTTTTTCTTTCCTCTTACATGTATTTCTCTTTCTCTGTGGGAGATTGTGCTACTGAGAAGTACATTCTGCTTACTTTCTAAGCAAGATTAGGGCTTCTCAAGACAAGGACTTTAAATACTGAGCCTGCTATGTGCTATAACATTGTCAGTATGACCTTAATCACATCACATACAGAATCTTCCCAGCCAGGATGTGTTTGGGAGAGAGGAGTTGAGGAAAGTCCCCTAAGTCAGCATTTTATTATCTCTTCATCAGTAACAGAATGTGTTGACTCTAAAAGGTCATTCAATATCCACCCTTTTGCAAGTCTGTGGTGACAGTATATGAAGAAAGTAAGTTCAAATGTTTTCTTAGGGATTGGATTTTAAGAAGAATCTAATACTAATTTTAGGAGCTGGAGTGACTATTGGAATTGTTCCTTCTGTACAGCCAGTGACTGATTTGCAGTGCTACTCGGGCTTATAATAATTACCACTATTTCAATCATCATTCATTATGACCTCACTAAGGACCTGTGGCAAACCTCATAGTAGATTTCCACTGTGTTTCTTTTAAGCTGCATCTCTGCTTTATGTAGTCACAAATGCTCTAATGAGCCACAAAGGAAGGAGCTAGTAGGAAAGTTCTAATGGAGTAGCTTTATTTCCTCAGCATTCAAGAGCTATCTGCTTCATAGTATCATATCATAGTATCATAGTATCATCAGGGTTGGAAGAGACCTCACAGATCATCAAGTCCAACCCTTCACCACAGAGCTCAAGGCTAGACCATGGCACCAAGTGCCATGTCCAATCCTGCCTTGAACAGCTCCAGGGACGGCGACTCCACCACCTCCCTGGGCAGCCCATTCCAGTGTCCAATGACTCTCTCAGTGAAGAACTTTCTCCTCACCTCGAGCCTAAACTTCCCCTGGCACAGCCTGAGGCTGTGTCCTCTCGTTCTGGCGCTGGCTGCCTGAGAGAAGAGAGCAACCTCCCCCTGGCCACAACCACCCCTCAGGTAGTTGTAGACAGCAATAAGGTCACCCCTGAGCCTCCTCTTCTCCAGGCTAAACAATCCCAGCTCCCTCAGCCTCTCCTCATAGGGCTGTGCTCGAGGCCTCTCCCCAGCCTCGTCGCCCTTCTCTGGACACATTCAAGCATCTCAATGTCCCTTCTAAACTGGGGGCCCAGAACTGAACACAGGACTTGAGGTGTGGTCTAACCAGTGCAGAGTACAGGGGCAGAATGACCTCCCTGCTCCTGCTGACCACACCATTCCTGATGCAGGCCAGGATGCCACTGGCTCTCTTGGCCACCTGGGCACACTGCTGGCTCATGTTCAGGCGGGTATCAATCAGCACCCCCAGATCCCTCTCTGTCTGGCTGCTCTCCAGCCACTCCGACCCCAGCCTGTATCTCTGCATGGGGTTGTCGTGGCCAAAGTGCAGCACTCGGCACTTGGAGCCATTGAACTTCATTGAGCTTCAGAGTAAGCAAAGACTTGCAGAATACACTTTGCTTGCTGTGAACCATCACAGAGAACTGATTGTTTCTCAGGTCAGTCTACAATAACCAGTCCCTCTGGCTTTTCTCCAGTACTATCTAGAAAAAATTCTTACCAATGTGATTTACAGCCCAATCTGACTATCCAGACGGATATTCAGTCTCCTGAGTAATACAGGAAAAAATATCTGTCTCCTTTATTCAACCTAACCTTTTTTTTCTCCCTTCTCAGAATGAACTTTGTAGGAGTAGTATTAGACTCTCTAAAACTTTTAATGGCTACCTCAACTGGGGATGCCAAAACACTCAACAGCGATCAAACAGTCTCCCCACCAACGGCAACAGTGAGCTTCTGAAAGAAGAGCTCCTGAAACATCACATATCCTGGTAGCTACCTGAGTGCTCTGGGCTATAACAGCAGGTATTGCAGACAGCTAGCAGTTTACTATTTGCATTCTGATAGCATCCAAAATGTGTCCTGCTGTGCCCACAACACCATAAAGTCAGGACTGAAGGACTTATTTTGGCATTGCCTTGTACTTTAAGAATCTCAGACCAAGTTCTTAACTTGTAGCATTAATGCTACAACAGTAGATGATTTGCCTGTGCTCAGTATTTATAAATAGCCTGCATTGGGTTAGCAGTTTGTATTGTGAGTTTCACTTGTCTGATTCTTTTTTTTCATTGAAAGAATTGTTTTATACTCTGGCAATATTGTTAAAGATCCATTCTTTGTTACTTATAACGAGTGAAGAACTGGAAATCTGGCAATGAACATTCACCATCATTAGGATGTAAAGAAACTGCCTACCCCCACAACCATGTAGGACTAACACCTTGAGTGTTTGCATTAAAGTAATCAGAAATTAGGTCTAAAAAATTATATATGTGGCCAGATAAAAAAAAAAAAGAAGTGATAAAGAAGTGATTTACTGTGGCTGTTTATGCTGATTTCATTCATTTTTAATGCACATTTAGTAGAAAATATCCTGTGAACAGTTGCAAACTAGAAACTCACTGTATAAGAAGGATGCTAATAAATGTGTTTAGGTAAGTGAGGGATTACTTACATTAAAAAATGACCATGAGAAAGCACAGTTTCTTTCTTGTTCTGTCACCTGATAGAAAATGAATGACACCAGTGACATGGTTCACTAATCTATATAAAGTAAGCAGATCATGGATGGAAGCTGAGGCATAGGAAGTTTCATTTCAATGTGAGGAGGATTTCTGTCACTGTGAGGGTGACAGAACACTGGAACAGGCTGCCCAAAGGACTTATGGAGTCTCTCTCTCTGGAGATATTAAAAATCTGCCTGGAATCATTCCTGTGTGATCTGGTGTAGGTGATCCTGCTCTGGCAGGGGGGTTGGATTGGAAGATGTTTCAAGGTCCTTTCCAGCCTGTGACATTCTATGATTCTATAATGGGAGGTTGATGTTTAGTTACTTCACCAAAATAAATAGTGAGAAGATAGTCAAGGTGATTTGGAAGGCCAAGCAAATATTCAGAGAACAGTGGGTGAGTTTTAGCATGAAAGTTCTCACATCTCAGCACAATGTCAAGCAATCACTTTATTATTTGACCAGATCAACAATGAACATGTTAGACCCTGAATCAGCAGCAAACATCCCACCTTCTCTCACTGTGCACATTCTGGATGCTTTCAGCTGAACCACCCAGTCTGAAGACACCAAGAAGAAAAAAAAATACTGGAATACTCATTCTTGATGTGCTTAAAATTGTTTCAAACCTCATCAAGTGTATTAAGTTTCTAATTTACTTGGGGTTTAACATTTTCCAAGACTACCATTGTGAAATACCAGTGCAGGATGTTTCACTATGCACACAGAAAACCACTTTATCATCATCATCATCAGACACCTGAAGCCCATGAATATTTATTAGAATCGTAGAATCATAGAATCAACCAGGTTGGAAGAGACCTCCAAGATCATCCAGTCCAACACAGCACCCAGCCCTGTCCATTCAACTAGACCATGGCACTAAGTGCCTGATCCAGTCTTTGCTTGCACACCTCCAGGGACGGTGACTCTACCACCTCCCTGGGCAGCCCATTCCAATGCCAATCACTCTCTCTGCCAACAACTTCCTCCTAACATCCAGCCTAGACCTCCCCTGGCACAACTTGAGACTGTGTCTCCTTGTTCTGTTGCTGGTTGCCTGGGAGAAGAGATCGACCCCCACCTGGCTACAGCCTCCCTTCAGGTAGTTGTAGACAGCAATGAGGTCACCCCTGAGCCCCTATTTAGACAGATTTAATTATGGAAAGGAAGAATCAGTTACTAATAGAAACAGGAATATTTAAACTCTTCATATAATTTTCCCTTTTTAACAAAGGTAAGGCAAAACTAATTCTTACTGTTTCCAAACCACTTCTTTTGTCATGTACTTTGTAACTTTATCATCCTTTTCAGGAGACATTTGAATAGTGAGATGCCTCTTCCCTCTTTCTTAGTATTTGTCTCCCACCAGCTCATCTGGATGAGTTCTTGCTGATGTGGAACATTCTCAGAAATACATGTAGGGCTTTATTTTTAAAGCTGTCTCCTTGTACTTCAAAGAACCTGCACAGCAATATTTCCCATTGGCAATTAGTCATGGAAGACTCAGATTCTAGACCTCAGTCTTGAAAAAAAAAAACAACCCAACAACAACAAAACAAAACAACACAAAGCCTGAAACTGAAAATTGAAAACTGAAGTGAGTCTTCTCAAACAAATTGTCCAGCACATGACGTTCACAACATCTAACGCTTCCACTGGTTATGCTCGCAGCACTCCTCTCCTCAGCCCTCATTTTTAGTGAGGTCAGTAACTATCATATTTGCAGTTAGCTAAAGGTTGCATTTAATAAAAAAGATTGCCATTGTGGCCTTTAGAGCACCTCTCCTTAAACAATAAATGCCATGAGGAAAAAAAGGAATCCTCAAAATAAGCAAGGTGCAATAAAAGTGAAACAACTAAAAGATGAGGGCAGCATAACTGAAAGGCCAATGCATGGAGCAGCAGAGACACTCAACTCAGGCTCCTTTGAGCTGATAGAGACTGGAGTGACCTGTTTGCATCCCTGTGATCCAGAGGATGCTTTGTATTATAGAGTCATAGAATGGTTTAGGTTGGAAGGGACCTCAAGGATCATCCAGTTCCAATCCCCTGCATAGGCAGGGACACCTCCCACTAGAACAGGTCACTCAACGCCTCACCCAACCTAGCCTTGAACACCTCCAGGGAGGGAGCAGCCACAACCTCCCTGGGCAACCTGTGCCACACGTGCCAGTGTCTCACCACCCTCACTGGAAAGAATTTCTTCCTAATGTCTAGTTTAAATCTCCCTTCTGCCAGCTTAAACTCATTACTCCTCATCCTGTCATTAGAAGACCTTGTAAATAGTCTCTCCCCAGACCTCATGTAGGCTCTGCAGATACTGGAAGGCTACAATAAGTTCTCCTCAAAGCCTTCTCTTCTCTGGGCCAAATAGAGCTCTCGTAGCCTGTCCCCGTAGGAGAGTGTTCTAAGAGAAAAAGGAAACTGCAGCCAGCAAGAGATGCATCAGTACCAAGCAATGCTGGTTTGGATTGAAAACAGAAAAAGAAATGAAAAAGTGAGTGTGAAATTAAGTGAAACTTGTTTGTGAGAGATTCTTTCTTCCAAAGGCTCACTGAAAATAAGGATTGAGGATTTGAATTTCATCCAAATGTGTATTTTAAAGTAGCAGTTAGGAACTTTATTGCCTTTCTGTGAAACTTTAGATCAAGGGATTCTCCATCTAAAAATTATCCATCAAAATAAACAGTGTTGCAGAATCCAGACAAAAGGAGTTTTAAAATGAGGTGATAAATGTGTGAGTCAAATTCTGCAGACACCTAACTGACATTTTTCATAATAAGCATTTTCCAGAGAATGGAAATTATTAGACAAACATTAACCAGACAGACCATAGAATAAAAAATAACCATATCAACCTAAATGATTTAGTACAGTGAGGGAAAGCCTCTTTAGATTTAGAGGATCTAATACACCTTCACCTTGCCATTAAAAAGATTAAGTAGAAAACAAGAATAGCAAGATTATGCAGCAGAAGAATTCAGTCCATAGCAACCCTACTTGTTAACTTTTGTCCCTGACACATATTTTTGAGGTGATATTACTTTATTCTAATTTTGTGACATGTTAGAATGACTTCATACATCTCTGAGCACAAGCTTGGTGGGTACACAGCAGCAAAGGATGAGCTCAAACACCTATTCTCTGCTACCAGGTGTGAGATTTTACAAGAGAGACCAGACTCAGGAATGTCAGATGCCTGCCTAAATAATTGCCAACTACAGTGAAGTGAGGGCAAAAGTCATTCCCAATCAAACCATATTTAAAACTGCTTTCTACTCTAGGAAACATGACTGAGATTCATCTTCAAACCCAGGCTGTGTGTTTCCAAGCTCAGTCATTCTGAGCTCCAGAACACTTTTAAATGAGAGATTTCCTGAGCAAGGTACTGCACCAAACTAGCTATAGGGAAGGTTGCATTGTATTGATGAAAACAAGATCTCCTCTGTTACATCAGAGCAAAGCTAATTTAGAAACAGCCTGCTGCCACCAAACTTCTAGCTGGATTCATGCATTGACAAGAATTAGTTTCATTTATGATCTGAGGTTGTGTTTTGCTCAGACATTGTGGAGGTGATGTTAAATTCCAGTCAATGCACAGGCAGAAGGAGCAATATCACTGTTCAAAGGATCTGGTGGTTGTGTTCCAAACCATTAAGTGGGCACCAAGCTCAGGTGGGTCAATTTTTTCTCCTCATGAATATGCCCTGCTCCTGCCAAAGACAGTGAGAGCAGCATGTCTAGGTTGCAAAGCTGTGCATTGTAGGCACAGAAGCAAAGATATATTTCTGCAGAGAACTATTTCTTGTGTTCTTTATGAGTATTGTTTGGGGTTGGTTTGGTTTTGTTTTTGGTTTGAGTGGGGTTTTTTTTGTTTTGTTTTATTTTATAAGCCTGCAAAGCTGCAGGATATTGAGAAAATAAGTGTTGGATGAAATCCTGGTTCCACTAAAGTCATTGGGAAAATTCCTATTGGCCTCCACAGGGTCAACTTCTATCTACAGTACGGTCCCTTGTGTGTTCTTTCTTGATGACACCCAAATAAAATGTGCCTGGCTTACAAATCAGGCCTTTTTCTTTTTCCTTTTTTCCCCCTTTTCTTTAAGCTGCTAGCTCTTTCAGCTCAGCATGGTAGCTGAAATACAAGCTGTGCTCTTCTCTGCATCTCCTATTATTACCTGTCATAAAGAATCCACAATTAGGGTTTAGCTGGCAATTTTGTTGCTGATACATGCAGCAGATGAAAATCCAGATCGTTTTTTCAAGTCTGCTTTAGCTGTATGTTGCCAGTGTAATAGCCTTTCCTGGTAGGGTTGGAATAGTAGGCAGACATGCACCTCCATCCACACCGCCAGAGCAGAAGCCAAACGAAATCAGTGCATTGGACTCCACCCTCACTGAAAATTAATAGAACTCTGCACTGTTTCTGTCAGTTAATTTCTACAGTCCTGAAGCTGGGTTTACCAGAGCAGCTATGCCAGGATACCTGATCTCTGCAGGATTTTTCTGAATGACTTAGTGACAATAGGACCAAACCTTTCACAGCTTGAAACACACAGAGGAAGAAGCAGATAGTCTAAAAGATGATTTCAAACAAAGGTGACTTTAAAGAACCAAAAGTAGAAGGACATCAAACTGTTGGAGTGAGTCCAGAGAAGGCCACGAAGATGATCAGAAGGCTGAAGCAGCTCTGCTATGAGGACAGGCTATGAGAGTTAGGGCTCTTCAGCCTGGACAAGAGAAGGCTTTGAGGAGACCTTAGAGTGACCTTCCAGTATCTGAAGGGGGCTACAGGAGGTCTGGGAAGAGGCTATTTACAAAGTCTCGTAATGACAGGATGAGGAGTAATGGGTTTAAACTGGCAAAGAGGAGATTTAAACTAGGTGCTAGGAAGAAGTTCTTTCCAGTGAGGGTGGTGAGACACTGGCACAGGTTGCCCAGGGAGGTTGTGGCTGCTTCCTCCCCAAAGGTGTTCCAGGCCAGGTTGGATGAGGCCTTGAGTGACCTGTTCTAGTGGGAGGTGTCCCTGCCTAAGGCAGGGGGTTGTAACTGTATGAATCTTGAGGTCCCTTCCAACCTAAACCATTCTATGATTGTAAGAGAAATGTTGATAGAAATGAGCATCTCTCCAGTAACAGTACTCTGTTTTGTCTACTGAGAAGTGAGAAATGCAAGATGAAAAGATGAGTAGGGAAAAACATAAGATATTTTCTTGGAGTAAGAATAGGAACTATTTTTCTTTTGCAGATTCACCAGTCAAGCAGGAAATGTCTTGTACCTGAATTAGAAGTTTGTCAGGCAATTTCTTTATTCGAGGAAAACATTACATTGAAGGTTGTGTATGGGGCAGACAAACTAGCTGGCCTACACCTTGAGCTTTATAGCTCTTGAAGGCAGCTGCTACTATGCTTACTGTGTCCAGTTCTGGGCTCCTCAATTCGAGAGAGATGCTGAGATACTGGAACGTGTCCACAGGAGGGCGACAAAGCTGATGAGAGGCCTGGAGCACAGCCCTGTGAGGAGAGGCTGAGGGAGCTGGGGGTGTGCAGCCTGCAGAAGAGGAGGCTCAGGGGTGACCTCATTGCTGTCTACAACTACCTGAAGGGAGGTTGTAGCCAGGTGGGGTTGGGCTCTGCTGCCAGGCAACCAGCAACAGAACAATGGGACACAGTCTCAAGTTGTGCCAGGGGAGGTCTAGGCTGGATGTTAGGAGGAAGTTGTTGGCAGAGAGAGTGATTGGCATTGGAATGGGCTGCCCAGGGAGGTGGTGGAGTCGCCGTCCCTGGAGGTGTTCAAGATAAGCCTGGATGAGGCACTTAGTGCCATGGTGTAGTTGATTGGACAGGGCTGGGTGCTAGGTTGGACTGGATGGAAATAGCCTGTGTCAGAGATTAGGCTGTATTTACCTCATCCTGAGGCATTTTCCTAGGACCTTTTTGAATTAATTTAATTTGAAAAATATCTTGTTGTTGTTTTTGGTGTTTTGTTTTTTTTTTTTCCTGGAGCTAAAGTACATTGACTAATGGTTGGTTGGTTGGGAAACCAAATAACAAGAAATAACTTCAGCGTTTTTTTGTCAAGCTACTAATTGCTTTGTTTATTTAAATTAAGGAAACTGGATGCCTAAGGACATGTTATGAAGTCTCAAGACTATAGATCTTTTGCTCTGCCCAGAAGCAGTTTTTAAAATGAAAAAAAAAAAATGTAAACCAAAAAGCACTCATTTGTTTCAAAAAAAAAAAAAGGAGAGGCTGATTTAGTGGCTCTTTGGTTAATTGGAGGTTTTATCCTGCTTGATATGAGAATGGAAGTCAGGGACATGGCCCATCCTCAAAGGCCAGAATGGTTATCTTCCTTTTAATGAGACTACTCTCTTGCTGACAGGCTTTGGGCCAAACCATCATCACATCTGTGCAACATTCTGCCTTGAGCTGGCATTGCAGCAAAACCCTACTGACTGAGACTGACTGAGATTGACTGAGACCTAAAGTGAACACACTTCTCTCTTCTACATGAACAGGCAGCACTGGAGCAGGCACAGTGCTGCTGTGTAACAAGAACCAGTCCCTCAGGAGGGGATGTTCTAAATCAAGTCTGCCAAAAAGGAAAGTGCAAAGGGCATTTCTGTCCTATGGAAGTTGTTCAAGAAAAGCCTGGATGAGGCACTTAGTGCCATGGTCTAGTTGACTGGATAGGGCTGGGTGCTAGGTTGGACTGGATGAGCTTGGAGGACTCTTCCGACCTGGTATGAAGAGATATGCACTATGGCAATAGGAGCCTTGTGAGAGGACTTCACCATTGCCTTAATGTGTATAAATACCTGAAGGGAAGGTGCAAAGAGGATGGAGCCAGGCTCATTTCAGTGCTGCCCAGTGACAACCAAAGAAGCAACAAACTAATCCTGGACATCAGGAAATACTTTTTTTGTGACGACTGAGTGCTGGCACAAGTTACCCTGGGAGATTGTTGACTCTGTCTCTTTGGAGATATCCAAAAGAAGTTTGGACACAGTCCTAAGCAAGCAGTCTGCTCTAAAGTGACCCTTCCTGAGCTGGGGAGGTTGGACCACAACCATCTTGTCATTGTGTGCTTCTGTCTTGCCTGGAAATCAACCTTGCTGAAGTTATTTGTGGAATATTTTTATTCACTCGTTGCTATGTTATCTTCAGGGAACAACAGGTTCTTATTTAATAGTCTCAGTGACTTAATGAGATGCATCTAGTCTGATTCTCATTATATTTAGACATCTTTACACTGCTCTGGAAATGCAGGGGTTATACGTGAGTGTGTGGTGTAGAAATAAGTTGTCCCAGAAGCATTTCCTCTCGTTTTTACATCTGCTGATGGCCCACTAGTTTCAGTTGCATATTCCTGATTGTGATGCTTTGGGTGTTCACAGGATCACAGGATGTTAGGAGTTGGAAGGGACCCAAAGAGATCATCCAATCCAACCCCCCTGCCAGAGCAGAGCCATACAATCTAGCTCAAGTCACACAGGAACAAATCCAGACAGGCCTTGAAAGGCTCCAGAGAAGGAGACTCCACAACCTCTCCAGGGAGCCTGTTCCAGTGCTCTGTGACCCTTACAGTAAAGAAGTTCCCCCTTGTGTTGAGGCTGCAGTTTATATCCATTGCTCCTTCTCCTATCACAGGGCACAAGTGAGCAGAGCCTCTCCTGACCAGCCCTCAGATATTTATAAACATTTATTAAATCACCTCTGATTCTTCTCTTCTCCAGACTAAAAAGCCCCAGGTCTCTCAGCCTCTCCTCATCAGGCAGTGTTCCAGTCCCCAAATCATTCTTGTAGCCCTCCATTGGACCCTCTCAAGCAGATCCCTGTCCCTCTTAAACTTGAGAGTACAAAATGTACCTCTTTGGGGCTTTGTTTTGTTTAACCTTGAATGTGACTATGGATTTGACTTAGTAAATCTGAGGTGTACTTAACTAGCCTGGCAGTTTTTATTCTGGTGTTTCTGTTTCCTTTTTCATTTTCAATTAGTGATGCCTTATTTTCTTTGTCCATATTATGCTGATAAGGCCATGTACATAGAGCTGATCTGTCTTCCCAAGCTCAAAAGATTTCAGAAAAGGCTTGCTCAGATCCTAAACAAGCAAGCATTGATAAGATCCCCTTGCAGTCTTTTCTTTTGCAGGCTAAAGAGCCCCAGGTCTCAACCTGGCCATATTTAAATTGTTTGAATGCTTAAATGGGTCAATCACATTCTTTGAAGTACAAAAATTCCTCCTAAATCAGTAGGCAGAAGGAAGAACATGAAATAATTAGAAGCAATGCTAAACCAGATAGAACAGCAAAAGACAATTTCCTGTAAGGAACGTGGCTTTTTTCCCTTTATTCTTCACATTCCATGTCTTGGTTTGTAACCTCTATCTAACAGTGAGCTGAACCCAACAGGAGTTATGAACAATAAGACAATCTTCCAGCAGCGATGGTTTTCCCTGAGGTTCTACAGCTCTGAGAAACAGATGATGAATAGAAAGGTCTATGTGATGTGGTAAGAGCAGGCAAAGCTTACAACCGTCACCATTCTGTAGTTAAATGCAAGTGCAGGATGCTTTCGTTCGTAGCCATTCCCATAGGTTAGATTCTTGGGTGACAATTCTTTCATCAGCTCTACCAATTAATTCACCCAGGGCTTAATTTAAAAGTCTAAGTCTGTAAATTGTGCAAATATATTTGTTTTATCTATGTTGAGTTGCATTTGACCACATCAGCTAGAAAACAATTAAAGTATGTTTATTTCAATGGTGCTTTATTTTTTTTTCCTTACAATTTCCATGTATCATGGAAGAGTAAGCAGAAATCTCTGCTGTAATTTCATGGAATCATAGAATCAGTCAGGGTTGGAAGGGACCACAAGGATCATCTAGTTCCAACCCCCCTGCCATGGGCAGGTACACTCTACCCTAGAGCAGGCTGGCCAGAGCCCCATCCAGCCTGGCCTTAAACACCTCCAAGGACAAGGCCCCAACCACCTCCCTGGGCAACCCATTCCAGACTCTCACCACTCTCATGCTAAAGAACTTCCTCCTCATGTCCAGCCTGAACCTATCCCCCTCCAGCTTCGCTCCATTCCCCCTAGTCCTGTCACTCCCTGATATTGTGAAAAGTCCTTCCCCAGCTTTTTTGTAGGCCCCCTTTGAATACTGATAGGCCACAGTAAGGTCACCTGGGAGCCTCCTCTTCTCCAGACTGAACAGCCCCAACACTGTCTGTCCTCATTAGGAGAGCTGCTCCAGCCCTCTGATTATCCTCATGGCCCCGGGGTTTCTCGAGTGCTGTTGAAGGGAGGTGAAGGTACCACGACCAGAAGGAAAATGCATTTTCTGTTTATTATATTTAGGTGATGCCTCTCTTTTCTCCAAAATATTTCCCCCCCCTGTGGTAGAGAGTCCCAAGGATCACAGAATGGGCTTGAATGTGTTTATCTGCCTTTCTGCATTGTGGCCAGAGACGGGAAAACAGGGCAAAAGAAACCCTGACAACCTGATCTGCTTTGGTCCGGTCGCACCAGAGGGGTTCATAACACCACGCTCCTGTCGCGTTCAAGGCGTATGCGCCCCCCACTTTAAGGAAGGCATGAGGGAGCCTTTGAAGGTTTTTAAGATACACATTTCCTAGACAAGAAGGTTTTTAAGATACACATTTCTTAGACAATTATTCTTTTATTTTAAGATGCTTTGATTTTTCTCTCTCCACACACACACACACACACACATATGCAAGCAAAACAACCCTCCAAAATAATTATGCAGTAATAAGCAGTTTTTAAAGCAGTTTGGTGTAATTATCACACTGAGATGTAACACACAATGCCCAAAAAAAGTATCAGGAACACATGTTGGGGAATGAGCTTTGAATCAGAAATGAAAACACAGATCTGTGATTACCTTCTCAAGATGGAAAGTGCTAAGCAGAAGTGAAAATCCTCTGGCAATACGAATGGAAGAAAATATTACAGAATGAGTCCTTACTATTAACTTGTACTCACTGCTCTGCTGGTTGGGAAGGTATAGGAATTTTTGGATTGCTCAGCTACAGTAATTGCTGCCAGATGGATGCAATTTTAAGATCATTATTCGTAATCCTTCCTGTGCCCTCAGTATTTTATCTTGAAACAATTGCAATTACGATGTTGCTCAGCAGTTTTATGCTGAGATACGTTCTTTTCTCGCTCACCCAGGTTAAAATGCTGCTAAATTAATCATTGTACAATTTAGCCAAGGAATGTGGCTCTGTTGATACAGTGTTATTTTTAATGTTTAATTAGAAGCAGTCAGAGAGTTGATTAGCAGTGCAATATGACAGCACGTATCACCGAGGCTCACTTGCAAACCTAAGCGCACTGTCTCGTTGCACCACAGCCAGTGGGCAATTACTTGCATAAGCAGAGCAACCCTGACATGAAACGCAGCAGTACCTAAGTGACAGGGGGCTTTGATGGTAGGACCTGGTTGCTTTGTCAGATCCTGGTTGCTTTGTCAGATATGTGTGAACTGATCTGATTAAAACCAAAGGGAACCACAGGCACCGGCATAGAATCAGCATAGAATCAGTCAGGGTTGGAAGGGATCACAAGGATCATCTAGTTACAACCCCCCTGCCATGGCCAGGGATGCCCTACCCTAGAGCAGGCTGCCCACAGCCTCATTTAGCCTGGTCTTAAACACCTCCAGGGACGGGGCCTTATTCCAAGAAACCCATTCCAGGCTCTCACCATTCTCATACTGAAGAACTTCCTCCTCATGTCCAGCCTGAACCTACCCCCCTCCAGCTTTGCTCCATTCCCCCTAGTCCAGTCACTCCCTGATATTGTGAAAAGTCCCTCCCCAGCTTTTTTGTAGGCCCCCTTCAGATACTGGAAGGCCACAATAAGGCCACCTCAGAGCCTCCCCTTCTCCAGACTGAACAGCCCCAACTCTTTCAGTCTGTTCTCATAGCAAAGCTGCTCCAGCCCTCTGATCATCCTCATGGCCCTTCTCTGGACACACTCCAGCACATCCACACCCTTCTTGTAATAGTGGCTCCAGAACTGGATGCAATACTTCAGGTGGGGACTCACCAGAGCAGAGTAGAGAGGGAGAATCACCTCCCTCAACCTGCTGGCCACACTTCTCCTGCTGCAGCCCAGGATCTGGTTGGCCCTCCGGGCTGCAAGTGCACACTGCTGGCTCTTGTTGAGCTTCTCATCCACCAGCATCCCAAGTCCCTCTCCTCAGGGCTGCACTCCAGCCAGTCCCTGCCCAGCCTGGATTTGTGCTTGGGATTGCCCCGACACAGGTGTAGGACCTTGCGCTTGGTCTTGATGAACCTCCTGAGGTTCAAGAAAAAACAGCAGAGGATTCAAGGTATCTCTCTAGGAATAGTTATTTCAGATACACTTACTCTTCAGACCTGCATGGGTTTAAACTGGCAGAGGGGAGATTTAAAGTGGATGTTAGGAAGAGGGTGAGGATGGTGAAACACTGGAACAGGTTGCTCAGGGAGGTTGTGGATGCATCCCTCCCTGGATGAGACCTTGAGTGACCTGTTCTAGTGGGAGGTGTCCCTGCCTAGGAGGTGTGTTGGAAGTGGATAATCTTTGAGATCCCTTCCAACCTAAACCATTCTATGATTCTGTAAGGCCAGACTTCTAGTCTATTATATCTATAGCATATATTCATGTAAAGTCCAGACCAGATATACTCATGTAAAGTCCAGATGTGATTTTTTTTAAGTGGGAAACAAACCAACAAACCAAACTAACCAAACAAAAAAAATGAGGATGCTTTTAGCCTCCTTCTGTTCGTAATACTGGCCATTTTTGCATCAGCTCCCTAATGCCATGACCGTGATGTGATTGGACAACCTTCCCAGTCAGACAGCAGGTCATCAAAACCATCATCAATGCACAGAGATAATTGACCAAAAATGGTCTCAGTTTTATATGTAGCTGTGGTAGGATTTTATCCTAGTGACTTACCCTGTATTGTCTCAGCTGTAAAAACTATCTGTAAATCTTGATCAGCAAATAATCATTACGCAGCTATACCAAATTCAACCTACATTTCATTCAGCAGAAAGATTTCTACCAAGACAAGAACTGGATCTTTGATAAAATCATGTGTTACAGAAGCTAACAATTTGCTGGGCTAGTCCAAGAAAAGCTATGATTTCCAAGCATGTTGGCAAGTCAGTCTTTCAACTCTCTGCCTTCTGAGCTTACCATTTGGGGCTACTTTTTCACTTTCTCCATACAGTGTGTTCCTTATAAAATATGTTATAGTTCAGCAGAGAAAATAGATTGAAGGAAAACCTTATTCCTAGCCATGAATTGCTATTTTTGCCTAACCTGGAAAAAAAATGAAGTAATGAAAGTTTAGTCCCCAACTTCCTTCATTTTTATTTTGAGTGTTGACCTTTCCCCCCACTCTGTATTCTACCTTAGGCACAAAAGTTTAACAATTGTTCTGTTAAAGTGTAATGCGACAAAAGAAAACCCAGTTCCAAACCTCCTCAAGTAAGAGCCCAGATGCCCCATGGTGAAGGGTTTTACTAGACACAATGCATCTCATCAGTGGAAAAAATTACTCAGTGGGAGATGGATTCTGATCTAATTAAAAGAGCTGGCAAAGGGGAAATAACCATGTGCCTTATTGCTCTGCAAAACCATCCTAACAGGCTTCAGGTTGGGGCTTTTAACAGGATTTGTCCCAGCTGCTACATCTTTTATGACTCATCCAAACAATATGAGCAGGTAACAGCTGGAGCCTGGATTCTGCCTATTTCTACAGTGTATTGGATACCAAAAATGTGAGCAGATACTGAGGTTCTTGAGTACTGTTCCTTGTTACTGCAGCAGAGTAAATCCCTGTCACGCATGAGTTATACAGTCTGTCAGGCCACTTAACATGTGCAGGTTTGCCCTAACCCTAGATCAGGCCATGCTCCCATTCAGGCAAATGTGAGCTGTGTGAATTTACATGAGGGAGGCTGTAATGACTTTGATTCAGCAAAGCTCTTTAGTGCATATTTAGCTGTGCATGTGTTAAGCTCATCCTCATTCAGGAGAATGTTATTCATAAGGCAAATTCTGAACACACGCTTGAGTGCTGTACTGTGTGAGGGCTGGTACTACTGAGACACCTCCTAACCTTTATTACTTGAATGCACTGCAGGGATCTAAAAAATGATGGCAGACCTATAATGTACTGAGGTTCTAGCTAGACACTCATTTCATGGCATTTTAGGTTTGAGAATGCTTTATTACAGCCTGCACTGTAAGAAAATACTTGGACTGCATTGAGATTAGAAGGTTTTAATTGAATCTCCATTTGATGGACTTCTGTGGAATATGAAACTTACCTCACAAAGTGAAGGCCAGAGACCAAAAGATGGCAGAATGTCAGAGGGGTTATGTAAGTCATGCATTTCAAAGAGCACTTTAATTTACTACCCTGCGGAGACTGTTTGTACATTCTGTTTACATAGCAAGACAGTAATGATGTTATCTCACCTTTGCTTTGTTTTGAACATCCAAGGTTAATGTATTAAAGCCGCAAAAAAATAAAGGTGACTAAGTCAAGATTTTTCCTGGGCATTATATTGAAAGCATTATTTGGAACCAAGATTTGTGTTCCTCTCTATTTCAGAGCAGCATGCTTAATGTTCATCTCAACCAGCAGGATAAATTGATGGACACTTTGCAAGCAGAGAAAACGTAGATGTTGGTTTTTAACTGCTCAGTTTATTGTAGAGGACAAGATGAAAATGAGATGTGTTCAGAAGATGTCAGATCCTTGTGGCATAGCTGGTGTTAGGAACTGTCTGGTAACCTTTGTGTGCTCACAGCTAATATGGCAATCCACTACTTAAAGAGCAACAGCTCCAAGAGTGTAGGCAGTTTTCAGAAATGTCTGATGCTCAGTGAATAGGTTTAATGATTATGGAGTAGAGTGTAAGAAAGCCCTGCATAGCAATGGATTTTTTCATTTGTAGAGCTGCTACAAATATATATATATGTATAAATATATATATACACATATATATACATTTTGGTTTTTTTCTGATGATCATCCTTTCTTGCAGTTTCCACAGAAACTGTATCAATGTAGAAAACAGTGTTCATTTAAGAGGATGTTGATGTTGGATGAATAAGATCTTCTTGGTTCAGCTGTAGACTTTAAGTACAGTGCTAGGCAAGTCACTTCAAAGATCCTGTGGCTCATATCCTTGTAGGTAACATGAGGGTAAGTAATTTCACATGCACTTTGAATGTTTGTACAGATAGTGAGATATCAGAATTTGCACAGAGATTTCCAATCTCTTCTACCTCCATCTAATCAAGCTAGTAAGAGGGGCTTTGAGGGGAACAGACTTTCATACAGTTATAGACAAAAGGGAGTATCGAAGAATAAATCCATGAAAAAGTATTTTATGTCTACTTTTAACTTGGTCTATACAGAGTCCATCCAATTTTCACTACCCAGCCCAAAGATGAAATGTGAAATTTTCTCTACAGCATTAATGACTGCCACAAATCCTCTAACTTCTCTTGAATGAAAACATAAGCAAGGTAGTTTTAGAATATGTCATCAGATTTTCTGCTTGTTGTAAGCCAATATCTTGGTGACCTGACGTCAACAAAAACAACTGCGACCTATCAATCTGAACAGCCACAGAAGTGCCACAGATCCTAGCTTTCTTGGGGCTGAGCTACTCATTCAGCAAAAAGTTTGTCTGAAGTTTGAACTGAAAAGTTTGAACTCTAAACTGAAAAACAGCAATGCCAGTTTCTTATCTTCTCCCATACAAAATTCTGATGGGTTTTGTTTCCCAGATTAGAAGAGCAGTGCATGCTAATTTAGAGTATGAGCAAATTAAGGAGTAAAATGTATTATGAGCTGATTTTACACCAAAACAAAGAAAACCTAAAAGAGATTGAATGTTATAAAGGCTGTTTTGTACACACTTCAATGGATAGGATGCAACTGATAGAGCTGGCTTTAGAATGAAATCAATACCTATCTCTTTGTATCACTGCAAACACTTTGTTAGAATTCTGCTCTCAGTTGCTTTTGCTTCAGTCAGACTTAATCGAAGTGATTCACATGACAAAATTTGTAAAATGATGGAATCAACAGAGTAAGACAAAAGCGGAAGGTGTCTGCAGGGAGGAAAAAAGGAGGAATAAAAAGAAAAGAGAGGGGAAAAAAAGGATTTGCAAGTTGCCCTTGAGGCTAAATTTTTCCATTTCCCACAGAATGTCCTGGTAGAAGTCATTTAGCCTGCGTCCTTTACTTTAAGACAGCTGAACAGGTAGTGCTTGGTACTGGCCAGAAAATAAATCCATGTGGTGGAAGGGTAATCCAGCTTCTGGTCACCCAAATTTCTGTTGATTTGCTCACGACTCCTAGCTTATACCTGCATATTAATAACACCAACGTTTAGGGATCAAGTACCTCACCTCTTGAAACTGCACTGACCTATTTCTTGCCTTCCAAGCAGCCATAGGATGGCTGCACAGTTTCACTTTTCTTCGTAGTTTACTTAGTCTGAATTAGATGCAATGGCCTGAGTTCTGAAGAAATGCTGTAGACTACTCTGATTCACAATAAGGATCTTTGCAACACTGTTTTAGGGACATGTGGAATTAGGAAATAAACTCAACCACTGTAACAGGATGCATTCAGCTATGAACTAAAAAAATGTTACATACAATCAGTCATTTCCAATGGAAAGGCTACAACCTTCTTTTGGTCACCAGAGTCACAAAAAAGGGATCCAGTAAAACCAAATCTTTGTACTCTGATTTCTGTTTCTTCATTGCCAGTACTCTGTCATCCAATTGCCCTTCATTCCGCTGTGTGACTAAAATTGTTTTCTCATGAGCCATTTTTAAAGTCTCCAGTGATAAAAAAGAGAGAGAGAGAGAAAAGAGTTTTCCTTTAAAGAAGTCAAGAAGAACAAGATTGATGAGTTCTGTTCATGAATCCAACATTTTAAATTAAAAACTCCAAAGCCCTCATGGCTCAATTAATTGTACTTTGGAGATGGAATTTCACTCTTTAACTTTCTGTAGTCCTAATGAAAACTTGCCTGCACATGGAAAAATTTTTCCCCTAATATTTCATCATAATATTATTGTTATTGAATCACAAATACCAGAAACGTTTCAAAACCAGCTAGTTGAGACAGTAAGCAGTTAAATAACTCTAGAAAAGAGTGCCTTAATGCTGTAAAGATGCATGTGCCGAAATGTATGCATGAATAGTCCCATGTGTGAAGTTAATTGCCTAGATCAGCACATAATGGTGATGCAACATCACAGTACAACTAAACTAAAGTGATTACACAAAAACTGTGTATTTTCATTTTAAAAATGTAGTGATTCAAATGTTCCATTTCCTTCCTGTCTTTATTTGAAAGGGCACAAAACAAAAATACCTCACACAGCTCCTCCTGGGCAAGTCTTACTAACTCCAGCTGAGGTCTTGCTTAGTTCTTCACCTCTCTGCAGTCTGCAGATTAGGAAACATCACCCAGAACACTTCCTCTCCTGCCACTTGACTCTGGTGTTACATCCCTGTTTTAATAACTGTTGTATGAAGTGATCTCCATCTAGGATGCACTTTTCACAAGGTCTCCTTTCCCCCCATCTTTCCAACAGCTTATGATGACTGAAGTGGAAATGCTGCATAAAACAAGATGCTCATGGAGATCTTTCTGTCACGTGAGCTACATCCTGGTAAGACAGGCATTCTATCTGGCTGCAAGTATGAAATATATTAATTATATCTATTATACAATTCCCCTCTTATCACCACTGGGGTTTATAGTCGTGGTAAAGTATACCCTGAGCAGTAAAATCATTGCACTTTAACACACTTGAACGTTTATAGCAATCTGACATAATAAGGATACTGTCATTGCAGAAACACCTTCCTACACCCATGCGGGTACTTGAAAATCTGTGCTTTCTCCATCCTCCTACATAAATATAGTAGCTTAGAAACTTTTATGCTGTGCCTTGATTTTTTAATGATAGGAGATGTCAGGTACCATTTATAACATAAGAGATGAAGAGGGGACAATTTGGCTTTAACTGTAAGGTAGCTTTCTCTTTGATGTAGCCACGTCTTCTGCTTCTGTCAGCTGAGAACAGTGTGAGAAAATGTGCAACAGCTAAAGTTTTAAACTAGAAAGCATGAAGATCCTGTCCTAGGACTCTTTTCTCTCACTCTCAGATACCTAAAAATCATTAACAGCTTAAGAAGACAAACACTGGTGCCAGTCTAACATTGCTCACACCAATTAATCATGCAAGATTTCTCCATATGAGAACTAAACTCTGTCCTGTAACAATGGATGTTCTCAAGTGGATATAGTGCCTGCATACAACTTGTTCTCTTCCACTTTAGCAATTGCTCATTACAATGGGACAGTGGCTCAATGGTTGTATCCTCAAAGCACAAGACTTGGAGCCCAAAGAAATAAGTTCAGTCAGGACCTTATTAATCTCATGCTCTTGCCTCCAAACTGCACTGTCAAACTAATGGATTAAGTGTGAACTGCCCTTCTGGATTCTGATGCCTGAGTGTAGGATTTCTGTGCAGGTTAAAAATTCTAAAATGCCTAAAATGGAAAGAATTTTGCTTAGAATTCAAAAAGCCATCATGTGTGTAGAGAAAATTAGATAAACCCTGCAGGATGCTTACAGTTTTGAATCGGAACCTAGATTTTGGGGATGTAATTGCTGAAGTAGCTCTTTTGTCCTCTTGTTCAGGTAAACGTCCAATCGTTGGTGATCCATACTTAGGAAAGACAAGGTGCTAGATTGGGTGTTTATGTGTCACCAGGTTCTGTAACGCATTTGGGCTGCAAAACTGCAGTCTGAGTGGTGAAGCATTCCCTGTCCTTGAACCACAGGGAGAAAGATTGGTACCGAACAGTCCAGAATGGCTCAAGGAGCAGCTCTGGATCTCTCCTGGCATTTTGCTTTGCTGCTTATTTGCTTTAGGACTGACACAGTTCTAGCCATCGTCAGAGCAACGAGAATGGCACCAGAAGTCACCTCTTTTGGCAGTAGTGTTTTGGAAGAAACCAGAAAGTCTTGCCATGGTGAGCCACTGCATCCAGTCCCTTTACTAATGCGATAGGAAGATGGACGTGCTTCTGAATTTTGACAGCAGCACCTGCTTGGAGGGAGGCCAGCGCAGACCCCATCGAGGTGGCTGACCTGTCACGGCAGTGCTGCACGGCGGCGGCCAGCACCTGGCGCTGCCAGGGCTCCTTGCATCCCACCGCCGGCCCACCCGGGCGCGGGACGGAGGAGGTGCGCCAGTCGGGGCACCGGGAAGGAAGGAGGACCGGAGGACGGTGCCGTGCCTTGTGGCTCCGGGGCGGGGCTGCCGTAGCGTCTCGCCTGTGCATTGGGTCTAGATTCATACATAAATATAGCCGGGGTGGGCTGGCCGCTCCCCCCACCCCCAACCCAGGCAGAGTCGGGGGAAAGAAATAAGCAGGAGGGGGAGAAATAAATAATAGAAAAAAAAGGCAGTGAGGTCATTTCAATGAGAGCGCAGGAGGCGAGCAGACACGGTCGGCTCTCTCGGCGGAGGCGCAGCCCCTGAGCAGCGCGGTGCTGCACACACCGGCCGCCGCGCTGCCCGCGCCGCCTGGCCCCGCCGCCGGCCCGGCACCTTGGAGAGCTCCGCGGCGCCGGGGCCGTGCTCGCTACCGGTGCGGTGCGAAGCTACGCGGGGCCCGGAGGCAGCGGGGCCGTCCCTCGGCAGCGCCCCTCGGCAGCGCCCGGCGGCCGCGGATGCGCCGCTCCGCCCCGACTGCCGGCGAAGGAAGAAAAGTTTGGGGGCGACTTGGGGCGGCGGGAGAGCCGGAGGAGAAGGAGGATGTGCGGTTTTCCCGGCTGATCGGGGAGGAAGGATGACCGAGGGAGGATGTGCACCAGCAGCCAGATCATCGGGAGCCTCCTGGTGCTCTCCGTGCTGGAGATAGGGTTAGGGGTGTCCAGCGTGGCCGTGGGGGCGGTCAGTTTCAGCCTGGTCCTCACAGAGCATAAACCTCAGCTGGGAGACTCTTCTCCGGTATGGAGCGGGGTGTGTGTACGTTAGCCATTTCACTCTCTCTTTAACTCTTTATGGTGATGATCAGACCGTGCGAAGGCATCCCCCTCCCCTCCTCTCCCTTCCCTTCCTTTCCCTTCCGCGTGTGCATGCTGCGCCGAGAGCCTCGCCGGGTCCATCTCCGATGTGCATGGGGAAGAGTCTGCATACTCTTGGGCGCGGGGGGGTGGGGGAGGCACGGTGGGGAGAGGGGTGTGCAGTGGGAGGGTAGGGGGTGAGCCCTTCTTTCTTGCTTCTTTTCATTTTTCGATTTTGCCGAGAGTAATTGAACTTTCTGTGAACCCACTCTCACACCTGGGGAAGCCCCGATGCCTCAAGTGGAACATGGGCCATAGCTTACAACCCTTAAATTAGCGATGAGTTTTGCTTTATAAAAGACACAGTCCTGTCCCTGGTGACAAGACTGCCAAAATGGATTTTAAAATAATGTCAAGGGTATTTCAGCTGAGTTCTGAGCTCTTGGAGGAAAAAGAGACAGAAAAAATGGTAAGGAAAAGGAAAGATATGTTCTTATGATCTGGGCACCATGAGATTCTTGTAAAATGAGGGGGGAAAGCCAACCACCAATAAAGGGTTAATGGAAGCAGTGCGTTCATATCACAGAGCATTTCTCACTTCTCTCTTTTTTTCTCCCAGTTTGAGATATCCATGTTTCTAGGGTAAAAAGATTCCTCCAAAAGATTATTTATATTTACAATACAATGAGTAGGAACTATTAAATATTCAGCCTAAACATGAGTGGGCATTTTTGAACTCCAAAGCTGGTTTTGGCCAGCTGGGATTGTACAGCAGCATTTCTAAAAGGATTGTTTGCTTTGCTTGAGATAAGATGATAAATGCAAAACCCTCTTGGTTATTCATCAGTGTAACCTCCTGTAATTTATAGATTCATTTTGACAAAGTGCTCCATGTAATATCCTCGCTGTCGATGATTATTAATTATTGACAACAGTCACAAATATTTTTGGCAGCATATAAACAGACACATAATTCTGTGCTGCAGAACAGGCAGGTGAGAAAGGAGAATGAAGACCAAATAAGATAAGACAGTGGCCAACTGTCTTATCAAAATTAGTTTAAAGAGGGAGGTTTCTCATCACTGATGGTGAAGAAAAAAAGATCATTCACAAACGTGTGTCTATCTGAAGGTTTAATAACAGAGGGTGATGTGCTGGGTTTCAGTCAAGTCAAAGAGTTTTGACCAGTCTGAGAGATCTATGCAGTGATTGCATTATGTGACAGCACTGTCACAGTTGATACCATTTCATGACTATGCAGATTTCCTGCACAACTGCCTCACTCATTTTTGTGGTTTCTGTCACCCTAGAGCTTGTACTAGCTCTATGTTAAGATTACATTACATTGGATGTTGGTTCTAAAGACCTTATAAGCAAAGCAAGTCAAATGTAGAATTAGAAGGATGTAAAGGAGTATAAAGAAATAGCAAAGCAAAACTGATTGGTATAACAGGTGGTTGCAATTAAGACACCATCAGTCTGGCTGATTTCAAGCTGTTCATAGGCAGAGTTTTAGAGAAGAGTAAGACAGAGGGCAATGACATGATTTTATAGATGTTTATAGAAAATTATCCCCATATGTGAGTGCAGTGACATGGAAGAGAACCCCAAAGGACTTGTTTGGAAATGTAATGAGTGAAGGATGACCACCACCAGAGCCAGTAGTAACAGGCACCAGCTGCTAGGAACTGAGCAAACAATTGCAGGTTGGGTAGGCAAAGAGAGGCCACAGCGAAACTGTAAAGTGGAATCGAGCAGTTTATGCTTCCTGTAGTAAAGGACACGAGATCTAACAGTGATAGTCAGAGTGGAATGACATGGTTGTAGAAGCTTACTTTGCCTTGAATCACAGACCTTTGTTCTAAATTGTCACCACTATGGTACTCTCTTTGTACCACTCCAGCAACTCCAATTGTCTGTTAGGTTGTGTTCCTCTGACTAGAGGCCTAGCAGGTAAGACACGACAAGAAAGGGGACAGAGATCTGCTGTACTGCAGGGATGCTTAGGGCTGTGAGGAACTAGGGCTGAATTAAGACAACTGGAGAAAGATTTGTTTGCATAGCCCCAGGAACTGTCCTGCTACAGGAATGGCCTAAGCCACCTTTCTGCTCAGTGGATCTTACCATGAGCACACATTGCCTTTATTAAGGAATTCTTTGTATAAAATGTGTTATTTTTTCCAGTTCACACTCTTGAATCAAGATTTTCCTTTCAGAAATGAACATCAAGAAAAAAGAAATGGACATTAAAGTACTAATGCTTTGATATGTTAGTATGCAGAATGCTGGACTTAAGTTGTCACAGCTCTCGATGTAAGGTACTTAGAAATACACTAAAAACTTTTGCCCATGTTCTATCCTTTTATGTGGGTGGAACTCAGCAGAGGCCCAAGTTCATAAGGAAATAGATGAAGATAAAATCACCATGGAAACCTTAACCTGAATTCCTGAATTTTGGGCATCTTAAAATCATGCACATTCTAGCTCCTGTGCTTGGCTCCACTGAAGCTTTGCATTGGATGCACATTAGATTTCTTCTTAAAAGAAAGTTGATGTTCTTATTGTTCACTGCCTCCATTCAGCCAGGTAGTTTACTTATGTACCTAACTAAAAGCATGTGAATCCCACCCATAGGATTAGAGATACAGGTTAAGCACGAGCTGAAGTGCTCTGATCATTGCATCCTCTGCATTATGTATAAGCAAGCCAGGGAAAGTGGAATAGATAAGAATGAGGAAATGGAAAGCCTAGACATTGTCTACATCAAAAATGCATGGAAATGGGAAAGCAGTTTCTACATTTGTTATTCTTACTGGAGTAACTGGATTGAGATAGTTTAAAAAGTAGCCTAAAGAAAACAGCCAAAGGTGTGGCTGACTTCTCAAATTATCTGGAGCACGTAGAGACAGTGATCCAATTTATTTTACATCATATCCAACCTGTTCTTCCTTGAATAGGCCACAGCTGCTAAATAATTACAGCAAACAAACAAACAAAACCCCCAAAAGCAAAAACCCAAAATAAAATATCAAGGAAAAAGAAACAAACAAAACAAACAACCCCTCTGAAAAAAATACCAGTCCCATACAATCTAAGGTGAGCATGATGCTTGCTGCTTTCTAGATTTTCTGCTTGTTAGGATTGTATTGGTATTATCTACTTATCTACCCCACAGGCTGTACTCAGTGTCTCTCAAATGTCTTCCCCCCACCCCCTATAAATTAAGGTATGTTTCTGGACTCCACCATTCCAATTTACTTCTAAGACATACTACAGAAATGATGCAGCCATTGAGCATGCCAAACCAATACACTGACACAGCAAGAATGACAGCATCCATAGCAAAGGCTAAAAACACGGAAACAGAAAGAAAAGAAAATCAGAAGAGAATTCCAAAAGTACTCACAGGTACTTTTCAAATGGCCACATACTCTCCCACTTCTGTTTAGAACACAATGGTTGCATCACTATGAGTAGTGGGTATATATTCGTAGACAGGTATAGATGGCTCTAATTCTCATGTATTCTGCAGGGGTGAATAAATTCTTGCTATAAATGAGATATCTTCACAGATAGAGAAAGAGAATGAGGGACAAAATCCACATCATTAGTCACATATACCATCTATCTTAATATGCACTGATGGCTATGCCCCTCCAGAGTAATATTTGCTTCCTTATAAAGACAAATATCCAAACGTATTGCAGAGATAGGCACTCTCTGGATGTTGGTCAGTCTGTCTGTAGGGTTGTTTCCATGATTTGTGATTTTAGCAGAGTGGAACTGTGCCTGCCCTTGAAAAAAATCTACATTTATAGTTCAGCTACAGAAATTTGCTTCAAGTTGGCAATGAATTATTTTATTTCTGTGGCTTATTTTTACCCAAGACTTGAAGGAAAAGCAAAAGGCTCAGGCAGTATGGAGCTCTCCCAAAAGCAAGATTTCAGACTGCTAAATCAACGTTGGTGGCCTAAAACTTTAAAACATTAACTTTTGCATCTAGTTTCTGCTCCTGCCAAGTTTCTTTTGGAAATGGTAGTAAAATCTTATTTATTTTCTTTTTCAAAAGAACACTGAAAGAAGAAAAATCACATTGCTGTTTAGCATGTAGGCAACATGCAGTTGTGATCCTATTTTATTTTAACATGTGCATTGCGTTTCCATCAAACTGCCCATATTTCTGGCTGGCTCCTCTTTCTGACGAAATGAATTGCAGCACTGTCGGTGAGCTCAGTGAAAGGTGGAGAAAGTTCTGTTATACCTAGAGGTGAGGGAGAATGTACCAAGCGTGGGAGCTTCCTGCCTTGCATGGATCCAGGAAAATTCACTCCAGCTGAGAAGTCTTTCAGTAGGACTTTAGCAGTCTATCAGTATAGGTCTTCGTTCAAACACTCCAGAAACAGAAACCAATTTGGAATCATAGAATCATAGAATCAACCAGGTTGGAAGAGACCTCCAAGATCATCCAGTCCAACCTAGCACCCAGCCCTAGCCAATCAACTAGACCATGGCACTAAGTGCCTCATCCAGTCCTTTCTTGAAAGATGATCTATCCAAGGAGCTTTGTCATTCCTAGGCTGAATTTAGGAGGATCTGTTGAATACAGACTGGCTTAAGTATATGATTAAACATTTTTTCTGAAGCGAAGACTTTCGTTTACCTGCAGGGAATATTCTTTTTCTTTTGCTATAAAAGCAATCAATAAAAAAGCCAACAGAAGAGCCAACAAAAAGTATTACTATTTAAAATGTATTATCTGACAGGCCCTAAACAAGTAAATAAGTGTTGCTATTATTTTAAGTTCTGAAAATTTGAGTGGGTTTGTGGTTTTTTTTTTCCAAATGGCCAGAAGCTGTTTTGAATCACTGGTGGCAAGGCAGACTTTCAGATTTATAGAGCCACTTCTAAATTTGAGTGTTTCTAAAAACTTTTCCCCATTTTTAAAACATCTCTGAAGATTTAGAACCAGATAAATGGAAACACTACTCACAAAAACTAGAATGGAATTTAATCTGCTTGCGCCACCTGACTAAACAGCATACTGCCAGGTCAAGGTATTAGCTCAGACTAACCATGTCTCACTTTAAATAGCAGAGCTCCCCCTCTCAGTACGACAGATTGGATGGGATGTGGAGTTGCAATGCCATTGCACCTGGCTCTGGGTCTGGATGACCTGCAGCCAGCTACACATTCCTGTCTCCACAACCCCTCAAATGGGACAACATCATTAGATGTTTCCATCCTACTTTGGAAAGATGATTCTGTTTATCTACAGAGGTAATGGGCAATGCCACTAGCGGGACTCACTCTCTTTGTCCATTATCTTTTTTCTGTAGTTTAATGCCTTTGTTTCCATGCATGGATTTATGCCTGCCTTAAGTAAATTTAATCCTTTTTCTGAAAGAACTTTGAAGAAGAGTTAAAATTAGAGATATCTGCTCTGCTTGGTTCACCCATTAGGGATTTCAGCTCTTCTTCTCATTTGGATGGAGCTGAAGCAATCAGATTATTAAACAAAATGGTCCTTTCTAGACATTACTCATTTCAAAATCCTGATTATTCTCATGTTTATATAGTTTTAGGGTGAAACATAGATTTTCTGGTTTACCACCTGACAAGAGAGTACGGAAGTGAAGCTGTTGATTCTGTTGTGATGGTTTCTTCTTTCAAATGGAGGATTAGTTGAATCAGTATGATATGCTTGCATTTTCACTCTGTGCATTCAAATTTGGCATCATTTCCCTTCCTCCACCTCATCAGATACTGATGGATGTCCCAGAATGCTGGAGGGCTTTCCACAGAGTATGTAATGTGGGATGCTTCTTTGTCATGAACAGTAACTTGGGATCAAGCACTCCTTATATTTGATAGATTTTCCCTACTATTTTCTTCAGCCTCTTTCCAGAAATATTTTACATGGTTTTCATTTTCTCAAGAGAATTACCCTCACCATTGCTTTTGTCTCCTCAAAATAGAAGAAAGGAAGGCTCCTATTTATTTCTTCCTAGTTTCAATGTAGAAAATAAAAAGATTTCTTTTTTCTTTTGCATTCTGGAAACAAACACATCTTTGGCTCTCTGCTCTGCAGATATAATTAAAATGGAATCATTTTTACAGACTACCAACAAGAAAGTCACCTTCTTCAAGGAGAAAGTGAGAGACCAAGGAAATATGAAATAGGGATGGATCCAAACCACAGAATTTGAATCTAAATTGATGTTTCAGCCTCCATACCAAAATTTCTGGGTGTTTGGTTCTGAGGTTCATTCCAAGCCCACACTTAAGTAAATCATGGTCTGTTCAAAAGAAGCATTCCCTTTTCTGGGAGGTCTTTGGTTCTTTGTTCCAAAGTTCAACAGATCAGAAAAGAGATCTTCAAACATGCATATTGAACATAAGCAGGCATAGCTGCAGTGTGAGCAACAAAGGCTCCACAAATGGACATCACCTTGCAGTCACACAAGTCTCTTCCAACCTGGTTGATTCTATGATTCTATGAACTGTGACTCTGACAGGTCCTTGGCAAACCTTCACTGAAAAGGGGGCCGAGGCAACCGCAGCCCACTGAGTCAAAAAGCACCTTTTGTGCTTTGTACCATCTTTCTTTGGATTTTTTTTATCAACTAAAATGTGGTTCTGCCCCTGTCTATTATGGGTTGATTCATTCAATCCCTGCCACCTCTGCTAGTCTTGACAAAAACTACCTTGAATCACAGGAGGCATGAATAAGTTTGCAACCAAAAGTAACCCCAGGAGCAATGGGAATGGGATGCAAATAATAGTCTGTGTAGGTTCTTATGTTAGATTTTGGTTCTTTTAGCCTTTTGTGATTTTTCTGATTGACAATAATTAAAATTAAAGTCCAACAGTGAAACAAGTCCCAGTTGAAGGTCCTTCTCTCCCAGGGCATTATGAAGAGCTTATTAACTTAGCTGATTAAGTGTTTTACCCTTTTTTTCCCCAGGGGTGTGAACACTTCAACAACTGATCATTCTTTACAACAACCTTATCTTCAGTGATATATTTCTACCACACTCCAAATGTACATTATTGAGGAGAAAAACCAAACAAACTTAGCTATTCTTTCAGCTGCGAATGTAAATTATCAAACCTCCAAATTTTAAAACTAGTTAACATACACTTGGTAAAAATGGAAACTACTTTTGACAGTGCCTTACAGATACCTTCTGTAAGGTTCCCAGAACTCATACATTTTCCTTTATGTAACATTTTCCTTTCAATTCTACTCAATCACTACAGAGAGGAATTATTAATCAAATTTACCAATTCCAACTGAATATAATTTATATTACAGTGATGTCTTCAACATATTTTTCCCCCTTGAGGTTTCTGCATTCATATTGAGAAATGCAAAACTCTGCATGTGAAAATCTGAGGCATCTGAAGGGCTAGAAGGCAATGTGCAATGACAGGACTGGGAATGATGCTTCAAAACTTCACAGAAAGCCTAAGTGAAATCTTACAGGTGTAATAGTTCTGATCTGGAATCTCCTTTCCCTCTGAGAAAGGGGCAAAGGGAGTCTTACCCATCAGTTTTCTTGTTATTTCAATGGGTGAGTTCTAGTAGCAACTGGCAGCAGTATGTCCTCAGACATTTGGTCTCATGGCCTCCAACACACAACCCTCTTCATAATCATATTGGTATTAAGTCCTCATCCTTTGCTTAGCACAGAAGTAATTAACATACAAAATCTAATCATATTCATTGTGGGGAACTGAGACATGGACCTACTCAAGTAGGTCCAGAGGGTCACAAAGATGATCACAGGGATGGAGTAACCCACCCTGTAAAGTCAAGCTGAGAGAGCTGGCATTGTTCAGCATGGAGCAGAGAAGGCTTTGGGGGCACCTTATAGCAGCCTTCCGGTACTTAAAGTGAGCCTACAGGAAAGGCTTTGGGGGCACCTTATAGCAGCCTTCCGGTACTTAAAGTGAGCCTACAGGAAAGGCTTTGGGGGCACCTTATAGCAGCCTTCCAGTACTTAAAGTGAGCCTACAGGAAAGGCAGGAGAAGACTTCACCAGGGAGCACAGTGATAGGATGAGGGATAATGATTTCAGATTGAAATTTGGGAGTAGATCTAAACTAGATAGAAGGAAGAAATTCATTACTGCAAGGTTGGTAAGACATTGGAACAGGCTGTGTGGATGCCCTGGAAGTGTTCAAGGCTAGGTTGGATGAGGCTTTCAGCAAACTGATCAAGTGGAAGGTGTCTCTGCCCATGACAAGGGGTTAGAACTTGATCTTTAAGGTCCCTTCCAACCTAAAGCATTCTTTGATTCCATGATTTAATAGCCCTAACTCAGTGTAAAAACAAATCTCATCTTCTGCTTAGTTACATGCATGAAGTAATTTAGTTGGAGGAAGATAAACTATGTGTTTAAAGTACCTCCTCAACCAATATACAGAAGTTGCAAAGTTTTTGAAGGTAAATGAAATGTATATGCAATATATTACAGGGACCCTGAATGATATATGGAAATTGCTTTTAAATTTTGTCTCCTTTTCGTTTTTTTTCATGTAACAGCCAGGTCTGTTCTGCGACTTAATCCTAAATCCAAGTCGAGCACAGCTTGCTGGGGATACCATCTATCTCAGTGCAAAAAGGAGGTGACAAAATCCAGTTTTGAAACTCTAGAATCACTTCCTAATAGAGGTGTAGGCTTAGCTTTACTGAAAATCAGTTTATGAGGTATTGAAAAAAAATCTTTTGAGAGCATTACAAACATCTGGAAAAGGCCTTATTGCTTTCATGCAGCTCCTGTATTTCCTACCATCACTGCTCCCTCAGGGACTGTTTGCTGTTTCCCTTATTAAACTTTTCTGTGGGAGGAAAAAGAGCCATTAGAGAACACCATTGGTCTTTGATGGAGGTCACTCAAAAGCATTAACATCTACACATATCAGTTTCTGGTTTTGTTAATTAGGTTTTTGGTCTAATGCTTGATGCAACGATCAACAGATCGGTTTGTGAAAGGGAGCTACCTGAAAAAAAGTACAGTTATCTATGTGCCAAGTGGGATATCTGGCATCTGAAATAGGTCTTCCTGCATGCTCGCTGTAGCCACACCAACAGATACACTTGTCTTTACCCCTGTGTGGTGCTTTGGGAGTTACCCACCCCCCTACGCTTAAGAAAGTCACCCAGACTAGACTCAGCCAAGCTGGAAATTAAAGAATGAAGCTTTATATTTACAGCTTAACACAATATCCAAGCAGGCATTTGCAATTATATACAGCTATAGGCAGAAATATGCAAGTTAATAAAGTAGCACAGAAACACAACAGCCCTCCCAGAAACCAGAGTCCCCAGGAGGGGCTCCCAACCACTCTTCCACCTCCTTTCCACCCCTCTACCTTATCCCAGACTTTGCCTTACATTCAAGGTGAGTTTGGAGAATTGGCCAGGGGGTTCGGAAGCAGAGGGATTAGTTACACAGATAGCAGGTGAGAGAGAGAAGGGAGGCAGCCAAAGCCAGAGAGCAACTCTGTTATCTGTATTTGTGTTCTTGTTTTTATACATCTCAGCAAGCCTAGAAGTGAAGTAAACATCACCGCTGATTCCTTTTCACAGCCTATAATCCAGTTCTTCTCACCAAAATATCCCACCTCTGCTCAAACTAGCACAACCAGTACCCAGGGAGGTGACCAAATGACATTCTTGCCCAGAGTTCCACCGCCTTGGGGACAAAAATCGACATGTGATCCCCCAGAGATTCAGATGGCAGGAACAGGGCATTAAGTAGATGATTGGATCTCTGACTATTGTCTTTTCTGAGAAAGAGAGTCAAAAGGCATTTTTTTGCTTGCAATAGCAGCTTGGTTTTTTTTCATGTTTTGTTTACCCAAGCAGTTTAAAAGTTTTGGTTGGTTTGTTTGTTTGTTTCTTCTGAGTAAACACCCTCAGTCTGACTTCTCATTCCCGGTTCTTCTTCTTGGATAAGTGCGTTTATGGTTGGGTTACAACTTCCTGAAACAGAAGGGATGTGATAAAAATGCTGACAACTGTAACCATTGCCTAACCTGCTGGTGTGGGCACTACTACAGCCACAGAGCAGGATTTAAACTTGAGACATTTAATGATGAAATAATTGCTTTTTTTCTTTGTTGTTTTTGTTGTTTTGTTTTTGTTTTCTTCCTTGCAGTTTCTACTTTGTGGCATATGTGGAATACTGTGTGCCAAAAAAAAATCTGGACTCGTTGTAAGTTTTTCCACTGCATATGTAACACCTGAGTATTTGAAAGGCATACTTATCTAACTTGAACTCCTTACTGGGGGCTTGCTGTGTCCAAGGCTTTCTGATGAAAATTGGAAGTCAGCATTCCAAAAAAGCAATAAGCACTTTGGGTTAATCAAGCCAAAAAGGCAGTTCTGAGATGACCTGTTTAGCTCATGTCTGTTTAAGCTACACATTACTGTTAATTCCTGTCTGGATAAATTTGGATGGAAAACCTCCTGACACAAATTTAAGATTTAAGCCAAGTCAATAAGAATTTCTCTAATAATGTCACTGTTTTGTATCTTCTCTTGCTCAAAAACCAGCATCAAGCTTCACCTCACTGAAGCTGATGTCCAAGTTTGGTTCTGGGTATCACAGCTGTTTGCTGTTTTAATAAGTTATTTTTGCAATCAGAATCATGTATAACCCAGTTCTTAAGTGATGGAGGATGTTTTCTGTCTCTCCTGAGACTCATGTTTTCTGACCGCAGCAAAATGGTGTAGTACTTCACAGGTCACAGCAGAACTTCATATTAAAGACATGATAATATTGTAAGCAATATCATGCTATAGACATGATCGTATTGAAAGCAATATCTGGCTTAATTTTCTATCAGTCTAATTGTTCTGCTGTATACAGATGGGAGTCAAGTTAAGCCAGCATAAATGTGAAGGGAAGATAAACTCTCCATCAGATTACTGCTCAATATTGATGAGTTATCCTGAAGCCTGGTACAATGGCAATCTCATTTCTCAAAGCATGTGGACCATAACCAGTTTCTAAGGGCTGTCTGTTCTGGTGGTCTCATGGAGCAGTCCCTTCCCAGTGGACTGCAGCATACAGCCTGAATGCAAAGTTTCTGACAGAATTCTCATCCCAGCTGCATAAAGAAGTGGTCTGTAAGGCTCCATAGATCGTTTCTACCACAATAGTTTAAGTACATATAGACAGCCTTATGGAGTAACATCAAAGGCCTGTCTAGATCAACATCTGACAGTCAAACAGTACCAAGGGGAGTGAACAAGACAGTAATTTAGCAGTGTCTCTATAATAATGTCTTTTGCCCTTAAGTAATTTGTAGTTCAGGGACCAAGGTGGCACCTTTGTGATTAAAGTGACAGGAGATCTTTACACATCTCATTAATTGCAGCCTGTTTCACATCCTAGTGAAGTTCTGTGAAACATTTGAACTGAGTTAAAAATAAACAAACAAGCAAACACAGTCACCACATCGATCTGCCGTAGAGCTGCAGCACAGATTTCTTTGTTGGTTCTCTTGCTTCTTTGTCCAGCACATTCACTCTGAACAAAGTCTCCACAAAAGCTGTAGAAAACCTCCAAACTGCTGACTGAACAAATTAGAACCGAACAGGAGGCAGAGTCAGATGGCACAGAAAGCAAGAGATTCATTGTGAACACGAGGCGTTCACGCCTGAGAAGTGATGCAAAACTGCACAGCTGAAATGATGACATTCTGCAATGTAACCTTTTTGAATGAAACACTGGAAATCAGAAGAATTGTGTCCTAGTAGTCCTTCTGTTGACTCGCTTTGAACATGACGGCCTCACGCCGGTCATGTTAAACTCAGCTTTATCATACACGCAACATCAATCTCAACCCTTGTACACCAGAAGGCACTGGATTCTCTCGGAGCTCTTTGGGAGCCGAGGGAGATAAAAATGAATGTCTGTGCAGTATTTTTCGGTCCGTGATGCTACTAAACCGTTGAGGTATAGTTAGCCCCATTTTTTACGTGAATGAATCTGTCTCTTGAAGATGTTACTATGACATAACCTCTCTTGTTACTGTGACATAACCTCTCTTGTCTCTCCTGACAGATGATACTTTTCTCTGCCTGTTGCATCTGTGGACTAATCGGAGGGATCTTAAATTTTCAATTTCTTCGTGCTCTGACAAAGAAGTCGTCTGCTCTCTATTCTTTGCATCTTGCCTCCATGTCTCTTGCATGCATTGGAATTGGTGGTTGCACCCTTTCTTCATGGCTCACTTGTCGGCTAGCCAGCTATGAACAAAGGCGAATGTTCTCAGAAAGAGAACATTCATTGCATCACTCCCATGAAATGGCAGAAAAAGTGAGTTGTGTGTCCTCCCTTCTTTGTTCCGCTGCTCCTAAAACGCTACCGTGTGTCTTAATGTTTACAACGGGCAAGAGATGTATTCAGTTTTCAGTTTTATATGAGAAAGAGCTTCTGGGAAATGAAATGCCACCGTTCTCTGTAAGCTTTATCATGTTGCATTATATGGAGCTATTTTTAGGTACTGTATATTTGCAGTACATCCATTTCAACGAAGTACATCCATTTTCGACATAATTCCATTGTACAGCTATTCAATGGCTTAGCTGCTAAATATAGCACTTCATAAATAATTGGAAGCCTTATTAATATGGATTATCATGTATTGTACAGTGAAAAAGCACAGAATGCTTTCTGTAACCACATCATTGCATGCTTCCAGGACTAAATCAATTTCTTCCTCTCCCAAGTATTCAGCTTATAAAGTAGGCTATTTAAACACCAAAGCCACAGTTCACAAACCTGGATGATTAAACCTAAGGATGTAAGGGTATGTTTAGGTACCTAAATGAAACTGATCTGATGTGCTACAGCACTGAGTATTTACTACCTTTCTTTGTTAGAAGGAAGCTTACCAAGATCTATAGGTCTACCAAGATCAGCTAGGTCTATATTTAAGTACTGAAACTTAAGCTCCCCTAAGTAAACCACATAGGGCTGAAAGAATGACTCGCATAGAAGCTTGAAATCCTCCTTGGATTTACAGATCTGATTAATATTTGAAGATTAACATGTTCAGTGACACCCTGTGTTTATGTGACTTCATATCCAAGGCCTTTCATTTGAGAAATTAGTTGAGAAGGGAGCAAAGGTCAAGTGGACTGTCTATCTAAACCTCCAGGTGCAAGTTTGCCTTCCAGTGAAGTTCAGCAGTCTGCGTCATACCGGCTGCGACCTCGGAAGAACAGAGTGAGGATTCATTGGCTTAGACTTGTAGAATGCTTTCAGATTCTCTGACAAAATATGATATAGCACTTAACTATTCATTAACTAAAAATTACTTGTTGCTATTCTCTGGTTTCTTAACTGAGATAAGACTCTGAGTAGAAACATAAATCTCTGCAGACGTTTGAAACATGGTTTAAAGAGTTAAATGGTACAGGTTACAGTAGTAACAGAAAGCCGAGTGATAAAATCAAGAGAAGAGATACAATTTCCCCTCTCATTTTAAAATGAAGCAGAATTCCAGTGAGCTACATTGGCAAATATGGCCAAGGCCTTGCAGATGGTAGGCTACGTTGCCTTTCAGAGATGCTCTTGCCTTATCAAAGACAAAGATGAGGCCCATTTAAGAGAAAAAGAGAGAGGGAGAGAAAAAATAAATGGCCCAGGAAGACAAAAGTTTCAAAATAGAGACAACTGCCAATTCTATCAATTTGGGCTGAAGGTGACCATGTATAGCAGCAGTTCCTAGCCTGTTGATCTACTGAGCTTTCAGACACTTAGCAATGAGATTGTCAAGTACCCATGCATCTTCGGTGAAGTGCTATGATGAATGCATACTACACATGCTCAGTAATTGTGGGATGCACCCCACTGATTGAGGACTCCCTGCATGCGTGTGGTAGAATCAAGTATGCACGTTGAGATGGTTTGACCTGGCACTTCTTAGCCCGACAGCCTGCGAACTGCCTGCTGTCAGCAGCTTAGCTCAAGGCAAGCCCCTTCAAAAATAACAGAGTGCTTCAAAACTTGCATTAACGAGGCCCTGATTGAGAGAACAGCTTTAAAATTGTTGCATACGTAAAACTATTTTGTATATGTACAGTGATACGGAGTAATATAGACATGTACTGCATGTGCATTTGTTTGTGCTATATTTATTGTATAATTGTTATATTTACATCAGAGATTGAGGGGTATTGAAATAACCGACCTGCCCAGCTGCCCGGTGGTTCCCCCGACACCAGAGTTACCTCCAAGGTACGCTGAACACTAGGGAGCTACCATGGTGTTATGTCACTTCAGGAAGGGCCACCTCTGAGAGGAAGTCATAGTTTCAGCCAATCCAAGTTGGCTGATGCTGTGATGTCACTCTGAGTCAGGAATGGCGCTTCCAAGTAGTGACATAATTCTATGCGGTGAACGCTGCAATCTGGAAGTAAGTTGAGTATTTATTCACCCTAGTAACAGACATCCAAATGCTCCTATTTGGATGTTGCCACCATTGACTCGCTCTGCTTCTAATCTGTGTGCTCCTTCATGTCTTGAATTCAGCAACTTTTTTTTTTTTTTTTAATGTATTAATGCTTTTAATTTTGGAAGTAGAAACATTGGGGAAAATACATGCCTTTTGCTACTTTCAGAAATAATGATGGTGTTCTGATAGCTGATGTCTGTAGAGGATCCAAGTGACAAAGCTGACAAAAAGAAACTTAACCTCACTCATGAGTAGCCTTCTGACAGAGCATTACTATTGACGTGGCTGACTGATAATTGGTAGTTAACATTAAATGCCTTTGATAGCTTTGGTCCCTTTCCCAGCTGATTGATATCTTCACTGTAGATACAAATAAAAGGTTTGGGCACCTACAAACAGGCAAAATGCTGTGCCCTGTTTCAGAGCAGACAATCCCCATACTAGGATCCAGAGCCCAATGTTAAGCATTCCTGCTCCTCTTCAGTACACAAGGAAAATAAGGCACCACAAACATCTGGCACCATACAAACACATCCAGCACCATCGCTTGCTAAATGGAGAGCTGGGTGGCAGGAAATGCTGAACAATCAGTAAGCTTACACACCTGGTTTTCTCCGAAGCTTAAATTAGTTTCAGGAGTATTAATTGGTAAGGTTACTTGGTTTGATGGCCCTAATTGCACTTTACAAAGAGGAAAAGGACATCCTTTCTCTTGAGAACTGTGCAGGGAACAATTAAGTCTCATGATCTACTTTAAAACGTAGCTGATAGGGCCTAAGAGAGGAGGCATCCGTGTTGCCACTTTAAACTTTGAGTTCTGGTCTCTGACTCCCAAACTATTTATAAATCAAATACTGTGGATGAAAAATGAAGACTAGAATTTTCTTCTCTTTACCGAGAACCTCAGCTGTGATGCTACAGAATCAGGCTCTCTCTGTTTTCTGTTTAGCCCAATGATTCTTGCTTTTCTTTCCTCATAGAAGGACAAATAAATTCCTCTTCTTCCACGTTTCCCCCAAGTGTACCTAGGAGGTAGAAGAGGTGAATATAACCTTTCCATGCAGAGAACATCTTCTGTTTCTCCTGCAAATATTTTAAAATTAGTCTGGCAGTGGCATCTCTGCTTTATCTACCTGGATTTTTAAAATGTTAGCTCAATCTGTGTTTTTATATGTGCCCATTCCTTTTGGCATTGTTGGATGTCCTCTAGGATCTGTCATCGGACACAAACAGCAGACAATTTCTGCATCCAGATTCGATGTGGTATGAAATAGGCAGAGGACTCCTCAGAATAAGGCAGTTCCAAGCATAAACTCTGTGTGGATTTGCAATCTTGAAGGTCAGAGAATTGCTTAATGAATGTAGCCATCACCAGGCTTAGACAGCTGCTAAGTAGGTGTTGTTTGGATTGCAATTTTAGAATTAGAAAATCTAACTCCAAACAAATGGTGGCTTAGGTGCCCTAGGAGTCTGACTCATGGTCAGGTCATCTTACTCTGGCATGACTCATCTGCCGCTTCAGCCGCAATTGCTGAACTGCTAAAAATCTTAGTCTGGCATAATAAGGGAAAACCCAAATCAGTCCTGCCCCAAGGCAAGCAGTCGAAACCCTTAGATCATCTTTGGATCTAGAACTATTTCCCAAGTGTCTATCTCAGATGGCATCAGATAGCATCTGTTTGCAGCCTGGCATTGCAGAAAAAGGTTTGAACGGAAACAAAGACTTAATTACCATCTTGTTCCTTTGTAGATTACCACACAAGCTTGAGATGATGCACTCTCAGAGGACAATGCCACAAAATCCTCACAGATGCCATCAATGCTATGTATATTGTCTGAGAATAGAATAGAATAGAATAGAATAGAATAGAATAGAATAGAATCAACCAGGTTGGAAGAGACCTCCAAGATCATCCAGTCCAACTTATCACCCAGCCCTATCCAGTCAACTAGGCCATGGCACTAAGTGCCTCATCCAGTCTTTTCCTGAACACCCCCAGGGACGGTGACTCCACCACCTCCCTGGGCAGCCCATTCCAATGGCAATTCACTCTCTCTGTGAAGAACTTGGAGCAATGTCCAACTCAATCAGTATCACTGAGCCTATCAACTTTCAAATGTACTTCATTTGCATAGGAAGAAATGTGATTTATTTTTTTCCCTACAGTGAGCCTTATCAAGCTAAATAAAGATAAATTTTTCCTGAGTGTTTGAAATTAAGAGTTTGTTAAACTTTTATTAAAACCTTAGCTAGCTGAACTTCAGACACCAGAAAACGCTTGCAATATTAATCGGTGTCTTCTATTCTTGTTCCAGGAAATGACAGACAACCTAAGCAACGGTGGCCCACATCTGATTTATAATGGAAGTGTATATTGAAAAGATTTTTCAAAAGTCCCATGGAAAGAAGTGGGTTTAGAATCTTCTTCAGGAAAAAAACAGACTCCAAGAAATTGTGCAGATGGAACTACCTTAGCTTTTACGGCTCAAGCGTCACAACCGCAGAACAGCACAGTTGCATTTCTCTTTTAGAAAGATGTTCCAGATTCGTCTCTCCTAAACATTTTGCGGATGTACAGTATTTATTCACTTCCAGCCTACTCTCTTTGGGTTGTTTTGGGGGTTGATTTTTGTTTTGGTTTGGTTTTTGTCTGAATAACTTTTCAGGATTGTGATAATATTCGAAACAGACATCTCAAGGCTCTTCTTCTAATGAAGTCTCAAAAACTAGAAAAAAAATAATTAAACTAAACCACATTCAACCTGGTCACAGGATTCCTAAAGAGAAGAGGAGAGGGAAGAGGAAGGACGGCTCAGGGGAACCATTTTCTCCTCCCCACTTGGCAGCATCTGGTGTAACACGATGGCTTCAGATCATATGGCACGGTACCAGCAATGCATCTGCACAGCCCCCCTCCCTGCATCACAAATGCATTCAGCCTCAGTTTTCCCAGTAGGTCATATCAAAAGAGTACAAATTACTCTTCCAAGAGGCTCTCATTTCACATTCAGAGTGTACATGGACAGTGTGCTGAAAAACAACACCAATGTCTTTGTTTTGAAAGACAGAATGCTCTAAGAACGCCATAAATCGAAAAACCTCAACAATGCCTTGTTGTAAAAAAAAAAAAAAGAATGAAATTGTAAATACTTCCAATTTGTGAATGAAGTCTATTTCGTAATTTGTTCATAAAAGATGACAAATAAAGTGAAATATAAACCAGATATTTCAGAGAGTTCGGTTGGAAGTTTTCCCTATTAGAAAGATCTTCCAAAACTGTTGTGCCCACAGTCTTGCATAACATGTTGAAACATTCCTAAGGGGGTGAGGCAAACTCAGAAAAGAGAAAAAAAACAAAGGCTGAACAAAGCATGGCCAAGCTCAGAACATGCTAGCAACTCTGCACATCTACCATAGAGTTCAGAGTCTCAACAGAGCATGGCCAAGCTCAGAACATGCTAGCAACTCTGCACATCCACCATAGAGTTCAGAGTCTGAACAAAGCATGGCCAAGCTCAGAACATGCTAGCAACTCTGCACACCCACCATAGAGTTCAGAGTCTCAACAAAGCATGGCTAAGCTCAGAACATGCTAGCAACTCTGCACACCCACCATAGAGTTCAGAGTCTGAACAAAGCATGGCCAAGCTCAGAACATGCTAGCAACTCTGCACATCCACCATAGAGTTCAGAGTCTCAACAAAGCATGGCCAAGCTCAGAACATGCTAGCAACTCTGCACACCCACCATAGAGTTCAGAGTCTGAACAAAGCATGGCCAAGCTCAGAACATGCTAGCAACTCTGCACATCCACCATAGAGTTCAGAGTCTCAACAGAAGCATGGCCAAGCTCAGAACATGCTAGCAACTCTACACATCCACTATAGAGTTCAGAGTCTGAACAAAGCATGGCCAAGCTCAGAACATGCTAGCAACTCTGCACATCCACCATAGAGTTCAGAGTCTCATATCAGTGTATAAATTAAGGTAACAGCATCACTATGATTAAGTCTCTTAATTAGACAACATGCAGATTAGTTGGATGGTTATGCTTGTGAGTCAGAAAGTGGTCCACCTTGTAAGGCTTTTCTCTGCTTACCTACTGCCCTTATTTCTTGAAGGCTCTGATGTACTAAGATGTGTTATGTGTATTAGTACTTCCTAATGAGACTGTGAAACTTCACAAAGAACATAAATACCACCACAGCAAAAGAATCAGATGTTAAGGCATCTCTGCTCAAGGAAAGTGTTCCCCTTTTCAAGGCCTATCAGCCTCTAAACTGTATCATCTCCTCCACTCCAGCTTGCTTAAGCTCTTTATATGTTCCACTGTGTCCAGTTTCATGTTCCTGTCCCTCAGCAGCAGGCAACATGGGATATATCTGTCCCCAGTACATGCTTATTCTGAGAGAAGTATTGCTGCAGCTCCGGACACAGTCTGTCAAGAAAGGACTTCTGCCTAATGGCCTGAGGTTGCCAGTTGCATATAGATTGAAGAAATCTGCACTCAGCATAGAACCACAAGTAGTGGTTCTGTAAGATTCCCTTCCTCATTGCATCTGATGGTGAGTTAGGAACTTTCCCCCACCCCATCCCAAAATAAAATTTACCAGAGTAGCTCAGATTGGAAGTAAGATAAAACTGTATTTAGAACAAAGTGTGCCAAACAGCCTTACCAAAGGAAGATAACAGTAAAATGAAAGATTACTCAACTGAACCACCTGGCTGAGGTTTATCACCAGCTCTGTAGGCCAACTGTAAAACCGTATACCTCATACAGAGGTATTTTGTGACACCTCAGGACTGGGCACGGTAGCTTCAGATTCTAGAGAATGGGTTCAGATTCTGCTCGGGAATGACACGAAGGAACAGACCATAACATCACCCATTTCGTTTTCATAAGCATAGTAGTAAGTGTATGGGATAGCACAAGGAAAGAGGTGATTCTTCTATAGCCAACACAGCAGCCACTTTCTCGTGCTTTAGAAAGGAAAGGAGGATGCATTCTCCAAGCTCACAATGTCTGAAGTCTTACTGTAACATATGAAATACACTCACACGACTCCTGCTGCTTTCCAGGAGGTGCTGGAACAAGAGAGGAGAGATCTGGGTCTCAGAGAACAAAAGATTCAATTGTTTAGTTGGTTTTTTTCTTCTTTTGCTGCCAAGCCTGCAGAATGCAGAAAAATTGGCTGGTGCTTGCATTAATAAAAGCCTGGAAAAAAGCAAAGCTGGAATTCAAAAGACTTAGGAACAAATGGGAGAAACAAATGTGTCCTACCTGAGACATACAAAGAGCATCAGAATTCTTAAATTCAAAACAAATGATTCAAGCAGATTACATAGATGTGGTAGGGCAAGTCTAGGGAATGTTCCACTTCCATAGCTGTGTAGAGTTCAGCTCTACTGTGTGCAGTTCTGGAGCCCCCAACACCAGAAGGACATGGAACTGCTGGAGCGAGTCCAGAGGAGAGCCACGAAGATGCTCAGAGGGCTGCAGCAGCTCTGCTATGAGGACAGGCTGAGAGAGTTGGGGCTCTGCAGCCTGGAGAAGAGAAGGCTTCGAGGANAAATATTCTCTGTATGCATTCATTACTGGTACAAGGACTCTCATTCCACATATCCAACTGTATGAAAACCAAAACTTTCCATTTTCAGAATGTGACCAGCAAACATATCTACACCAATAGCTTGAAGGCACCTAAAGATAAACTAATCTGAATAAGATGAAGCATGATTCTATTATTCTGTGTATTGTCCTTAATACAGTTATTTCTGATTCATGCTGCTGTAAAAGCAGATGCTGGCTCAGATCCTCTCAGAGATATTAAGCTGTTACTTACTAGGCCAAGCAACACTCTTCCTGAAAGCATTTACTTACTGAACTTTGTGTGTAGGCTTTAGCTGGTACACTGCTGTAGGTTTTACTATTTTAGGCTCTGCTTGGCATTTCATAGAACCTCAGCCTACGAGGGTCACACATGCTTTGAATTTACAACCATCAACAGTTCTGACTGCAAACTGTGCAAAAAATTGCACCTAGCATGCTTGCAATCTTTGTGCTGCACCATCTTTCGTACGGATTTCTTGCATTAAGACACAGGAATTTCCCTTCAGATGGTCTGAGGAGGTATGGAGGACAGTGGAGCTGATCAGATTCAACAGGAAATGTATATGCAGTAAGTGATAATTTACAAATAGCTATACCAACCTTTTCCTTGAGAGAGTGATTGTGAAGATAGAGGGGAAAGAGAAATGTAATGATTTAAGTCAGTTTTAATCCTTTTGGATCCCAGTTCAAGGCAGGTTAAGGAGTTAAATGGAGCCTTCTATAATTAAAAGCTCAGAAACATCTAAAAGCAGATTGATATTAGGCTATCATATCATTGCAGAGATTACTGCATAACCTTTCTGCCTAAAATGATTCTAGCTAGCTTTTCATTTCTGTATCACAGTGGCACCTTTAGCTTCACTACACACCTCTGACAAGCCCCACAAAGCTATCGTACATGCATCTGAGGGTAAAACATGAAGAATCATTTTAGAACTTGCACAAAGCTGCTGGACAGACAGACTCAGTCTCCAGTGTGGGGAAAAAAGGTAGGGGGAGAGGTGGAGGGAAGAAAGAAGAAAAAACCAGAAAGTCTTTGGGTTTTGGTAAAATGTAATTTGATTGGAGTTGTCTTGGTTTGAGGAGTGAGACAGATGGGTCCACCTTCTGGACCTATGTAGCCTCTGGAGGCCCTCAACTTTATGATTCTTAAAGGCACCCAGCCTCAAACCTCAAACAGGAGTGAAAATGTTAAACCTATCCTAGATTGATATCACCAGTCTAAGGAATTCTGATTGAACTTCAGGTGGTCTGGGGAGGTATGTGGATGCTCCCTCCCTGGAAGTGTTCAAGGCCCGGTTGGATGAGGACTTGAGTGACCTGTTCTAGTGGGAGGCGTCCCTGCCCATGGCGAGGGGTTGGAACTGGATGATCTTTGAGGTCCCTTCCAACCTAAATCATTCTGTGACTCTAACCTAAGAAGCTTGCTCTGAAAGGCTGTGTTCCCCCCCTAATGGTAAAAGTACAAGTATGTGATTCAGCCTTCTGAAGGAAAAGGGAGAACTAGGTGAGGTCAGTCAGCAGCTGGAATTTCAACAGGAATCTGTGTGCCTGGAGCAACTTGTTTGGTTGTGAAACTGTTGTTCTGCTTCAGAAATTAACAGCTTTGATTTGAAGCAAAAAAACCCAGAGGGCTGCACCAAGGTCTTTCTCATCATCTGTCTACAAAGTAGTCAAAGAAACATTGAAGACACAGGATAGAAACGTCTGCTGGGGAACTGACTATTGTTAGCTGTGCAGGGCAGCCTCACAACTGCCTCAAACGAGCCCAAAGCATATATAAAATTGCCAGTTCATCTGCCTTCTTTGCCCTCACATTACATTTGATTTGCTGTGAGGTATCTTTTTATATCCTTTAGCCACCGAGTCACAGCAGGCCCTGTAATGATTTCCACATCAGTGTAATTTTGCTCTGTAATCAGCAAAAGTGGTTTTCTTTCCCCTGAGATGCTTTCTGAAATTCAGTTTTAATACTGTCATAAGCCACAACATGCTTCTCTCTAAAAATACAGGCAGTTATAGTATGTGAAATAGGTTGACCACCCACATTAATTAAACATAGTCCTACACCCATGAAAACAGCCATCTTGGTGAGCTGCCACGCTGTCCAGTGGGAAGATGCTAGGAAGGCAGGCAGGGAGAGGGATCACAAGTACAACTGAAGTCTTGAAATGCAAAGTGTCGCTACAGGGCTGTATGTAATTCCACTGACATAAACCAGGTATGAGAGCCCAAACAACTTCTCTTTGTACCCCCAAGAAAGTAGACATAGTTTTAAAAGGAGCTAAGAGCCATTAGGATTTCCTGCCCTTTTTCTCATATCCTATTACTGGTAGCTAGTGTGAGACAAATGAAATGATGTAACTGGGCCCACAGACTCATGCAGCTCCTCTCCCACATCATTAGGTGAACCTTTTTTTCTCTCCCTCCCATTTCATGCCAGTTCAAGCTAGGAGGTCATGTTTTATATCTTCTCTTATCTCTTCTCTTCTGTTAAAAGACAGCTGTGTCCTTTCAAATGTTTAATATCGAATAAATCCCTACCTTCCCTGTCCACAGAGAGCAAACACAGATCTTTGCCTTCATTTTGATGAGAGATTGCAAATGAGGCAAATCTAAATCTAAACCATGAGGTCCAAGCACCCAAACTGACAGTATTAAATTCCTGTGGTTTGCTAGACTTTACTGATATCATTGCTGTCTCCTCCCTAAATCCAAGCATAAACTCCAGGCACACTGACAGCTAATATGTTTCTGAGGCCCCCGGAAAAAGACGTGTATCAGAGCTCCTTTGGTAACCATTACACATAAAGGAGAGTGAGTTAATTTTGAATCTCACACTGTGATGTCAACAGCAGAGATCTTCAAACAGCCCAAGAGTTCTCTATCTAAACACCACAAAAATGCATGGGATTCTTATCCCAATGAGCAGGAAATTTTCCTGCTTTAAAGTGATTTGTTTCTATGCAGAATATTTGGCTTAATTTCCTGGGCACTGGCTCTGGCTGTGCTATTGTCTGCTAAATTAAGGAGCCTTGGGGAAACAGGGGTCAAGTCATGTCTTAACCTCCTTCAATTTCCTCACTGTGGGGTGGATTTCCAGACACACACATATACATATATATATTTCAGTTCTTTCCTAAATCCTCTCTGTTTGTTCTGTGTGAACTTACTCATTCTTTCCTGTTTCTTTTCCACTTCTTCTCACACAAACACCTTATTTTACCCCAGGAGTAATAAGGAAAATAAGGAACTTCTTGCTTTAGAATCTCTCTCCTTCCCTGATTTTCATCAACAGCTAGAACTGATCTTTTGTGTGGGCTTGTGTCAGGCTGCCAATGCTAATGCCTGTATACCAGGGAATCTTGAGAGGTGCCAGTGTGGGAACTGAGCCCTTAATCTGCATTGCTTGAACTCTGCAAAAATAGCAACTGGATGTCCAGACCAAAGGCCCAGAAATGTTCAATGGAATTATGTAAGTACAGATTTTCTGGGAAAAAGAAGAGAAAACAAAAAACCCCACCAAAAAACCCCAAAACAAACAAACAAAACAAACCCAAAACAAAACAAAAGGGATAAACAAAGGTTTCTACTGCCTTCTTCTCACCTTTCCATTAGAACCCCACAGCGAAAAATGCCCATTTCTATCAGTCAGTGAAACTAGTTGCCTCGCCTGCACAGCACCTGAAGGTAGACTGCATCACCCTTCATCATTCCTGGCACCTATATTTATAGTCTGCAATACTTCTGAGACTTTAAGGTGACTCTTTTTAATGGTTCACCCAAACACATTGCTATTAACTCCAGAAAGATTCATGCTTGGATATCCACTGGGACAGTCAAGGAACAGAAACACAACAGATGTCCACCAGCTTATTGTCAAAGAGAAGTTATGCCAAAACTGCTTATTTATTTGGAATTAAGAATCTAATTTTACATCTCTGTCTTTGGCAACATTCCTATCTTTGGTATTTACATGTCTAATGTTTATACTACTGTCTTCAGAACTCTAAAGCAGAACATTTATTTCCAAATAAAGTTTCATAACTTGGCAGGCTCACACTCACTTTATAAATATAGGAACTTCAAATCCTTTTTCACATCAACATGTGTAATATTTCCTACTAAAAGTGTGTGGCAGCCAAGAAATTTTACCATGCCCAATTAATAAATCTGTGCAAGACAGCTCATCCAACATAAAGCATCAGTTCAGGCATAATTACAAATACACATGTCCAGTAAAGGTAAATAAATAAATGCTTTCTAAATATGAAATAGCAGTGACTTGCCAGGAAAACTGGACTGCATATTAGAACATGCCATAGGTTTGCTGGAATGCAGTTGTGGTGAAAAACTACCTAAAAGCATCCACAGTTCTTTGTTGAGGTGGCAGTTAGCAAAATGAGAAGAGAAAGAAACTCCACATTGTGCTCTTCACCAGTATGCCAACAGCCAAGCAGACAGGGGGCTGCAGGGAGAACTGTCCTGTCCCTCCCATCAGCAAGCATCTGTGGACATAGAATCATAGAATCATAGAATGGTTTAGGTTGGAAGGGACCTCAAGGATCATCCAGCTCCAACCCCCTGCCATAGGCAGGGACACCTCCCACTAGAGCAGGCTGCTCAAGGCCTCATCCAGCCTGGCCTTAAACGCCTCCAGGGAGGAAGCATCCACAACCTCCCTGGGCAACCTGTGCCAGTGTCTTACCACCCTCACTGTAAAGAACTTCCTCCTAACATCCAGTCTAAATCTCCCCTCTTCCAGCTTAAACCCATTCCCCCTCATCCTGACATTACCAGACCTTGTCAATAGTCCCTCCCCAGCCTTCCTGTAGGCTCCCTTCAGATACTGGAAAGCCACTATAAGGTCTCCTCGAAGCCTTCTCTTCTCCAGGCTGCAGAGCCCCAACTCTCTCAGCCTGTCCTCATAGCAGAGCTGCTGCAGCCCTCTGAGCATCTTCGTGGCTCTCCTCTGGACCCGCTCCAGCAGTTCCATATCCCTCTTGTGTTGAGGGCTCTAGAACTGCACACAGTACTCCAGGTGGGGTCTGATGAGAGCAGAGTAAAGAGGGAGAATAACCTCCCTTGCCCTGCTGCCCACACTGCTCTTGCTGCAGCCCAGCACAGGGTTGCTGTCTGGGCTGCATGTGCACACTGCCGGCACATGTTGAGCTTTTCGTCGACCCAGACATGATCCAAAGATGTGCAACACTGAAGCGGGCACCCTGCCTTGTGCTCTAAGACACAGGACATCAAAACAGAATGAAAAAAAAACAAAACCTAAGTGTATTTTTGCAGCTGATGCCTTTGACACACAGTGCCATGTGAACAGCTCCACCGACTGCATAGGGAGCGGCTGCAGAAGCAGATGTTGCTCACCGAGAATGAGCAGGGTGGTGCTGGTTTAGGCTAGACACTTTGGATGGTTCAGCAGCAAGAGATTAGGAGCAGGCCTGAGCAGGGGTTTAAGTGTGCTGAACACTGTGTCTTTCCCCATTTGTAGCTGTCACCAGCTCTCAGCCACACTGCTTTGAGAGAACTGACCCTTGGCTGCCCGTGAGTGAATGAGGCTCCACGTGCTCACACCCATCTGGCCATAATGAAGCTGGGAACATAATAAAACAGGCAGTGATCTCAGATCACTCTTCTCTGGAGTCTGGCTTCAGCCTGGTTGTGCTGGTGAACCTGAATTTGACAACAGGTTTGGATTTTCTTAGAAAGCTTCCAACAGAAATAGTGCAGCATGCACTCAAACTGAGACTAAGCACATTTTAAGCCCATGTAAAGTTAAATCCCACTGATGAGTCAAGTGCAATGTCAAAAGGCATTAGATTCTGTAAGCTAGGCCTTGAAAGCCTGATCTTGTACATGCCTTGCTCTCAAAGTGCAAGACCCATGTTTCCTTAGATAGTTGGCTATTGAGAGATAAAGGGGAGAGCTTTGGCCCTCAGAAAGAAGCATTTCCAGCTCTCAGGATCAGAGAATCATAGAATGGTTTGGGTAGCAAAGGACCTCCTAAGGTCATCTAGTCCAGCCCCCCTGCACTCAGCAGGGGCATCCTCTGCTAGGTCAGGTTGCTCAGAGCCTCGTTGAGCCTGACTTTGATTATCTCCAGGGATGGGGCCACAATTACCTCCCTGGGCAACCTCCCTGGTTCTACTGAAGAACCTGTTGCTAACATCCAATCTAAATCTGCTTTTCTCTAGTTTGAAGCCATTGCCCCTTGTCCTATCACTGCAGGCCTTTTCAAACAGTCTCTCTCCAGCCTTCTTGTAGGCCCCCTTCAGGTATTGGCAGGCTGCTATTAGGTCTCCCCAGAGCCTTCTCTTTTCCAGGCTCAGCAGCCCCAGCTCCCTCAGCCTGTCTTTGTAGCAGAGGTGTTCCAGCCCCCTGATCCTTTTCATGGCCCTCCTCTGTACCCCCTCTGTCAGGTCCACATCCTTCTTGTGTTGAGGGCTCCAGAGCTGGACTGCAGGTGAGGTCTCACCAGAGCAGAGCAAAGTGGCAGAATCACCTCTCTGGATCCGCTGGCTGACCTTCTCTGGATGCAGCCCAGGATGTGACTGGCCAGAGATCTGTATACTTGAAATTCCATGAAGGAACTGGGCACTTTAAAACTCAGGCTGCCTCCAGAGAACGTTGAGGTTCTACCTCTTGAATCACGCCTTGACAACAAGAGTCCATGTTGCTCATTCTGAAAGCATTCAAGCTGCCAACCCCATTTCTCAGGACACTTCACCACAAGTCTTGCTAAAGGTGAAGCTGGGAGGCCCTCTTCTGTCGGAACGAAGCAGGCATGATTTACAGCACACAAAGCAGCACAGAGCTCTGCTAACTACTGAGCAGGACAGTCAGCTACAGGCCCTGAATTTTGCTTTCAGCTTCTCACAGCATTTCTTTCTGGGCTGTGTGATCAGGGTGGTAGTTGAAGAGATTCTTTCCTCCATGACTGCCTCAGTAAACCTGAAAGCAGAAGCAGACAACTGAAAATAATCAGGATTACCCAGTGCCACCTCCCTCTCCGGCAGCTGCAAAACAGCTCAGTTTTAACCAATTTCACAGAGTCACAGAATTAACCAGGTTGGAAAAGACCTCTAGGATCATCGAGCCCAACCTATCACCCAACCCTTCTAATTAACTAAACCATGGCACTAAGTGCCTCAGCCAGTCTCCTTTTAAACACCCCCGGGGATGGCGACTCCACCACCTCCCTGGGCAGCCCATTCCAATGCCAATCACTCTTTCCGTGTAGAACTTTTTTTCCCTGTCCTCCCTCAGACATGCAGCTAAGCTGTTAAAGCACTCCTTGATACTACAGGCTTGCATCTCCTCCAGCTGGGAAGGGAATCAATGCTTCTTCCCAGCTCAGTCCTCTTGCCACTGCATAAAATAAGGGTTTATCATTCACCTCCATTTGAAAAAAATAAATAGAGGAACTGGGAGGTGCAGAGCAGACAGCTGATAATATCTGTGCATTTTACAAGTATTCTCATCACATCACAGACTAGGATCCCTGAGACAAGTTCTGCTTAGGTATTGGCTCACGAAAAGAGTTTAAGATGCAGCTGGAGCCTTTTGAAGTAAGTCAGCCCAGTGCACCGTGCTGACAATCATCTCCCTGTTCCTGCTGGCCACCTAAGATTCCAGCCCTTGCCAACCCTTTGACATGTGCCTGTCTGCTAGCATGAGCAGTTTCATTGAAGACAATTTTCAGAGCAAACTGATCTGTGTTCCTAAGTGCCAGAGAGCTGAGATTTAAAACGCAGTACCAGCTGGAAGCTGGCAATGTGACATTTTGCAATGTCCTTCAGCACCTCATCATCAGCAGCATCACAATATTGGGCAGCGCTGAAAGTTGCAGTGGGAGGGTCACATTATTTTTGGAGCAAAGAGTGCTTTGAAACAGCCTATTTCAATTTGCAAAGTATGCTGATGCAATGCACTGCTGTTGTGCTGAGTAAACACATTAGTTATGCTTTGCCTCATCCGCCACACACTATGCAATCTGAGATATCTGCTGAGCAGCAGTACAACAAACGTCACGAACTGAAAGTCAGAAATCCAACAGTAACCACACAGTGGCACCCAGGACATTTATTTCCTGATGAATACTGTGGAACACAGCAACTGCTGTGTCATAATTTTTGGTGAAAGGTGCTTGCTCTTTTACAGACGCCAACCACAGTGGCATTAACTTACGTTCAACTAAATGACAGTGGCATCCTGTTTAACATCTTCATTAATGATCTGGATGAGGGAGCACAGCGTAACCTCGGCAAGTTTGTGGATAACTCAAGAGGAGGAGGAGTGGCTGATGTGCCACGGAGCCCCCCAGAGAGGGGGCCCTTGACAGTCTAGAGAAATGAGCTGAGAAGCACCTCATGATGCTCATCACAGGGAAATGCATCTGTGGAAAAATAATCCCAAGCACCAGTACATGCTGCAGGCCACCCTGCTGGAAAGCAGCTTGGCAGAGACTGATCCGGTTGTCTTGGTGAACTTCAAGATGAACATGAGCCAGCAACTTCCAGTGATGGTGACTCCACCACCTCCCTGGGCATCCTGTTCCAACACCTCGCCACTCTCTGGTGAAGCAGTTTTTCCTAATGTCCAGTCTAAATCTCCCATGGCACAACTTAAACACTCATCCTATTGCTAACTACTTGGGAGAAGACCAGCACTGTTGGAGAATGGCTTGCAGAAAGAGGCCATGGTGATTTTACACAGCTGATGGGCCAGCAAAATGAGGCATATTCGGAAAGATGTAGTTTTGCTGAGATTGACATAAATAGTCCTGAATAGGCTCTGTGTAAGGAGGCATTGAACAATCAGGCTTTGTGGACAATTATGATTATACTGCTTTGCAATAAGTTTCTGATATCAGCGAGCCTCAGCTTGCCTGTACATCTTGCACACACACTGTATGCTGTAGCATAGTGTGTAGCAGGTTCTCAAGGACATCGTCCTTGAGAACTTGGTAAGCAACTTTTGCAGAACAAAGACCCTTGTAGAAAGAGAATAACTGCTTGTTGAAACCAAGTAGAAGAGCTATAGGAATGTAACTCTAAGGCTTGCAGCAAATCACTAGTTGACACTTGTATAAATACGGTGCCCGCCTGAATAAAGTTGTCACTTGCTTATGATCCACGTTGGATTTGCAGTGTCCGTTATTATTCTTTCCCTTCCGTCACAGCACCAGCTTCACTACAACCTTCTTTCAGGTAGTTGCAGTGAGCAGTAACATCTCCCTTCAGCCTTCTCTTCTCCAGACTTCCTCAGCTGCTCCTCACATGGCATGCCCTCCAAACCCCTCACCAGCCCCATTGCTTTTCTCTGGACATGCTCCAGGACCCCATTGTCTTTCTTACACTGTGGCACCTAGAACTGGACACAGTAATCAAGCTGTGGCTTCAAAAGAGGCCTGAACATGACAGCAGAAGGAAATACAAGAAAAAACATGTCCAGCTTGGGTTCCTAAAGCAGATCTATGGTTACATCTAGGGCTGGCTGCAGTACAACTTCCAGCTAATACACATGAGGCTCATCCCCCAGCTCAGAAAGTATTCTGTAACTTCAGCTGAAATTTGCTTGAGTGACGACTGACAAATATCCTGAGATTTGACTACAGCATCTCCTTTGCCTCCAGGAAGATGATAATAGTAAAAATAATGATGAGAACCTTGTGCATAATGTCACATTTAGATTTATATGAAGGACAATGCTGCAATTCGAACATTTCTCATGCTCTTAAGGGATTTGGGTAAGTGAAAAGACAATCTGAAATTAGAACAGGACTTTGCCCACACTGCAGTTATTTTCTTACTTTTTCTACTGGTCCAGGGCACATTAAAATTGTACTTCTGGCTTGACTCTCACAAAAGAGTCTCTGATTCTCCTGTTTTGTTTTGCTTTGATTGCTGAGTGGTTGGTTGTTGGTTGTTTTTTTTGTCGTTGTTGTTTATTTGGGGTTGAGGTCTGTTATCTTGGGACTTCTGCGAGTGGGTGGATGGATGTGACGGTAAAGAGATGAACCAGTTCAATGAGAACTCAGAAAGCTGCCAAACTAAACCATGAACTGAGCAGGAAGTTAAGCAAGAACAGAAAAAAAAAGTCTTTTTAAACCAGAGCAACCTGGAAAGTGCCTAAAAATTACACTATGTCTATTTTTATGGCCTGTGATTCAGAGATATCACTCAGGCACCAAGTGATACCTACTAGCACCGAACCACTTAGAGCAGAGTGACACTCTACTACTTCAAGTGAAGAGCTACTACAGACACAGGACTTGGAGATTACCTGAACTACTGCAGGCACATTTACTTCAGCACTTAAGAGCTGCAGTCCTCAAATGCAATGGTGACATCAAGCTCTTCTCAGTTCTCACTCTGAATGACTACTAACCTTTATTTGCTTGAAGGTATATAATGCTGATATTGATGGTCAAAAGCACAGCTTCTCTAAGAAAATCAATGACATTAAAGTTTCTGAAGTAGTATAGACTGCCTGAGAAAGGCAGCAGAAAAATAGTAAATCTGCAGGTGTTTACACTGATGACATTTTTTAATGCTCATCTTCAAACCTGGAGAAGAGGAGGCTCAGGGCTGACCTCATTGCTGTCTACAAATACCTGAAGGGAGGTTGTAGCCAGGTGAGGTTGATCTCTTCTGCCAGGCAACCAGCAACAGAACAAGGGGACACAGTCTCAAGTTGTGCCAGGGGTGGTCTAGGCTGGATGTTAGAAGGAAGTTCTTCACAGAGTGATTTGCCATTGGAATGGGCTGCCCAGGGAGGTGGTGGAGTCATCATCATGGAGGTGTTCAGGAAAAGACTGGATGAGGCATTTAGTGCCATGGTCTAGATGACTGGATAGGGCTGGGGGCGAGGTTGTACTGGATGATCTTGGAGGTCTCTTCCAACCTGGTTCATTCTATGATTATATGATTCTAAGCAGGGACTGAGGAAGAATTTAATCATTTAGGCATTTTTTTATATACCATATAGTGATTCAAATTAATCCAAAACTTATCTTTCATTTAACAAAGGATACTCCTGGAAGAGGAATGCCAGTATTTCTGGAGGTTTTTATTCAGAATAAACAGCCAAATATTTTTGTTTATTCAGACTCTTTGGTTTACAATTTGAGAACAGAATTCCTACAGTATTTGAGACACATTTTTCAATCCTGGAAAAATGACAACAACTTGTTTTACATCAAACAGGTTTATATCTGATCCAAACAAAAATCACACAGTCAAGAGATGAAGAATAATCACATGTTCAAATCTCAGAAATGAATTAGCTCTCGTTTGCATTGCACTTGGGGTAAAAGCTTCATGTTTTCTGCCCTTTCAGTAATAAAGTACACAGCCCTAACTGCATCAGAAAATGCAGACAAAAGAAAACAGAATAATTTGCTACCATAGATACAGGTGATACTCAATCTACATCTTAATAGATTAAAATAAAAAACCAACAACCACAAAGCTGGATTCCTTATCCTCCTTTTAATACTTCTCAAGTATCAACCTTTCTGAAACTCACTTGGAAAAATCAGATTGTGGGACTGGGACTTTGATTTGAAAGCAGCCTAGCAGATATAAGCAAATACCTTTCATCCAATTGTGTGATTACTTTAGATCTCTCTTAAATGGCAAACTACTCAGATTAGGAAACTGATGGCCAGATCAGAAGGATTAAGTTTTCCATTAAAACCCCCCAGGTTCACAGATACAAAATTTGGAACAGCACTATAGATTCACAACTCCTGTGTCTCCTCAAAAGCTATATAATGTCTAGAGTTTTGTCTGAGAAAGAGTTTAGGCCTAAATGTCTGCATGTTCTTTATTCTATTATAAATATGCCTTCATAATTCTTTATGCGATTTAGCAGGACACAAACATTAAAAAGAGGGAACTAGTAGAACCAGATCATTTTGTCTTCTGGCAGTATCTTGAAGAAGTACAGGAGTCATAAAGCAAGATGGCAAAAAGACATTTTTTATTCTTAAAATTAATAGCAGCTGGCTTGTCTGGAGGCAATTGCCTCCCAACTCCTATCTTTCCTGACAATTAAAACAAAACCACCAAAGTGTTGCCTAAAGTTTCTCAGAGTATGAACCTCAAAATAACACAGGCTGTTCAAACACCTCAGTTATCTCACTTTGCAACCTATGCACCCATCTCATTTGTTAGCACAGTTCATCAGAAACATTTACAATGCTGTAGAAGAGCCTTAATGTTCTTTACCTTGGTATAGGCTGCTTTTTTCTCTTGCTTTTCTGGCAACATCACTTCTTGTACACATGGGGAAAAGTCATTATACATTATTTGCTGTACTCTCAAACAGTATCTGAATACCCTTGCTGGAAACATGGAGGAGAAACTCAGCATCAGGTCAACAGGCAGATCTCCACCAGTCATGATGTCTCTACCATTGAAATTATGCCTTCAAACACCAGCAAAGCTGGAGTAGGGCACCAGAGGCAGCACCAGCCATCCTTCAGCCTGGTTGTCTCATTCCTACAGATATAAGGCCAGGGAGCTACTTGGATAGTATTCTTTTCATAATACACTTATAAATGAGATGTTTTATGTTCAGAAGAATGATTTGCAGTGTAGACAATACTGTCAGCCTGCCATATCAGTTGTTTTCTGGCAGGCAACAATTTACTTGGAGAATCAAGGGTCAAAGGCAAATCTCCCCAACTGTTAAATGTCTATCCCAGATATTATCATAGAATTGCCAGGGCTGGAAGGGATCTCAAGGACCCTCCACCATGGGCCGAGACAACTCATACTAGAAGATGTTGGTCAAGAGCCACATCCAGCCTGGTCTTAAAAATTTCCAGGGATGAGGCTTCTACCACCAACCTGGGCAACCTGTTCCAGTGTCTCAACAGCCTCATGGTGAAGAACTTCTTCCTAACATCCAATCCAAATCTACTCACTTCTAGTTTCGCTCCATTCCCCATAGTCCTATCACTACCTGAGATCCTAAAATTTCACTACAAACCAAGACAAATTCTTAGCTGAAAAAGACAATGTAATGGTTGCCTCCTTCCGTTTCTTTCCTGTAATGGTTCTCTTAAGTAATTCTCTGGGGTTGGTTTGTTTGTTTCTATTAAAGACTGACCTACTAATCACTGACTAAACAAAGCCCGGTCTGCATACTTTAACTCAGATGAAATGTTCATCCTGCCGCGCAGTTACTACGGTTCTCTCGGATGATGGCAGATTCCGGTACCAAGGCTTTAGTGTGCCATCTGGTGGATTTTCAGCATCTGGCGGATTTTCAGCATCTGGCACATATGTACACACCCACGGACACAGGCATGTCTGACATATTGATGAAACTATCTACCTTCTCTTTGGCCAATGACAATTTTCATCCTATCACCCTATATTTGCTCCAATTCACCTGACAGTAATAATTTAATTCATCTCCCACTTCCAGTCACCTCAGTTTTTACTGCTTTAACTACTCTAACTTTAGCTAATCACAGAATCAACCAGGTTGGAAGAGACCTCCAAGATCACACAGTCCAACCTAGCACCCAGCCCTGTTCAATCAACTAGACCATGGCACTAAGTGCCTCATCCAGGCTTTTTTTTAACACCTCCAGGGACAGTGACTCCACCACCTCCCTGAGCAGCCCATTCCAATAACTTGAGACTCTGTCCCCTTGTTCTGTTGCTGGTTGCCTGGCAGAAGATACCAAACCCCACCTGGCTACAGCCTCCCTTCAGGTATTTGTAGACAGCAGTGAGGTCACCCCTGAGCCTCCCCTTCTCCAGGGGTATATTATTAATCAATATTTGCACTTCTGCCTTGTTCTCCAACAACTCTTCTACACCCAAGTGACACACTTGGAGCTGTTTTCCTAGAAATTGATGGTTCTGATCAGTCACAAGAGGGGGGCAAAGAAACATTTCAAAGTGTCACCTTAAAAATCAAACCTTAAGCCTGCTTTATTACTCAGAGCTTGCACTTCTGGCTTGCATTTCAAAGTTGTTGTTTTTTCCCTCTTCTTTCCTTTGTTTTTCAAAAACTCTGGTCATATGAGATGGATTCCCAAGTTTTGCTGCTTGTTTTGGAATATGTGGAAATAATATGCTGTAGTTTATAGTTTTATATAAGTTTTTTTTTCCTTCAGCTACTAAGTTAAACATATATAAGAAAGGGAGTCATGGTCTTAAGCATGTGAGAGTAGCCCTGTGAGAGGGTCCCCACACTATCTGCGTGGGCACATGCCCAAACACTTTGATGAGTTATACTCCATCAATATGTAATAGGTAGAAGGAACAGCTGTTATTAGGTAGGTGTGACTTTGTGAAAGCTCCTGTATAAATACCCATCAAAAGTTCACCTCTGGACCCCATTGCACTTTTGGGAGCAATCTCACAAGGGTGTCTATTTAGTGCCAAATTAATGGAAATGCCACTTCTTGTCTAAGGAAGGTTTCTTTATTCTACAGCCAAAGCAAGAAAAACATTATTTTAACACCTGCCTTTACAGAACTTGTGTGATGAAGTGTCTCCTCTTCACCATTCATTTTCCTTCATAATAGTGTCCTTTTTGTCAGTCCAAACTAATGTTATGCAACAGTTTTCATTCATGGAAGTCGATTTTTACTTGAACTGCCACTTCTTTATTATAAACTCTGCACTGGCCATGTATAAACTGAAGAGACATTAAATGACTGCCCGAGTGTGGATTGTGGAGATAACCTCCTGCTTCTGGGTGCTACCGCAGCCTACGGCACAGCTTGTCACCGGGAACCGGGGAGCTGCAGACCCAGACAGCTACAAACCTCGAGGTGCTGTGATGCTGCAACAACCAACGTGGCTGCTCAGGGAGACTTCTCATGAACTTCATGAAGTTCAACAAGAGCAAGTGCAAGGTTCTGCACCTGGGAAAGAATAATCCTCACTATCAGTACAGGCTGGGGAATGAGGTCTTAGATAGCAGCCCCTCGGAATGGGACTCTGGGGTGCTGGTGGACGAGAAGATGGACATGAACAACAGTGCACGCTGGCAGCCCAGCAGGCAAATCATATCCTGGGCTGCATTGAAAGAAGTGTGGCCAGCAGATCCAGAGAGGTGATTCTGCCACTTTACTCTGCTATGGTGAGACCTCACCTGGAGTACTGTGTCCAGCTCTGGAACTCTCATTATAGCAAGGACATGGACATGATAGAGTGGATCCAGAGTAGGGCCACGAAAATGATCAGGGGGTTGGAGCACCTCTGCTGTGAGGACAAGCTGAGGAAGCTGGGATTGTTCAGTCTGGAGAGCAGGAGGCTCCGGAGGCACCTAATAGCAGCCCTCCAGTACCTAAAGGGCGCCTACAGGAAGGCTGGAGAGAAGCTATTTACGAAGGCCTGCAGTGACAGGACGAGGGTCAATGGGCTCAAGCTTGAAAAGAGATTGGATGTTAGGAACAAGTTCTTTACAATGAGGGTGGCAGTGCACTGCACAGGTTGCCCAGGAGGTGGATGTGGCCCCTTCCCTGGAGACATTCAAGGTGATGCTTGACGGGGCCCTGGGTAACCTGGTCTAGTGGGGATGTCCCTGCTGACTGCAGGCGGGCCGGACTGGAGGACATCTAGAGGAGCCTTCCGGCCCAGTCGCCTTCAGCGCGCAGCCTGCACCCCTCCACCGGCGGCGCAGGCACCTCCCGGCTGCCAGCACCCCGAAGTGCGTCACTGCCCGCGGCCGGGGCCCTGCCAATCCGCGCTCCGCTCCCGCGGGGCAGGACGCGTGACGCCATCTCTTCGCGTCGCGCAGGCTGCCTGTGCCGTCGGCCGTGCGGCGCTGCTGATGCACGCCCGCAGCATGGCCGTGGCCAGGGAGCTTCCGCCGATCGTCCCGGCGCTGCCCGCCGCTGCGATCCCCTCCTTCGCCGTGGCCCGCGGTCTGGTGGGACGCCGCTACTCGTGTCTGGTGGTGGCGCCGCGTCGCAGGCATATCGCGCTGCCGCCGCGCTACCTGGGCCGCAAGCGCACCGGCATCCGCGCCCAGCTCGACGGCGAGCTCCTGCGCTACTCGGAGAGGTGCGGCCGGGAAGGGGGCTCGACTAGGGCCCACTGGAGTGGGGTGGAGGCCTCAACCCGTATGAGCGCACCGTGCTACCTTCTGGGCCAGTCGCCACCCCGGAGAGCGCCTTCCGCCTTGTAGCGTCCAAACAGCTAAGGGTGCCCCCCTCCCCCTCTTCTCTTTCCAGCCTTCAGGGTGTGCCAGTGGCTTACGACAACATCAGAGTGCTCGGTGAGCTCGGGGACATTTACGACGACCAAGGATTCATCCACCTGAATATCGAAGCGGACTTTGTCATCTTCAGCCCCAAGAAAGGGAAGAAACTGGTGGTATGTAAATGCGTTGGCGTTTCATGGGGCTTTGTATTTTCTAAGTAAAGTTTGGCTTATCTTCATCTGGAGTTTAGATGGAGTTATATTGTAGTTTGTGTTAGTATTTTGTCAGTGTTTTGAGTAGTTTACAGTAGTTCATTAGCGGCTTGTAGTAGTAGTACTTAAATTTTTCATCTGTATGCCTGTATGTTTGGAATTTCTATGTTATTAAAATGTAAGGGCTATGCATTATTAAATACAGCATCGTTTTGTGTATCATATTGATACTTTGTTATAAAGAGCAGTTAGTTCTCAGAGATGTGTTTGTTCTTATTGAATAGCAGCAGGAATGTAGCCAGCGGACACAGTCTCAAGCTGTGCCAGGGAAGGTATAGGCTTGGTATTAGGAGAAAGTTCATGACAGAGAGAGTGATTTGCCATTGGAATGGGCTGCCCAGGGAGGTGGTGGAGTCACTGTCCCTGGAGGTGTTCAAGAAAATCCTGGATGAGGCACTTAGTGCCATGGTCTGGTTGATTGGACAGGGTTGGGTGCTAGGTTGGACTGGATGATCTTGGAGTTCTCTTTCAACCTGATTGATTCTATGATTCTAGGATTAGGATGTTCTTATGAGTTGATTTCCTTCAGATACAAGAGCAGTACATCAAGGTGAAGGCTGTCTTTCAGTAAAAGGAAATATATGGCTCATGAAACAGCTTTGTGCTTTTATCAGTAGTGGAAACCCCACTGAAATAAGTATTTAAAAGCTTTTTATGTGTCAGTTGTATCTGTAGCTGCTAAGAAGTGCTGACATTGAAGAACATTTTAGGCAAGTAAATGAGATTCAAAGTGGCTTTAAATCAAAAGCTGATTGAGGAGAGAGTTACCTGTTCACTGTGGCTAATTGCAGTGCTTTGACTTTCTCTTGCAGATACAGGTTCAGTTATATTTTGGGAGGAACTGTATGTGGAAAGTGTGTAGGAAGAGCTTTGTAGTGAAAAAGAGTTTACTTGTTTGCTAGATAAACTGACTTCATAACTTGTGCATAAACTCTTGCAAAAAGTGTCAATATAAGTAAATATATTGTGTGTGTTTAAAGAGATAATCTTTACTGTAGCTTCTTTTTCTAGGGTGTAATCAATAAAGTGGCCCCTAGTCACATTGGCTGCCTGATACATGGATGTTTCAATGCTTCTATCCCTAAACCTGAACAAATGTCAGTTGCACAGTGGCAAGAGCTGGGGTTAAAAATAGGGGATGAACTGAAATTTCAAGTGCTGCACTTGGATTCTGATGCAGCTGGAGTGTTCTTCATTCGAGGAGGACTCATTAAAAGCAGGTATTGTGCCCTACTAGAGAATATTTTAAGCTCTTTTAATGGGTTTGTTACAAGCTGGATGGTTTGAATTAACATCTTGAATCTTGGAGCTTTATTATTTTTACACAAACCTGTGTCTATATACAGCCTCTCTTGGTTATCTCAAACTAAACTTCTAGAATTGAGGTCTCATTCAGAAGTTTTCTCTGCAAAAATAGATTTCTTTTAAGCTTTAAAAAACCTGAGTGTACTGTCCTATGGACTGTTAATTGCATAAGTAATGTGTCTGCAGCAGTCGTGTATATGAATGGGCTTCTCAAGGGAAAACACTTCTGTTCCTGAACACAGTGTTTTTCATGGGGCTTTGCACACACATCACATAACCACAAGTAGTTATCTATGGGTGACTTAAATGACTACTGAACACACAAGAATATCAGAGATGCCTCTGTACATTTTTAGAGCAGCTTGCTGAAAATCTTCATAGTGATATCTGTAAAAGAGTTCATTCAGGTTTTAAATGGTCACTTGGCTGGGCAGGTTTTTTTTCTACCATGTCTGATTTTTAATTAAAGGTACCATGTAACTACTGACAGAATCATAACAGACTTTTGATTTTTTCTTTTCTAATCTGGAAGGGTGCTCTGGATTGTTTCAATGAACTTAAAACGAAACAAGGATTTTTTTAACTCAGTGCCTATGGCGACATCTCTTCCTCCATGGTTTTTATCTGCATTCTTTACACTTTTGTTTTCCTAGACATTTTCTTCAGTGCTCTCAGTTGCAAGGTACTCAGTTGCTGGGTTTTTTTATGTTGTTTGTTTTCTTTTTCACTTTTCTGGCATCACATTTGTTTTAGCTATATAGACTTCAGCCAGATAGTTGATTGGGAAAACTAGCAGTGTGTTTGACACACAACTGAGCAGGCTGTTGCCTGTGTGTTTGTGAAGATCTCTCTTTTTTCCTATTATTAAACTATGTGTAATAATGAATTAAAGCTGAAGGAGTACAAGGAAATACCAAAATGGTCTGTACAGCATTTTAAGTAAGATCTTTTGGCTAAGAATTGAAATACTGGTTCTGTGGTAAGAAGGAAGCTCTTTAGGTAATAAAAATTACTCAGAAGATATTAAACGGTCTCTGTTTTTCTTTAATTGAGCTTAATTTCTCTGTTTATTATTTTTTCCAGCATGAAGCCCAAACAATCTGAGATTATCACTGGCGTTACAAACGGAGGTGAAATTCAAAAGCCTGACCACCAGGAGAATGGGTTGCATAACTCTGAGGGAGATAATGTCACAGAGGAGCCTCTAGATGAGATGGGTGACACTGGGAGGGAAAATGCAGAAGAGCAAAGTGTTGATGCTGTTACAGAATTGTGTGATGATGATAAAAACAAGAAGAAGAAGAAAAAGAAAAAGCATAAGCAAGAAGAGCAGGAACACGTGTTGCCTACCAGTGACTCCAGTGGTTACCAAAGTGGCCATAAAAAGTCAAAGAAAAAGAAAAGAAAGCATTGTGATGAAATTGAAGAAAGTGAATTATCTCAGCTGTCAGAAGAGCCCAGCGCCAAAAGGAAAAGAGACTAAAGTCTCAGGTGCCTTTCCTGGATAAAACTGAAGACGTTTTCAATAAGCTTCTAATAAAATCCTCTTTTCAAAAGGCACATGTATATTTCTTTACTAAATAATCTGCTTTGCTAGGTGGAATGATATTTGTGTGCATATGTGCACCAACAGGAGCTTTTAAAGAAGTGATAGAAGAATTGGGATAGAAGCAATATCTGCCTGTTTTTATGTACTGGAAAATAAGGCGCACAACAACACTGGAAAGTTAACTGCAGGAACGTAAGCAATGTGTCTGTATCTGCTTCTTGGTTCCACACATTCACCAGTAGCTAGCTATAATCTTTGCTGCTCTAATCTCATCGTTGCTGCTGAGTCTTGATATTATAAAAGCAGGTTAGCCTTATCTTGTGGCTTCTAGGAAACACACTTGAATTCCAAGAAGCTGAGAAGAGATTTATTTTGTTTCGTTGCAAGGGACCGTGAATATCTGTGAGTGGAGCTCTGCAACTTGACTTAAAGGTTAAGCAAACTCGAATTTCCCAGATCTTTCAAAACACTTTTTTGCAGTACTCTAAGAAGAAATAATATGATCAGTTGATTTACAACAAGAATGGAAGACAGGAAAAGATTAGTGTAAGCTAGAGTAAAGAAGTACCACTTACAGGTTAGAATACCACTGAGATAAAGGCAGTAGTTAATGGGATGTATTTGGATAAGGTTCATTTTTATGCATCATTAACTTCACAGGGTTTTGGGTTTTTTAAAAGACTCTTCTGAAAAGTTCTTGATGGCTGCTCTTCTGTATTGTGAGGAATTCTAGAAAGAACTGTAGTGTGATGTGGTCTATGCAAAGTGTTTAAAAACCCAGGTAGGAGGCAGTGACTACTTCAGTAGTCATTTATCTCTTACAGGGAGAGAATTGTCTCTTTTTAAGTCTTGTAAGTAAACAGCATATATTCATCTCTTCTTGGGTGAGCAAACCTTTTACTCTTGGTGACTGCTGATGCTATTATCTTGCTTTACTAGAAACATAAAATGAGTTCACTTTAGACATGTTCTGAATTTGAAGTGTGAGAACATTTGTTTTAGGGCCTTTTTATGTATGTTTAGAGTCCTCCCAGACTTAGCAGGAGAAATGTAAGTTTCTGTCTTTCAGGCTTGATAGCATGACAGTACAGTACACCATAGGCTTTTTTAATAATTCCTTAAAAAAACAGAACATAAGAGTTTTGGAAGACTTACAAGGTAAAAAATAGCTGTTTAAGGGCAGCAGAAACTTCAGTATATCCTCTTTTGTTTGCTCTTCAGCGTACTTGATTTTGAAAACAGTTTCTGACATGAGCATGGGTTGTCCCTGTTGTCTTTCTACAGGTGACAATGATGACACTTGAACTACATGCAACTTCAGGAGTGCTGTCTCATCTGCTCATTCTTCCTGTGCGTGACATAACCTGGGAAGTCAGATATTTGCATGCTACAAGGCCAACTGAAGGCAGCTTTCTGGTGTGTTAAGTGTTGCAGAGAGCAACACAAGGAATCCCTCTCAGATGCTTATCATTTCAATACACAGGACAGCTGAAGGTTGGGACATACTTTACAGTCAGAAGTGAGCTCCCTTTTTGTTGTTTTAATTTTTTAGAAAGTATTGATGTGGAGGGAAGAAGTTAGGTGGATATGCTATCAGAGAGGATATAGCAGATGGCAAGTGCAGATAGTTTTTTGTTGATGTCCGTGGGAAGAGAATGATGAAGGCAGTTGCTGTTGCCGGTCAACCAAAGACTGGGAGATGTATGATTTAATGTGTTAGTCCTTAATATTCATTGCAACCCACTTCAACAGACACACTGTTGGTGACTGCAACTTGAGCCAAGACCCACCAGTTTGTAGCATCCTTGCAGCATCAAGGTTTTGCCTTGCTGTGTTACAGCTTTTCATAGAATCATAGAATGGTTCAGGTTGGAAGGGACCTCAAAGATCATCCAGTTCCAGCCCCGTGCCAAAGGCAGGGACACCTCCCACTAGAACACTTAAGGCCTTATTCAGCCTGGCCTTGAACACCTCCAGGGAGGGAGAAGCCACAACCTCCCTGGACAACCTGTGCCAGTGTCTCTCACCACCCTCATTGGAAAGAACTTCTTCCTAACATGTAGTTTAAATCTCCCCTCTGCCAGTTTACTCCTCATCCTGTCATTACAAGACCTTGTAAATAGTCCCTCCCCAGCCTTTCTGTAGGCCCCCTTCAGATACTGGAAGGCTACTCCAAGGTCTCCTTGAAGCCTTCTATTCACCAGGCTGCAGAACCCCAACTCTCATAGCCTGTCCTCATAGCTGAGCTGCTTCAGCCCTCTGAGCATCTTACTCTAACAGTTCGATGTCCTTTGTGTGCTGGGGGCTCTAGAACTGCACACAGAACTGCAGGTGACTGATGAGAGCAGAGTAAAGGGGGAGAAGCCACTCCCTTGCCCTGCTGGCCGCACTGCTCTTGATGCAGCCCAGGAGAGAAAAGAGATGTTCAGGGAGGAAGAACTGGAGTTGCAACTAGTGAATGAAGTAACACAGTATAAATGCTTCCAGTGCTTTGCTTTTTTGTTGCTTTTGCAGCTTTATCATCAACATGTGGAAAAATAGTTACCTACTGTAATTTACCAAACTATGCAAACAGTATTTTTGAGAGTACTAAGAAACTTTTCTGAAATCCTAAAGTAGCCTGACTCAGTTGTAGGCCTTAAAGCCAATGGTTTCTTTTGACAGGCGAGTGCTGCCAGCACACTCTGGTACCATTTTTGAATTTCGTTTCTTGGCTTACACCAGGAGAGATTAAAAACAAATCAAATACAGGAGCTGTCAATTCATGATTGTAAAACAAGTTGTTTCTCCACTGTTACAGATACTGTAACCTGTTAAAATCTTGTTAGATTAATCTGCAAATAGGAACTCTGCTACAAATTAAAGTTGTAGATTCTCTTGTCTGACACAAACTACAAACTAGTTGACTTTTCTGGTGGGTTTGGTGTCTTTAGAAGGCAAACAATGAAGAGATTTTAAAAAAGAGAAAGGAAAAAAAGTGCTTTTCACAGTTGGGAGCAATATTGGCAGCCTTACAGCTGTACTGTAGCTGTAGACACTATTTTAGCATTAGCTAAATATGGTTAGGAGATTTGGATTTTCAAACGCTGATCGTCCCTCTCTTCATGACCTGAAATCACTTCTCTTTGTTGTTTGTTTTTTTCCCCCTTAAAAAAGTTAAGTTTTTCTCATGTTTTTAAATTAACAAAGGAAAGAAACTGAACTTGACACTTTCCATAAAAGCTAATTGTTGTAAGTACTTCATATTCTTTGTTCCCCTGGACTACAAATCATAGAATCAGTCAGAGTTGGAAGGGACCACAAGGATCATCCAGTTCCAACCCCCCTGCCATGGGCAGGGACACCCTACCCTAGATCAGGCTGCCCACAAACTCATCCAGCCTGGCCTTAAAGACCTCCAGGGATGGGGCCTCAACTACCTCCCTGGGCAATCTATTCCAGGCTCTCACCACTCATGGTGAAGAACTTCCTCCTCACCTCCAGTCTGAATCTCCCCACCTCCAGCTTTGCTCCATTCCCCCTAGTCCTGTCACTCCCTGAGAGCCTAAAAAGTCCCTTCCCAGCCTTTTTGTGTGCCCCTTTCACATACTGAAAGGACACAGGAAGGTCACCTCAAGAGCCTCCTCTTCTCCAGACTGAACAGCCCCAACTCTTTCAGTCTGTTCTCACAGCAGAGGTGCTCCAGCTCTGTGAGCATCCTCGTGGCCCTTCTCTGGACACACTCCAGCATGTCCACATCCTTCTTGTAATGGGGGCTTCAGAAATGGATGTGGTTATGTTTAGTCTTGAGTTGAGAAATTTTTGAGTATAGAGAACAACCATTTCTAAAGTTTCCAGTGAGGCCAGGTGACTTCATGTTTATTTGCACAGCCCTTTTGTTCCTTTTTATTGTTCAGAGTGTATTCTAGATAGGGCTAACTTCTGTCAAATAGCCAAGAGGAGGTTAGAAAGCAACATTGTAACTTGTCCTACAACTATTGATAGTTGCACCAAGGTAACAATCAGGTGATCTAGAGAAAAACATGCTCTTTTTTTTTTCCTGTTATAACATTAAGTTGGCAACCAATATTGACTTCTGTCTGTAGCTGATAATCTTTTGTCTGTAATTATGAAAAGTGCAGTTCTCCAGCCCTAAGTTTCTAAAGCAAGGGCTGTTTCTTTGTGGTATTATAAATATTTTGATTCTGCAAACATGCTTCTCAGTGTATTGCATGCCTTTGGCAGAAGAGCAAGCCTCTTAGAAGAAAATATTTTTAGCTCTTATTAAAGCAATTGTTTTGTACTCTCTGAAGCTTGCAGTCATCTGCAGCTTTAACTTCTGCTCTTTGTCTTCTCTTCTCTTAGAAGCAAAGAACTAGAAACAAGTTCTTTGCTTTTGACTTGCCAGTTTCCTGCCACTTAAAATATGCAGCCCTAACAAGCCCAGTGGATGAGCTCTAGGGAAAGGCTTTTTTCAAAGGTTTTTTGTAAAACATGAGCCTAGATCAAATCTGCCTCTTTTTTCTTTGGAAGCATCTCAATCTGTGGATGTAAAGTGAAAAAAAATTGACTGAGTATCTCTGCATATGTCTTGCTATGAGAGTTCTCACCGGGCTTGAGGTAAATTGCAGGCTTGAACATTTTCTGGTTATAATGCAGCAAAGCACTTTAACATCAGCAGTGAGGGACTGTAGATGCAAACACTGCTGCCTCTTATCATAAAGGGTATGGAAAGAGTTGGATTCTGTCTTGCAGCATTTTTGTATTGAGTGCTTCCAGTTGGTTTTTGTCTCTAAGCAAAAAACTATTCTGTAAATGGTACTTGTAGTGGTTAGGAAATGTTGAATACAGAGAGTTCTGATAGTCCAAGTTTTGTTTGAGGATTGTGATTATTATTGCAATTATATCTGGTTAGGCTTTCGTTGTTTCTTTACTGGACTACACTCTGGACAATGGTCTAAGAAAATACAATGAATTTGTGGAAAACTGACTAGGGGAGAAGGATTTTTTTAAAAGATAAAAGCCTGTGGGTTTCTTCTTAGCTCCCCAGAGTACAAAGGGTAACATTTCAGTTTAAGGAAGTTTATGAAATGTCAAAATCTTTCCCAAGAGTAAAACTTGAGCTTCTTTTTTAAAAGCCTTTCTATTTTTTCTCCACTAAACATTTTCAGTCCATTCATAGTGCTTCTCTGGTTTTTGACAGTGTGACATATTTTAAATGTGCCATAGTCATTCCTATGAGGTAAGTAGATATCTGGATTACAATGTTAGGTGTTTTTCCTCATGAATTCATATTCTGGTGGAACGAATTGTTAAAACGTGTCAGAAAATTATCCCAAGAAAACTGTCATCAGCTCTGAATTGATGCTTTATATGTCAAGTCCACGTAGAAGTTGGCAAGGTCTGGTTTGCAGAGCAGTTCTGCCTATTCTCATGCAATGCCACACGGTGGAGTACTGCTTTTTCTGTCAGGCTTTTTCCCTACATCTGTCTAAAGAACTCAAAACTTCTCTGAACTGTTATTTGATGAGAGGAAGTTTCTGGTAAGCATTTTAGCTTCAGAGCGTTGCTTTCTATTAGTACTGTGCTACTGGAGCAATTACAAAGTCTCTTGTGAAAAATACAGAAGGTTCTGAGTGACAAAGGACTCTGCTGCTGTTCTACCCTTGGACTGCATTCGTAATGCCTCAATACAGTCAGTGAGAGCTCGCAGACTCTCTCTCCTTTGTGACACAGCAGGGTACTTCCATATTAAAGTTGACAGTAAAAAAAGTGTATATGCAGATGGAAAATGAACTCGTGTAAATCTGCATTTTTTTTTTACTTAAGTGATACTTTAACAAGTTGAAGTATGCAGCAAAACAGAGAAGGCTGGTGAGCTTGTAGACTGCAAGAGACAAAGAGAATTTGTATCTGTTCAGCCTTTCAGTATCAAAACCTTTGTGTATACCCTGGCTGCTGTGACCATGTTAGTTTAGTGTGTTTTGTAATGACTGTCCCTCTGCACTCAGCCTTGGTGAGGCTTCACTTCCAGTACTGTGTTCAGTTTTGGGTACTGCAGTATAGGAAGAATATCGAGGCACTGGGGCCAACTAAGCTGGTGAAAGGATTGGAGAACAATTTCTATGAGAAGCAACTGAGGGAACTGGGACTCTTTAGTCTACCAAAAAAAAAAGGCTGAGGGAGGACCTTATTGCTCCCTACAACTATCTGAAAGGATGCTGTAGAGAGGTAGGCACTGGTATCTTCTCACAAGTAACTAATGATAGAATGAGAAGGAATGGCTTCAGGCTTAAACCTCAGGGTAGGTTTAAGCTGGACATTAGGAAAGAATATTTCACAGGATGGGTTGTCAGGCACTAGAATGGGCTGCCCAGCAAGGTGGTTGAGTCGCCATCCCTGGACGTGTTTAAAAGTCAAACAGATCTGGTGCTTGGGGACGTGTTGGAGTGACAGACTTGGTGGAGTGGTGAAATAGCTGAACTTGGTGATCTCAGAGCTCCTTTCTGTCCTGGATGATTCTGTGATTCTCTGAAGTGCAGTTAAAACATGTTCATCCAGTCTTTCACTGTTCAGATTCCTTCCTATACAATTTGGTTGTATAGGAAAAGAGTATTAAATGGCCATGCTGTGAATACAGACTCCTGCAAATGCTGATGTGTAGGTCCATCTGTTTGTCCCTCCTTAATACAGTTTTAATTATTGGCCAGTTCATAGGCTTCTGTCTACTTAAGAGAAATACTGAAATCATGTAAGTTTCATGGAAATGAGTAGTTGGGCAGAGAAGAGAAATTATAATTGTTGCCCTGTTTGAATTAAAAATTACCCAAGGTCAGCTTTGGTAAGCCCTAACCCTTTGGTGGACCCCATGGCAGTGGGAAAAGCTGCAGGCAGGACTTTTCACCTTATTAGGCAAGAGAGGATGGGAAGGGAGGCATCCTTAACTGCAGCGCTGTAAGAACAATGTGCTTTTAATGCATATGGCAGCAAGTTACAGCATGTCATTATTTCGTCTTCTTCAATCTGTTTTTTCTGGGTTTGCTGTATACTAATATGTTCTCCTTCGCATATTTGCATCAAAGAGGCTGAAAAGTTCATGTTAGGCTTCAGTTCATCAAGGCACTTGATTTCCATATAAGGCCACTGTTAAATCACCAAAAGTACAGTACCAATCATGTCAAGTCTCAGTGGCTGATGTAGGACCTAGAATTTAAGATATTGAAGAACAAATTGGACATGTGGGAATTTCTTTGTGTATTGCCAACCTGCTCAGCCACAAAATATAGAAACTATCCTGGCAGTTGACACCATAACCCACCTGACTACAGTGAACTACAATAAGATGCTCAGTTGTGCTTGTCCTTGCTCTGGATAAGAGTATCTTAAGTGCTTGTCTGTAGAGCTTCACTGGGGAGGTTTGAAGGTGTCTTAATCCTGCATAGCATGTTGAGTGATGTTTCCACCTGAACATAAGCAATGCAACTCTTAGAATCTTGCAGAAGATAACAAAATCTTTATACTTCTAGTCATGAATTATGTTCTGAGAGCAAACTGAGCTCTGCTTATGGAATGGTTGTAGAGATTCCTCTTTGAGAGGGCTTTCAGGCTTTTGTGTGTAGGGACTCAAACATCCATGAGATTCAGTCATGTGTGTGAATATTGCTGATAAAATTTGTGACTATGCTTGTGATATGTCTGGGCTCCTGAGTGGGTCTACATCTGTATCAGATTTCTTCAAGACTAGTCATGGAAGTGCCTAATGACTTAGTTTAGGAATTGCATGGTGTTTTGGTTTTTTTTTTTAAGGTTAACTAGAGGGTGGAATTAAGGGGGTTCTTTAAAATATCAAATATAAAAAGACTAATTCAAAACTTTAGAGACAGCACTGCATAAATACAATATGAAAGACAGATATATGGAACTATTCACTAAACTGTGGAAGAGGTTCACACTGCTTTCTAGTGAGATGGGATATTAACTCTGCACCTTATCAAGAAAAACTCCATGAGAGCAATCTTCATGAAACTGTGCTCATTAAAACAGAAGATTCTCCTTGACAGATAACATCTGTGCTTAAAGACTTTCACTCAGTCTTACTAAGAAGCATCTCACTACTGAGCTGTTTCATCTGTTCTTAGCCTTGAATTACCAATGATATACTTAGGGAAAAATATCTTTTTAAATTATCTATCTATAAAAAGTCTTTAGTGCTAGCAGACTGGCAGTATTTACTTGTTTTCAGGTACAAATTTAATCCAAATCACTTTCCCCCCCACACCCCCTTTGAATTATAGAATCTGTAATTGGAAAAAGTTTACACACCAATTACAAGGAGAGTAATACTCTCACTAGTTCAATGTATATTAACCAACCCTTTGTTAATACTGTTCCAGTGACAAACACAGTGAAATCTTAGTTTTGTGTGGTTGTGCAGTTTTTGTAGTATGATTCATAGTCCTATGCAGCAGTGCCAAGATGCAGGACTTCTTCTAAGGGCATGAGCTAGGACAGTTAGGAGAGTATGGTTAGGAGGTTATAGAAGAGTAAAACTGTGGTCTTGGTCTGTTTTTTATAATGTATCAATATCATAATTATGATCAGTATCACAAGAAATGATGTTACCTTCATATTTTATGCTCATCTAGACTGAAGATCTTACAGCATAATTTTGGCACTGTGCTAGTGGTGTGTCAGCTGTCTCCAGGGGCCCTGGTCAAAAGCAGAGGAAAGTCTTCTGCTGTGCCAGTACTGTAAAAGGAATAACATTCTTAGAAGATTAATACAGAGCTGGAGCACAGAGTGTTAGTAGTTGTCAAAAAACAGACAGAAAAAGGGTTGCATTCTGAAAGGGAAGACTTGGGAAATGACTGATCTCAGGGAAGGATGTTTGTTGATCTGGAAACATCATTAAAGAAAGAAATGATGAGAAATTACCCAACAGTTTGAAAGTTATGAAGGGGCACTTATCCAAAAGGCACATCTATAGCTGGATTTATTCCAAGTACATTTAACCTTGTTTACTCTGGAAATCTCCTGAATCTGAATTGTGTTTTGAACTTACACTTATCAATATTGATTTCAGTAGAAAATAAATGCTATCTGGGGAGCCTTTTTTACCCTGTATTGGTACTTATTTCTATCTGAAACTGGTGAGAGAGTTAGTGCATCAATTACTTTTCAAAAACACTTAAAGACAAGCCCCAAATGTGGGGTGACAGCTAAATTCTTGTATAGTTTCCTTGTGAGCTAAGTTTTGCTAACCATACCTAAACTGCAGTGAGAGTAACAAGTCTCATGCCTCTCTCCATCCCTCTCCACCACCCATCATAGATCAGAGCACCACCACCAGTTCCAAACTGCTTACTGTGTGCCTCCAGATATTGTAAGTGTTGCTTAACAAGCCAAACAGCTACTCACAGTCACACACACTGTAGGTAATTTATGGCTATGCCAAGGGCTTTGCCATGTACTCTGGCAGGTGGATCCTGCTGCAGAGGATCAGGGGACTGTTGGGGCATGCTGCTGCTGCCATCCAGCCCGAATCTTGGCTTTTTTGTCCATGGGCTGGAGGTGAAAATGTAAGCCTCACCTCAGTTCAAAGAGAGATTGCAGCTTGAGGAATGTACACTACTAAAGAACTGCATACATTCCTGATTGGTTAAAATTCTGCAATAATAATAATGAAACCAGTAAAAACTCAGAACTATCATGAATGTGGAATAGAATTGGCGCTTTCATGTCCTTCTTTATATCACCCTGAATGCATATGTCTCAGTAACATAAATGGTATTTCTTGACTGGATGTTCCAGTCATTAGCAGCAACTCCCAAGGAATGAGGCAAACCTAATTTGTAAGTTTTGAGACTTTTAAGGAGAGTCCTTACCAAGACTAGGCCAAGAGTAGACATACAGGGCAGCCACAGAACACTACACATACAAGCACCCTGGGTGCACGTAGACCTAACCTTGGACTGTGTCCCACCTTTACAAGATTTGACAGTGACAGTGTATTATACTTTTTTTTCCTATTCTTAGCTATTAAATTGCTAATAATGTATAATGACTTTCTTCTAGAAGTATTTCTCAGTTTCTATTTATTGGTTCATCTGTGTGTCAGGAGTTAGCACCATCTGCAGTTCTCATTTCACAGAATCACAGAACTTTAGAGGTTGGAAGGCAGCTCCAGAGATCATCGGGTCCAACCTCTCTGCCAAGGCAGGATCACCCAGGGTAGTTTGTACAGGAATGCATCCAGGCAGCTTTTAAAAGCCTCCAGAGAAGGAGACTTCACAGCCTCTCTGGCCAGCCTGTTCCAGTGCTCTGTCACCCTCACTGTAAAGAAGTTTCTTCTCATGTCGAGGTGAAAACTTCCATGTTCCAGTTTGTAACTGTTGCTCCTTGTCTTAATGCTGCTGACCACCAAAATGAAATTGGTCCCATCCACTTGACACCCACCTCTCAGATATTTATAGACACTGATGAGATCTCTCAGTCTTCTCCAGACTAAACAGCCCCAGGTCTCTCAGTCTGTCTTTGTAGGGGAGATGCTCAAGTCCCCCAGTCATCCTCATGGCTCTCTGCTGGACTGTTTCCAGCAGATCCCTGTCTCTCTTGAACTGCAAAGCCCAAAACTGGACACAGTATTCTGGGTGTGGTCTCACCAGGGCAGAGCAGAGAGGGAGAAGAACCTCCCTAGACCTGCTGGCCACACTTTTCTTGATGCACCCCAGGATGCCATTGGCTCTCTTGGCCACAAGGGCACATTGCTGGCCAATTTTAGGTCCTATTCGCTAGGTGCTCTCCCTGTCATTCTATTTTTCTCAACGTTACCTCAACAAATTAACCTATTCCCTGCAGTCTTCAAAGAATCACAGATCTCCATTACTTTTCTAATCACAAACGCCTGGTTTCTGCAGCTGAAGCAGAAGTCAGATGGAAATTCCCATCTGTATTTAATGTGCACTTGGCACAATGCCTCTGTTATTTCTTTAAAATTATTTCTCCCTTTTAAAAGGCAAGGTTGAAAGCCTAGACCTGATCCAGTCACTAGGGGTTTTTTTGCCATAGAGTGCTAAGGCTACTGAAATCGACCCCAGAATCCCAGCAGGTACATTTTTGTTGTCCATTTTTAACCTGTCAACATCAGGTTGCCTCTTTTGCTTGAGACCTTCATTACTGTCTCCTTAACAGTACTGAATTTTAAGAAATAGGTTTAATATGTTCAGTCAGTTCTGCTTTTTACTTTTAAAGAGTTTGTTGTTTGGTTGGTTTTAATCTTGATGCATAACTGAGAAAATGTCTCTTCTAAATCCTCCAAAAAAGAAAAGTTTTTATGTGGAGACTTTATGGAGCAAAGCTGGAGATGGATAGGTTCAGGCTGGATATGAGGAGGAAGTTCTTCACCATAAGAGTAGTGAGAGCCTGGAATGAGTTTCCCAGGGAGGTGGTTGAGGCCTTGTCCCTAGAAGTGTTTAAGGCCAGGCTGGATGGGGCTCTGGCCAGCCTGATCTAGGGTAGGGCATCCCTGCCTATGGCAGGGGGGTTGGAACTAGATGATCCTTGTGGTCCCTTCCAACCCTGACTGATTCTATGACCTTTCCTGTTTTCTGTATTTACAGCAGGGATCTACCTACCTCTTGCTTTTCACCCTGTTCCTTTTCACAATTAACAAACATATTTACATCAGAAAACTGTCTTTCACCTTCTGCAATTGTTTGAACTAATCATACATGAGTAACAATGGTGCTATCTGCAATCATAAAAATCTACATCTGAGATCAAAGCCAAATGAACCTAAGAATCCATCAAACAGGGAAAGGGGTCATGATCTTCATTAGAAAGTACCAGCAGTGGACAGCTCTATAGCAGGGAGTTGTAATTGTCGTTGTGGGCTGATGGAGACAGTAAAAGTTCAGTCTGTTGTGGTTCCCTGTCAGAATATAATGAGGATGAAATCAACTCTCTCATTTCTTCTGAGAAGTTGAAAGTATATCCATTCCCCTTTCTGAATATGTACTCAAGCAGTGTCTGGCTGTTAAAGAGCTTGGAACAAAAAAGCCTCAGCAGTCCCTATTCTGGTGTAACATGATGCCCTTTATTCCTAGACAGTAAGGGATGGCATGGTACTTTGAAATGCTTACTCTTGGAGAAAATTGAGTGTTGGTAAAGGGAACTTCCTACCCACAAAATGGTCTTATTTTAAATGTCTTCAAGGAGACATCGGCAAGAAGATGCCTGTTTTTTTCTACCTGTGTCACCAAGTGGGACCCTGAGAAATATTTCCAATACTTGTCTTCCTCTTAGAGTAACTTTCTGATTATTTGCAAGTACTGAGTGCAGATGAATTTCTGGTTTAAGCTCTGGCTGAATTCTCAACACCGTATCTCGTGCACCCTTCCCATCCCCAGGGATCTGTCCTGAAGGAAAACAACAATCATTGCTCTAACTGAAACAGTGCTTCCCCTGTCTCTTTTTGGTCTCACTTTTTTTATTCACAAGAGTGTTACTTTGACCCTCCAGGATCAAGTCACTTGTTTAGTGCATCACGTAGTAAAACTGACTGAGCTTGAATCTTTGTTTAACAGTGGCTGCTATGAAGGAAGCACTAAGTGATAGAATGAATTCATATTCAGTGACAGCACAGTTCAAACAGGGCAGGTGCCAGCAGTGGTGACTGTGAACCTGAAAGCTCCTAACAGGCTCCTGTGCAGATTGTGGCTTTGTTTCTAAGGGAGTTCAAGCATCTTGGCAGACTTGCTGAGAACCCTGCAAGTCGTGCTGTGAAGGTTAGTAAGCTCATCAAAGGGAGGACCAGTTCTGTTTGTTTAAAGAAGTGAGACAAGTGCTCAAGAGTTGCATGAATTATCTCAAAGGAACATGAGGTAAGAAAATTAAATGAATACAAAGAGCTCAGCATAGAAAAAAAATGACTTTACATCAATATTTTTTTCCTTAGACATTGATTAATTACCTTTCCTGTATCAGCTTTCTCTCATAATTCCATCTCGGCCTAAATATTGTGAGGTTTGTCCCTTATTTTCTGTCACTTCCTTTCTCCTTATTTTCTGTCTCTTTTGGAAAGCAAGTTGTGAATACCTACAGAGCTCCTAGGTATGATAGTGACTTACATTAGTTCTGAGTTAAAACAGGAACACATCCAGGCAAGTCTTGTATATCTCCAGAGAGGGAGACTCCACAATTCCCTTGGGCAGCTTGTTCCAGTGTTCTGTAACCCTCACAGGGAATAAATTCATCCTCATGTTTCCATGGAACTTCCTGTGCCACGATTTCTACCCATTGCCCCTTGTCCTGTCACTGAGCATCACCCTACAGGGCCTGACTCCATCCTCCTGGCACTTACCCTTCACATATTTAGAAACACTGATGAAGTCATCTTTCAGTCTCCTCTAGGCAGCAGAGCCCCTGCTCCCTCAGTCTCTCCTCGTAAGGCAGATGTTCCATTCACTTCATCATCTTTGTGGTTCTGCACTGGACTCTCTCAAGAAGTTCTATGTCCCTTTTGAACTGAGGAGGCCAGAAGTGGACACAGTACTCCAAATGTAGCTTCACCAGAGCAGAGTAGAGGGGCAGGAGAACCTCTCTAGACCTACTAACCACAGCCCTTTTAATACAGCCCAGAATAGCATTGCCCCTCCTGGCACATTGCTGGCCTATGGTCAACCTCCCATCAACTAGGGCCCCCAGATCCTTTTCCCCTTTACTGCCTTCCAACAGGTCAGACCATGGTACACTGATCTGTTTCTTACATCAACCTCTCTCAAGTTGTGCCGGGGGAAGTATAGGCTGGATGTTAGGAGGAAGTTCTTCACAGAGAGAGTGATTGGCATTGGAATGGGCTGCCCAGGGAGGTGGTGGAGTCACCATCCCTGGAGGTGTTCAGGAAAAGACTGGATGAGGCACTTAGTTCCATGGTCTAGTTGACTGGATAGGGCTGGGTGATAAGTTGGACTGGATGATCTTGGAGTTCTCTTCCAACCTGGTTGATTCTATTCTATTCTAATTGTTATTTAGGATGCCACTACAATATCCAAAATTCTTTTCAGTGTGACATTTTGTCTCTCTCAGAAGGGCTTCAGGGAGCAAAATGTAGAAAAGTAGGAGAAAAAGAATTTCATTGCAAACATCCTTGCTCATAACATTTCTGTTCCATGTTCCTAAACAGCATGTAAATATAACCTGCATGCTTCATTTATGTGAAAAATAATCCTAAACTTGATGTAGAAACACTGAACTTTGATCAACTCCTTAATTTTCTCCACAGCAGATGTTTGTTACCCATATGTGGTAAAATGCCAGTATATTTTAACTTCTTCCAGGCTGCCTCGTGTGCCTGCACAGCCTATGAAATTGTATTTGACCCAGAAAACCAGAGTCTTCGTGTCACCAAGTTCTCCAATATGTAAAGACAACAGAGGAATTCCCAAATGGTTATAGCTGCATGTCAGTGTGATCTCCCATAAACCCAACAAGTTGATGTGTTTTTCCATACTTGCAGGCTTCAGCTATTTGGTGTAGTAATAAACATCCCCAGATCTTATGTCATCGATTGTTTGGCTTCAGTGATGATGAAATATGGAAGACAAAATGAAAGAACATAAACTGTGGCTGAGATTTATTTGGAGAGTGTATGTGAAGCATACCTGCCTTTTCATGCTTATCATAGCACCTGACAGAAGTGACACATTCAGCCTTAGTCATGTCTAGTTTATCTTGTCAGTGTCTGAAACAGACAGGGGAAACCTTTCAGCGTTGGACTTCATAAAATGGTGACCAGACTGATAAATCTGTTTATTTTGCCTTTAAATGTGCCCTGGTTTCCATAACAGAGACAGCTTTCATGTATGCTGATGAATGGTTACTCTCCCATCACAGACCTTTATGGACGCTTTGCCAAGAAACTTGTTTTGTGAATTCCTCAGCTTTTTTTATTCCTTTCCCCCACCCCCCTCTCTCTTTTCCAGCACCTGAAAACTTGCAACAGGCCTGGCTTGAAAGCTGCCTTGGCAATTTCACTCAGGCACTTATTTTGATAGCTAAAAATGACCTTGACGAATGATTAATGCTGTGTGTGGGTTGATGACATAAATCTGTTAAAATGTGCCTGATGTACAACTTCACATGCAAGAATGGTATAGCCATGTTCCTGTGTTAACACAGTGACACTGAGCAGACTGTGGCAGCCTTAGAATCTGAAAAGAAAGAAAAAAATTAAGTAAATTAAAAAAAGAAAAAAGACCTCCCTCAAAAGAGTTTGAATTATTTTTATCAGTTTGCTACCACCAAAATGCTTCTGGTAAGAGAATATAAATCATAGAATCATAGAATGGTTTAGGTTGGAAGGGACCTCAAGGATCATCCAGCTCCAACCCCCTGCCATAGGCAGGGACACCTCCCACTAGAGCAGGCTGCTCAAGGCCTCATCCAGCCTGGCCTTAAACACCTCCAGGGAGGGAGCATACACAACCTCCCTGGGCAACCTGTGCCAGTGTCTCACCACCCTCACTGTGAAGAACTTCCTCCTAACATCCAGTCTAAATCTCCCCTCTGCCAGTTTAAACCCATTACTCCTCATCCTGCCATTACAAGACCTTGTCAATAGTCTCTCCCCAGCCTTCCTGTAGGCCTCTTCAGCTACTGGAAAGCCACTCTAAGGTCTCCTTGAATCCATCTCTTCTCCAGGCTGCAGAGCCCCAACTCTCATAGCCTGTGCTCATAGCAGAGCTGCTGCAGCCCTCTGAGCATCTTTGTGGCCTCCTCTGGACTTGCTCCAACAGTTCCATGTCCCTCTTGTGTTGGGGGCTCCAGAACTGCACACAGTACAATGAAACATAGCAAACAGTGGTCTTATTGGGACACATAGTCTAAGTCACATAATTCCAAGAATGAGTCTACTCTTCCTGTACTGCACTGCTTGTAGTGCAAAACAGTAACAAGATACAGTTAAAAATGGAATAAAAGCCCAATTCAGCAGCCCAAGAAATAGGTTCAGCCTTTGTTTGAAAAGATCTGTGCAAATCTGTCAGTTGCAAGTCATTTGGGTGTACACATTTGGAAGACATAGGTTAATTCCTTCCTAACCTAAACAAAAAAACAAAAACCAAACCAACCAAATAAACAAGAAAAGGTAGGAGACAGAAGAAAGAAGGCTGTACTTTCTACTAGGCTGGCAAGAAACAGACTGAAATTGCTGTCCATAACTAGAGAATTTGCATCTTACTCTTTTGTCTTTATGACTAAGGGTAAATAAGCTGAAAAATTACTTTTGCAGAGGAGCAGCTGGGGACTGTTTCCACCTAAGAGGTCTCATCAGTAGCTCCTACTGTGCTTCATCATGGGAGATTACATTGATGATCTGTTGCTGTATATTGGCAATGAGTCTCTATCAAGCACTGTTTTATCCCAGTATTATTTCCTTTGCCTTCAGGAAAAAAAAATGAATAGAGGATGAGTACCCTAGAAGTACTTAGAATGCAGTGCTGGGTGCCAGGTCATCTTTTCCACTGCATAGATCTGCAAGCAGACTTCCATTTACAGCCTCATCCCTTTCACCAGTTCCCTTGTCTGCCAGCATTATAGGTCTTCATGGCTGCACAAAGCCGGAGAAGCCTCCAAGTGCAATTTTAACAATGAAACAGAATAAACATTCTCAGCACAAATAGGCTATTTTTGTTTCCACGTCTGACAGTTTGGCACCTTTCACAGCACTAAATTAACTTAAAACATCCATCACTACACATGCTTTGAGAGAAGCAAAACAAGTATTAAGCAGGATCTGAGACTTGGTAAACTTTCTATTTGAGATGAAACAATCATTTAAAGTGACAGGAGAAGGCTGTGAAAACAACTCAGCAAAAGAAGGTATTTCTATTTAAGACTCAGCAAATATTAAGAGAACAAGAAGTGGGACTAAATGGGTGTTGTGATCCTCTGTAAAAATAACTTTAAAGTGACAAGACTGATTGACCTAAAGTTTTGTGAAGCCATTCTGCATCCCAGCCTTTCCCAAACTATAGCTTCATGTGCCAAATTCCAGCTAGGACTGTTTACTAATGAAGTTGTCCCTTAAAGTATGAGAATTATATAATTGCAGAATCACAGAACCTTAGAAGTTGGAAGGGGCTTCCAGAGATCACTGAGTCCACCCCCCCTGCCAAAGCAGGATCTCCTAGTGTAGTCCACACAGGAAAGCATCCAGGTGGGTTTTGAAAGTCTCCAGAGAAGGAGACTCCACAATTTCTCTGGGCAGCCTGTTCCAGTGCTGTCCCCCTCACTGCAAAGAAGTTTCTCCTCATGTTGTGGTGAAGCCTTCTGCGTTCCAGTTTGTAGTCATCTCTCAATCCTAAATGCAGTTTCACATGTGCCATCTTCTTTTTAATAGAACAAAGCATAATACAACACCAATCCAAACCAAACCACCAGCATTTGAGTGCAGAAAGAATGTCCACTTTCTATTAAAACTGCACTGTGTACAGAAACTTGACAAACCTAAGTATGGTAAAGCTTTAAATCATGCTACTCTATCTATATCCCAGGAGATAGATACCTACAGCACAAAACTAGCATTAATATTTTTACTAATGCTTGCTAGCCTGGCAAAAAGCTTCACAGGATTTTATGTGAGGAGGAGATAAAAAGCCATGTGTCCTATGTTTCGTGAGTTGCAGTAGCTCATAAATTAAAAGAAAACTTAGGAGTTCCCCTTAAAATATGAATTTACATGGCTCAGGACAATTCACACACTTCTACCCTGTTTATATTTTTCCAAGTGATTCAGGCTAGGTGGAGATGCTCCAATAATTTTTGGTTTAGTTCATCAATATTGATTTTTTGAGACCTTTTGGCTTCCTATGACTTAGAATCATAGAATCATAGAATCAACCAGGTTGGAAGAGACCTCCAAGATCATCCAGCCCAATCTAGCACCCAGCCCTGTCCAGTCAACTAGACCATGGCACTAAGTGCCTCATCCAGGCTTTTATTGAACACCTCCAGGGATGGTGACTCCACCACCTCCCTGAGCAGCCCATTCCAATGCAAATCACTCTCTCTGTGAAGAACTTCCTCCTAACATCCAGCCTGTATCTCTTTCAGCACAACTTGAGACTGTGTCCCCTTGTTCTCTTGCTGGTTGTCTGGGATAAGAGCCTGACCCCACCTGGCTACAGCCTCCCTTCAGGTAGTTGTAGACAGCAATGAGGTCAGCCCTGAGCCTCCTCTTCTGCAGGCTGCACACCCCCAGCTCCCTCAGCCTCTCCTCACAGGGCTGTGCTCCAGGCCCCTCATCAGCTTTGTTGCACTTCTCTGGACACATTCCAGTATCTCAGCATCTCTTGAACTGAGGAGCCCAGAACTGGACACAGGACTCGAAGTGTGGTCTGACCAGTGTTGAGTACAGAGGAAGAATAACCTCCCTTGTCCTGCTGGCCACATTATTCCTGATACAGGCCAGGATGCCATTGGCTCTCCTGGGCACACTGCTGGCTCATGTTCAGCTACTATCTACCAGTACCCCCAAGTCCCTTTCTTTCTGCCTGCTCTCCAGTCACTCTGTCCTCAGCCTGTAGCACTGCTTGGGGTTGTTGTGGCCAAAGTGTAGAACCCTGCACTTGGCCTTGTTAAATCTCATCCCGGCTCAGTTACACCTTTCTGAAGCCACATAAAGGTTTTCCTCTGTGGACAGATAAATAACATGGGTTGTCTGACTATAAAATTAACACCACCACCCCCAAATCAAGCTACATTTTATTTTGGTTCTGACACAACAGGGTTTCCAAAGTGGAAACTTGTAATAAACCCACATATTTATCACAGAAGCTGGAGTTACTGAAGTATGAAAACAATTTGTTATATTCATGGTCATGGAAACACAGAGGTTTGTTGCTAGGACCTGTCATAGTGGGAGGTGCCCCTGCCTATGGCAGGAGGTTGGAACTAGATGATCTTTGAGATCCATTCCAACCTAAACCATTCTATGATTCTATGACTTCTGCTTTTTGCCATCTACTCGATCTCTGTGCTTATATTAGAAAATAGCATGAAGGTGACTGGCAGTGCTTTTATTTAGGTCTAGAATTCTTTAGGGGTGCATTGCAAAGAACAGTGGGTTTGGATCTTATTCTAAACTTTGGAACGTGACAAATGCACCTGGAACAAAGTGCTAAAAATCTGCTGTAAAAATGTCTGTTTTGATTTTCCAAGTGCAGATATGAAGAAAGCAGGCAAACAGGATGAACAGTGAAAAATGTAGCTGACTGAAATATAGTTTCTTCAGTGTTAGTAACTTGAAGTGCTGCAAACAATTCAAACTAGCCTTCACTTCAACAATATTAATGTCTTTTTATACTGTCAGTTGCACAGAAATATTCAGAATGACCCTGAGTTTTTGCCACGACCTTTGCTTCTGACATGTCTGAATCCTTACTTGCCTTTCCTATCTTTCATGTTTTAGCCAACATAAAACAGCCAAGTATTTGGATGATCTAGTTCACCCATGCCAGGACATAAATATCAATCCAAGCACCAAAATAAAAACCATATCAGATTTTTCAACAAAGCTTTGACAACCTCACTAATTTAACACACTGGATTCACACAGTAGCTTTAATTCCATCTTGAAGTAGCATTGAACAGATGATTTCAGTGGGATCATGTTCTGTTTTATCTGATGCTTCTGTCCAACCTTGCTGTAACTGCTGCCTTCTCTAATCACTGCTAAAAGAGATAATTTATTATAATCATAGGGAGGGGAAGAGAGAAATGAAAATAAACAGTGACATCTGTTCCTAAGTTTTTTTTTTCTCTACATTTCTCTTATTTCTCTAATTTCTAGTTGAGCCTGTAGAAATGCAAAACCCTTTCTCCCTCTCCCCTACCTCGGAACCAAGAAAGAGGAATATATGTGGGCACTGTTTTTTTTCCAGAAAACCAAGTAATAAAACTGTGTGGTGCTGTGTGAGATGTGCTGAAATACCACTTGTCATTTTTGGACTATTACTGCAACCAGCACTAGGCTAATACTGCCATTTCTTGTATGCTCATAACATCTACCTCACATGCTGTGCAGTCTCAGTTTTGTGTCAATTCTTTCAATATCGCCTCTCTTTAGGCTCCCTGGGAAATAAGTATTTTATTTATCTTGCCAAATTTGTGCCAAATTGAGCGCTCTCAGATACTTTTCAAGGTCTTTAGGGGATTATCCAGATCCAAACAGGATGCACGAGTCAAACAGGAATGTAGTCTGTCTTTAAAACCACACTTACTTAAAGGAACGAGTTTGTGTTTGATCCTCTCACTTCTGTTGTGTATCCCCATGGTGTTATATTCAGCAATGCTTTCTACAAACCCAAGCTCATCTGCCTTTTCATTCTTTGGTGATAGCTGTTGGGAAGACTGCTTGTGCACAAAACCTGTACTTTGCAGAAATAGTTGGCTCTCCCACTTGTAAATACACTGTGTTGTGCCACTATGATCTGGGCCACTCTTGATCAAGGCTGTGATCCCGTTCAAAAGTGTCCACTCTAAGTCAGTACGAGAAGGCTATAGCTGGTAGGAGCCAAGCCTTGCGCTGAGAGTGGACTCCGCTTCCACTAGAGGGCAGCACTGCTTCCAGTGTAATAGAACCACGAAGGACTCCTGCAGGCTTGTGAAGTGCATTAACTGCTCCCATAGAGGCCAAAACCAAGTCAAAACAAAACATCCCAGAGTGAGACTTCTGAGCGCATTCACATAGGACATCTCACCGTGACAGTGCACAAGCACCACCCAAGCGCAACTGTTACTTATAAAGTCCCAGTTTTCTGCATAGCCATGGAGTCAGTAACACAGAAGAAGACTCCAGTATGAAATAATTTTTCATTATAATTGTGTTAATTACCTGGGCAAAGTGGTCGTGATGTTGTGAATCTCTACCATACTGCACACAGAATCATGAAATCACACAATATTAGAGGTTGGAAGGGACCTCCAGAGATCATCGAGTCCAATCTCTCTGCCAAAGCAGGATCCCCTAGGGTAGTTTGCACAGGAATGCATCCAGGTGGGTTTTGAAAGTCTCCAGAGAAGAGACTCCACAAGCTCTCTGGGCAGCCTGTTCCAGGGCTCCATCACCCTCGCTGTAAAAAAGTTTCTCCTCACATTGAGGTGAAATACCTGGAGTACTGTGTGCAGTTCTGGAGCCCCCAACACAAGAAGGATATGGAACTGCTGGAGCGGGTCCAGAGGAGAGCCACAAAGATGATCAGAGGGCTGCAGCAGCTCTGCTATGAGGACAGGTTGAGAGAGTTGGGGCTCTTCAGCCTGGAGAAGAGAAGGCTTTGAGGAGACCTTATAGTGGCTTTCCAGTATCTGAAGGGAGCCTACAGGAAGGCTGGGGAGGGACTACTGACAAGGTCTGGTAATGTCAGGACGAAGGGTAATGGGTTTAGACTGGAAGAGGGGAGATTCAGACTGGATGTTAGGAGGAAGTTCTTTACAGTGAGGGTGGTGAGACACTGGAACGGGTTGCCCAGGGAGGTTGTGAATGCTTACTCCCTGAAGGCGTTTAAGGCCAGGTTGGATGAGGCCTTGATCAACCTGCTCTAGTGGGAGGTGTCCCTGCCTATGGCAGGGGGTTGGAGCTGGATGATCCTTGAGGTCCCTTCCAACCTAAACCATTCTATGATTCTATGATTCTATGAACTCTTCTGCGTTCAAGGCTGTACCCATTGCTCCTTGTCTTATTGCTGGGGACCACCAAAAAGAGATTGACCTCATCCACTTGACACCCACCCCTCAAATATCTATAAACATTGATGAGATCTCCTCTCAGTCTTCTCCAGACTAAACAGCCCCAGGTCTCTCAGTCTCTCTTTGTAGGGGAGATGCTCAAGTCCAGACTAAACTGTTCAATCAACATCAATTACCTTAAACTGGGACATTAACTAACACCAGCACCCTTAGGAACAGCATGGATCTTTCAGTACTGTCCTTTTTATGGCCTGACGTTAGTAATCACCTTTACAAAGTTCAGTTCACTCCAGAGTTTCCATATTTTTTAATATTGATTAAATTCCACTGGGCCCCAGTTTATGTTTCAGCACCACAGCTATGAAATTAGAGAAGAAATTCCAGATGCAGGTTTAAATGGCTAGGAAGTGAAAAGGGACCAAGTCAGTTACAACTATCCCAGCAGGCCATCTTTGGAGGCCTACTACTGTTATCCACACAAGCAGCCCTTGGCAAAGTAGCCACTTAAATGGCTGTGAGTTTAAAATACCCTTTCCCATGAGGCTAGCTGTAAAATCAGCGTGTGCCAAAGCAACCAGGACTTAGTTCCAAAAGCCTATGAGAATGTCAGTGAAAATGATACCTCTGACTTGATTTTAAATACAAAAATCCAATCTCTCTGCTGCATCATTATTCCAGTGCCTTTGTAGGGATCGATTCTGTACTGGGTGTGCAGTCTGCAGGCATGGCTGCCTCTGTGTACAGCAAGAAAGCAGCTGTGGACTTGGACTTCACACACTGTCCCTGGGTGGTGTAACAGCAGCCAGTTCTGGGTGTCCCTCCAGGCCAGGCACCTGTAGCTGTGGCAAACTAACTTTTCTCCTTGCTCTCATTCTCCTGCTTAGAGTCTCATTTAAAGGAAAATCATTGCTTTAAGGAAGCAAAGTTGCCATTTTTTTCCTGGACAATACCAGAGTCTTAATTGTTTAAACACATGCAGTCCTGCAGGCCTGTGACAAGCAACCATACACATACATATATACAGCAAACTCACCAGGTTTTAAGCTCAAGTAAAGTGAGAAAAACTAATTGACTGGAGCATAACTATAATAAATTTGGGGGGGGGGGGGAAGTGTAGCTGATCCTATCATAAAACGTGCAGAATGAGAATGTGCTACATAATAAACTAAGTGTTACTGTTTTCTACAATCACTGAGGCCCTGCATTTTGATTAATTGCAGATCCTGAATTACTGAGAAAATGGCAGTTAATTACCCCTAACACCTTTGCAGGAACAGCTTGGAGGGGACTATGAAATTAGCGCTCCGAAGCCTGAGTTAAATATATCATTTTAGCCTAATGGAATTTAATAACATTGTAATGCAAACGTGTGTTGCACAAAAAATTAATAGCTTCTCATACTGAAATACCTTTATTTGATCTGCCCCATATTTTATGCACAATGACATTTATTGATTTCTTCTGAAATAACCATCACTTCCAGAAACTGGGTGGGAAACTTAGGAGCTTGTATTTCAGCTGGGCTTTTATTGCAAAACCAGCAGTCATGACAGAGGTTTGAGAAGCTTATCCTCATAGCTTTGCTGACTTAACTCTTCCAGGTATCCAGTTTTGAGTCCAAAGGGCTTTTCCCTGGAAAAGTGATGGAGTGGCTCCTTCCAGAGGGCATCTCAAGGCACTTGGAGGAGAAGAAGGTTATCAGGAGTAGTCAGCATGGATTTACCAAGGGGAAGTCATGCTTGACTAACCTGATAGCATTGTATGATGACATAACTGAATGGGTAGATTCAGGGAGACCAGTGGATGTCTTGGCCTTAGCAAGGCCTTTGACACCGTCTCCCATGACATCCCAGTGAGCAAGCTCAGGAAGTGTGGGGTGGAACAGCAGACAGTGAAGTGGATAAGGAGCTGGTTGCAAGACAGAGTTCAAAGAGTGGTGATCAATGATGCGAGGTCCAGCTGGAGAGCTGTAACTAGAGGAGTCCCCCAGGGATCAGTGCTGGGTTCGGTGCTGTTCAACATCTTCATCAGGGACATTGATGAGGGCACAGTGTCTGATCAGCAACTTGGCTGATGACACAAAGCTGGGAGGCTTTGCTGATACAGCTGAAGGCTGTGCAGCCATCAAGTGAGACCTGAACAGTCTGAGAGCTGGGCACAGAGGGACCAAATTAGCTTCAACAAGGACAAGTGCAGAGTCCTGCACCTGGGGAGGAATAATAAACTGCAGCAGTACAGGCTGGGAGGTGATCTGCTGGAGAGCAGCCCTGTGGAGAGGCACCTGGGAGTGCCCAAGTTCTCCATGGGACAGCAATGTGCCCTTGTGGCCAAGAAGGCCAATGGGATCCTGGGCTGTATTAAGAAAAGTGTATCCAGCAGATCAAGGGAGGTTCTCCTCCTCCTCTACTCTGCCCTGGTGAGACCTCATCTTGAGCACTGTGTTCAGTTTTGGACTCTCCAGTTTAAGAGGGACAGGGATCTGCTGGAGAGGGTCCCACAGACAGCTACAAGGATGACTAGGGGACTGGAGCACTGCCTGATGAGAAGAGGACAAGGGGACTTAGAGTCTGGAGAAGACTGAGAGGGGATTTAATAAATGTCTATCAATATCTGAGAGCTGGGTGTCAGGAGTTGGGGGAACAGGCTCTTTGTGGTAGGACAGGGAGCAATGGGTGTAAGCTGCAGCACAGGAGGTTCCACCTCAACACAAAGGGAAACTTCTTTACTGTAAGGGTCACAGAGCGCTGGAACAGCCTCCCCAGGGCGACTGTGGAGTCTCCTTCTCTGGAGACTTTCAAGGCCCATCTGGATGTGTTCCTCTGTGACCTGAGCTAGATTGTATGGTCCTGCTCTGGCAGAGGGGTTGGACTCGATGATCTCCTTGGGTCCCTTCCAGCCCCTGACGTCCTGTGATGCTGCGAAGGTCTGCGCTGCTGCGAAGGTCTGAGCTGCGATTTGCGGCTCAGTGGGTGCCCAGAGCCCTGCCAAGCACTGCCGTTCACTCAAGTGGAAGAGCAGGCAGGACAGCCCTGTCATCTCACGGCCACCCAGCTGACAGCTGCTTTGCCTTTCAACGTGAAGAGCTGTGCGGACAGCGAGTAGAAATCCGTCCGAGATTCACAGGAGGCCGTGGTAAATCGCACGCATCCCACAGCTGTATCTGTGATGGATTTGGAGTCGCGGCTGGGCACGGGAAGTCGTCCGGAGGTGTTTGGAAGCGGCCCCCACTGGGTGGCGCTGGGCCGCGTTCGCCGCAGCTGCAGAACCTGATCCTCAGCTCTCCCCCAGCCCCATTAAAACCTGCTCTCGACTCATTAAGTCGTAATTTGTTTGGACATATGGGAATAGAGAAATAATATCTGATGTCTATTTACAGTATGATGGACCGCATGGAAATTAGAAATGAGTAACTAGGCTAATAGAAAGCATGTGCTCAATAATTATCAAATATGTCACTTTAAATACCAAACTCCCTCAAGGCAGGAGAGTTGCCTTAACAATATCCAAGCAGATTATACAGTTGGGAAAATCCATTTACATACTAAGGGCAAAACTAGAGGAGCGTGTTACAGAGCACCTCCATATCCAAATCAGAATCACATTCCCAAGGTGTTTGATGCTTCTCCAGTTGAGAAGACAGCCTGGTTCCTGCTTACATCATGGCAGTAGAGGCTTTGCAGAGTCATCTCAAACCCACATCCACATCATTTACTATTCCTATATCGTCCTTTCAGTTCCAAATTCAACAAGAATTTGTGAGTCTTTGGAGTACAATTTCTTGCATGTCTGAAATATCAGAACATGTAAAACAATGGCTGAGGCCTGAATTCAGAACCCTTAGCTCAGAGGTAACATCTGTAGTGTGCAATCCATCAGAGGAAAGAAGGGATTAGTAATTACTTTAGAAATTAATAGAACAATGTATTGACCCTGCAGATTCTGTATATAAATTTCAGTGGGGATGGTGGGACAGTATGAACAAATATGTAAGCCCAAAGGTAACTCTGGATTCTAGACATATGCCATAAAAACAGAGGGAGTAAAACCATCACCGAGGGCTAGAAGAGGAGCAAGGAATATATGAGGATGTAGTAGAGAAAAAAAAGAAAACACAAATAAACACATTCAGAGAAAAGTCACAAAGTTTAAGATTGCTTGCTAGAAGTGAAAGGGTCTCCAAAGGTATTTAAAGAGGTTATTCACACATAGGATATCAGATGCAGAAGCTCTGTTTTATAGATTCTGACTCTCACCAAAAAAAAAGCGAAAAATACCATGGGGGTGACCATGATATTCAGTTTCATTCCTCCACTTGTTACACCCTATGCAGAATAATGTCAGTTAGAAAGAAAACTTGCCATCTGTATGTCCAGATGCACCACATCAGACTCCCTTGATTTCATAATCTCCATAGGTTTTGTTGGCTGAAAGAGCCTTGTCCACAAACAAGTGATAACTTTCCTGCTTAGGGGACGTGAATAAAGCTTACCAACAATTTCACCTTGCACTGACTCCTGACTCTGCTATTGTTTGGGGTTTTCGTTCTTCATATTGAAAAGAATGGTTTACAAAGTACTATATGAAAGGCAAAACAAGTGTAATAAGGCAGGTAAAAACATTTTAACTCATAGTGGTATGAATTATTAAAGGTCTACTATTTGGGAGTCTGCAACATCTACTGTGAATGCTAACCATTTTTAATTGTAATTTGCCCTATTAGTTTAGAAATTATATTGTGACACAATTTGCACTCTTGGGAGCTGATGCTTTCCAAACACTCAGTGCAAGAAAAGATGTTGTTTAAAATACAGTATGCATCATTGCCCAAACCTGCCCAAAACTCCACATGGAGAGATTCTTGTACAGCTATGCCTCTGAGCCTCTTAGAGAATTGCTGTGCCCCAGCCCTGAGCAGAGGAATTCTCTCAGCCAGGTTGGTGACACTAATACAGAGACCTGTACACATCCATCCCAAGGACTGATCCTGCCCTGGGCCTGCCTGCACTCTCTCTTCCTGCTTTTCCACTGCCATCAATCAGCTCAAGACAGCCACATTTTGATCCACTATTTACCCATTGCTTGTTTTGCAGAGACACACTCTCAATAGAAACTCTTCTCGACAATTTTGTCCAGGTTTTTCCTTTCTTCTCAAAGAATATGTCCATAATGCTCCCTGTAAGAATGGGAATCATGCCTAACTGGAACAGACACCTTAAATGTAATGCACCAAAGAAATATGTGGGTTTTTTTCTGCTGATTGCGTTAAATCTTTGCCCTTTGTCCTTTGCAGGTACTTTTGCTGAATTGCTTTTCATTTTTAAATTTGTCCATGTTATGTGCAAACAAGAGGCTGCCATGCATACCAAATGAGAATCTTAGAGCAAGAAATAAAGTACTTCTCAGCAAGTTATAAAAACAACATCAATGAGCAGTTGGTAAAGCAATCAGGGACCCAAGCTGAAGCATATAGCAAACACAGTGACCTTAGCCTTTCTCTTTTGATTTACAGCAGTGTTGGAAAGTAACTTAACTAGGTGCTGTGGGGCTCCAAGAGCAGTTGAGTCAACCTATTGTTTAAATTGGTACGGATGTTAATTAGATTAGCAATTTGATGTGGAGGCCTGCAGAGAGAAGTGGGTGTGCTCTTTGAAACTCCTTCTTCTGTCCTGAAAATTCAGGGGAGACGAAGCCCTACATTGATGATGTCCTACCGAGTCCCAGAATCACAACAGCTCTGAAATAGCAAAGGAATTATCTATCTCTAGAGGCAACAAGCAGCAGCATTTTTGAGCTGCTCAAGATAGACACAACAGCTAGGGCATGAATTCAGCATCAGGTCTCTTATCAGGTACTAATCATTTTTATTAATGGATGTGAAATCTGAAACATTCTTTAGAAAAACAGAGTTGCTGTTGTTACATTCCTAACCTACCTGTTGCTGGTTACCAAAGTAGCTGAGCATCTGCCATACAAATTAGGATGATCAATAAACTCTTTAAAAGATTTCAAGGAATCTCTGTCATAGTGCAGGCTGAAATACAAGAAAATAAACATAAAATTCCAGTAAGAAAGTGGGGGGGTTTAATGCTGTGGAGCTACAGTGGCCTTGTGCTTTGTGGGAAATACTACAACTGATACTGTTGTATCAATATCAGTTGCTTAAATATTATCAGTTTAGTCAGTCGTATCAATATCAGTTTTGCTTAAATATTAGTTCTTAGATTTTCTTCTCATGATTCAGTCGTTTGTTGTTTTGTTTTGTTTTCCAAATTCAAAGCAATTATACTCCTAAAACCTTCAGTCAAGTCTATAATCTTTGTCACCCAGTACCCACAAATTACTGTTTGAGGTGCTCATGTATACCATGATTTTGCTGAACTGGGGCTACAGGGGAAAAAAGACAGAGAGGGAGATGCTGAATGTGCTCTTTCTACTGCCGCATGGATTTCTGTAGAAATCTGACAGCCTTGGTCTTGGTTTAATCTTTCAGAAGCCAGAATAGGCTGTCACTACTGCAATTATAAAGCAAGCTAACAAATGAAGCCAAAACTTTAAACCAACCCAGCAGCTGGATTTTCCATCTTACTAATTTTTTTCTCAGAAAAAAAATAATCAGAATTTTAAATTATGGAGGACTTTACTGAAACCTCCTCAATAGTCTTGAGTCCATAGAAGATGAAAGAAATAAGAATCCCCTAATGTGGTGTACCATTGTCCTTTCACTCCAGCTAAGTGTCCAGTTGAAAACTCCCTGAAGTCAAAACATCCAGCTTCTGCAGAAAGGAAGATTATATGGTAAACAGCTCCTGGAAGCCAACTCTCATTCCAAAGAACTAACTGTTACAAAAGTGCCTTGACAATAAGCTGCACAGGAACTTACATTTCTTACTTAGGCATCCCAGATGAGTTCTCTGCCTGAGATTCATGACTATTTTTGAAGGAAAAGGGGCTTTGTTTTGTTTTGGTTTTTTTTTTAACAGAGATGGGAACAACATGCCACACAACTGATAAAAGCTCCTGTTCCTCAAATAGAGTAGGACAGGAGAGCCTTCCCCCCATTCTTGTGCTCCCAATGCACTCTGCAGTTTCATGTTCCCATGTGTTACAGAAGTTCCTAAGTTTATCCCTGTGAATTCCATCAAACAGATGACAACGATACAACTACCTGAAGGGACATTGTGGAGAGGCTGCTGCTGGTCTCTTCTCACAATTGGAGGCAGAACAAGGGGGAATGGCCTCAGGCTGAGACTGGGTAGGTTTAGATAGGATATTAGGAAACGTTTTTCACAGAGAGAGTGATTGGGCACTGGAATGAGCTGCCCAGGGAGGTGGTGGAGTCACCAACCTTGGATGTGTTTAAGGGTCTTTTGGATGTGGTGCTTAGGGATATGGTTTAAGGTGAATTTTGTAGAGTAGGGTTATAGGCTGGACTTGCTGATCCTGAGGGTCTCAATGTTTCTGTGATTCTGTAAAAACACTCCCACTTTTCATCCACAGGCTCTTCCATTCACATTTCTGCCTCTAATTACCATCCAGAATGCCCTGATCTGTCTATGTTCACAGAAGTCTCACAGACATTTTTTAACATGTGTCTGGTTTAGAAAATTCTGCTAAATAAAAAAAAAAAAGGCAATCCCCTAGGCTGTCTTCTGAGAAGATTAGCAAGTGCAAAATACTGAAAAGAGAAACAGTCACATCAATACATCAGGATTAGTCCCCACAGCAAGAAAAGAATGTTACTGCACCTGTGCCAGGTTTTATTGCTGTGGAGATTGTGGAAGGCTTAGCTGTGGCATTTTCTCACCAAAGCAGAATAGAGCAGGCTGTATCCGTGGTGCCTTGATCTGTCTCTGTATCAGTGGAGAAATATTCCTGCAATGAAAAATGAACACACTTCTGAGAAGACATTTTAGTGCACTGAGAATACAAAGGTCATTTACAGTTAGCACTGCCAGAAGGTCTGGTGGCCAGTCATAATTAAACTGCTACTGCACAGCTTTCAGTGCAGTGGACATGATACCAAATGCTCATATATAAGGGAAGGGCAATGTGTGCCCCTTTTGTAACTGGGACAAATTCTGCTCTTCCCATAGAACAATGCTATCGAAGGTGGTGGAGTTTGGGGCTACAGCTGAGGCAAAGATATGTTTTTAGAGATCATTCACATGAAATGTTCAGTTCAGAATCGTCTCTGTTCTGAAACATCACATGACATGAAGGATGCATTGCCAGTTACCCAGGCACTCAGGAACTGCGAGTGTCACACTGAAGTACTTCACTGTTTTATAGTATTTCCTTTGAAACAATCATTGACTCTTCCCCCTTCTTCCAAACAGGCTGCCAGCTAATGATTACATCCCCAAATAGCTGCTCCACACACATACAGATCTATAATGTCACCTAAGAGCTCCAACACACAAAACAGTTAGGAGTCTTTCTATTTCTGCCTTCCTTTTTTATATGTCTGCTACTTTTTCCTGCTCCTCCTCCACTGCCATACATACACACTCCTTTATAACAACAACTGATTAAATAATAGCTGTTGTAATCCCAGGAAAATCTGATTTTCCTGAAGGCCTCACTTCTCATGAGCAACATTTCAGGTAGATATGGGTGATGTTGTTATGAAACCAGTAAAAGGTGTAAGAGGGTGTGTGTATGTGTCCATGACTGCATACAGTCAGCAGTAAATCTTGGCTGGTGTGTCTCTTACCACAGGGCTGTTACTGTAGCCTTTCAGCGAAGAAGATTCTTCTTGTCACCAATCTAAACCCCCTCTGGTGCAACCTGGGGCCATTTCCTCTTGTCCAGTAATTTGTTACCAGGGAGAAGAGACCAACTCCTACCTCACTCCAACCTCCTTTCAGGTAGTTGTAGAGAGCAAGAAGCGTCCACCCATCCAAGTCATGAGTAATCAGTTTCTCTAGGAAGATGCTGTGGGAGACAGTGTCAAGTATTTTACTAAGCCCAAGTAAACATCACCCACAGTCTTTCCCTCATCCACTAAGCAGGTCACCTGGCTGTAGAAGATCAGGTTTGTCAAGCTGGCCCGTGTGTTCATGATCCCATGCTGATTGGGCCTGATCACCTAGTTGCTCTGCATGTGCTGCATAATAGCACTCAAGATGATCTGCTCTATGGTCTTCCCTGGCACCAAGGTCAGACTGAAGGTCAAAACAAACTTTGAAAAAATCTTGTGACATTGTGCCTGTAGGGACAACAGAAGGAAAATCATGGTCTGTATAATTACCACATCCAGAACCTAGCAGCACCTTAATACAGAGAGAATTTATCTGCCTGAGGGTTAAGGAGTGCAGGATGTTCTGGTGCGCAGCTCCAGCAAGGAGCTTAGGGCTGATAATGCATGGCACAGAAAGTAAGGAAAAGTGAACTGAGAGTGTGGTGCGTGCTTACTGCCCCATAACCATGGCTATGGGACACTGGGCAAGTGCAGTGGCATCAGTTAAGTGAGGACTTTTACTTCTGTTTGCTGGTGTTAGACTTTAAAATATCCCTTGGCTAGGCTTTTCTCCTTTCTTTCTGTGACTGCTGAGCAGAAGCAAAAATGATTTAGTGAGAGGGAAAAAGCACTCATTTCCTACCACAGGACTCATACCTCCTGTGCAGTACTCTGTGTATATAGGGCCAGGCATAAGACCATAATCCTGACAGAGTGCCAAGTGCATGGCATGTTGAAGGCTGCTTGCCACTAAGAAAGATGAAGCCTTACCCAAGTGGATGAAGAGGATAAGAGGGGCGGGTAGGGAGTTAAACCTCTTTCACAGAGTTGTTTAACATTTCAGAATATGCTACTGGATTTGCAACCAGTTTGGCAGCAGAGTCTTAAAACCAAACAGTCGTCTCTTTTAAGAAAAACCTTTGTGTGTCTGAACAGAAAGAGGTTTGTCCTCGAGCAGGAAGCCTAACGCAGAGCTTACACAGCGATATATTTTCAGTCATGTGGCCAAGACAATAAACATGCAGCTTTTGATCTGTGTGGCAACAGTGCACGAGTTGCAGTTTATGCTGGGAAAGAATGAGACGCAAATCTGCCAGGAGCGAGTCAGTATTCTGGTGTGTTTATTCACATCCTACATTTCGCCAGGCTGAGTCTAGAGGACTTCAAATAAATGTCTAAAGAACCCAGAAAAATATTCCATCAAGCATGATGGTTTAGGTCCTTATGTCAAAACACAGGAGCATGCAGTCTATTTTGTATAAAGTATTTTTTGGTCTTCCAACTATAAATTAAATCTCTTTTAAAAGTGTGCTTCTGTAGGCATACATTTACCAGCAGTCTTTTCCTCCTAATATCATGCAAAGAGAGACAGTAATATCTCTCCCGGGACTATAGAAGGCATATGTAGAATTTTAAAATGCCATTTAAAAAGCATCTCCTTTTAATTGCTTTTACCTGCAGATTTGAGCCATGTCCTCTGGCCATTTAAGAGCAGCACTGCTGTTATATCTTGTTGTCTTGTGATGTTCTGTGGCTGACCACACTAGTGCATTATTTCCTAGCCCTTCTCTGTTTACAAATCAAAGTGCCTCGCTTAAGCACGGCCTGCTGAAATGCAGTGCTGTTATTAGGAAATGTGAGTGGGCTGAAGTGGGGATCCCTGTAGAGTTAACTTGGCAGCCTTCGAGATCCTGGCTCAACCTGATATTAAAAGTGAGTCATCAGTTTACCCGCACAGCAGGCCCTCACTTTGTACTTTTCACTGCAAGCAGCTCAGCAGAGGGTTGAGAGATCCAGCATTTGCTTCTCTAATTAATATCCAGCTGAAAGGAACTCCTTGTTAGGGAGGTTTGGGGGGGGAGGGGGTTGCTGTTGTTGGTTGCAGGGTTTTTTTCAGTTGTTAGTTCTTGGGTTTTTTGGTTGTTTGTTGGTTAGTTTCTTTGGGTCGTGTCTGTGGGTGTTTTGGTTTTGCTTGCGTTTGTTTGTCTGTTGTTTTATTGTTGTTGTTTAGTGTTAAGTGCTGGTAAGTAACAAAACCACAATTCAGCTCTACCACCTGGAAAGTGTAGTGTGTGTTAGTTGCCCAATAAAAGTTGCTTCATTTCCACTCCAGGTCAAGGGCTCTGCAGCTGCCTCATCTGCTTCAAAGTTACTTTTATATCTACTAGAATGTATTTGCAGTTCAAATCTTTCATTGGGATTATCTTATTTTCCCAGGAACATCCATGAACTGCCTTGTGCTCCTTGGCCCTGGGCAGAAGATGTGCCAGGGTTCCTGGCTCTTTGAGAAGCACAGGATTCACAGTGCCATAAAGGCTGCAGGGTGACAATCCCTCCCTTCCAGGTTAATTGATCAATGCCAGTTTCCTTTCTGGTTTACATATTAAATATCTAACTAACTAGCCTTTAATGCAATATTTTCTTGTTCTAGCATTTTTTGTAGCAGCACTAGGCACCATATAAACTCAGCATGAGGAGCTAGGATGGACAGACTGTTTCCTGTGCCGTGAAGCTGTCTTGATATTAATCTTGCTTTTCTGTTGCCTTTACTTCAGTCCATCAATCACAGTTATGTTTCTCTGCAACTCAGGCAAGTCTTCTGTTTCTTTTACAGCCTCAGCCAGGATTCACAATTTATGTGTCCATTTGCCTGATTTATAGGTACACTATTGAAAGGTATCTCCTTCAGACTGCACTTTTTGTTCTTCTTTTTGCCCCCAACTGAAGGTGACATCTATATGAGCTAAAGGCATGTGGATTTCAGTGGGACTTGTTCATCTGAATACAGATTCTTTCCTGAACTAGAGCTAGCTTTTTGGTCAGTTTCCTGGTTCTGAGGAGAACAGAAATCAGCATAGTATTTCACTGCATTTTCACAGTATTTCCTACTGTAGTTGCATAGCCATGCAGGAGCAGGGAGGCCATTCTGCCCCTGTACTCTGCACTGGTTAGACCACACCTCGAGTACTGTGTTCAGTTCTGGGCCCCCCAGTTTAGAAGGGACATTGANCATGGTCTAGCCTTGAGCTCTGTGGTGAAGGGTTGGACTTGATGATCTGTGAGGTCTCTTCCAACCCTGATGATACTATGATGATACTATGATGATAAGAAAAAAACCCACAATGTTGCAAGCACACAAAGAAAAGTTAATTGAGTGATGATTTTCTACAGCAAAATTTACATTTACCAAATTCTGTGTTCCTTAAATATACATTTTTCTGGCATATCTTTATTTCTTTTGATTTAATTTAAGACACACTAATTTTGTGTACCCTTCTCAGTCTGCCCTCTTCTCATTTATGCCTATAGCTGCCATTAATTTCATGACATTAATCTAATGATAATGGTACAATCTTGTTTCAGGCAACCACAAATCCACTCAAAGTAAAAGCATGCTTTAATTTTGCTACTATTCACTTTTGCTGATATGCAGGCCAAAGCTTTTTTTTCCTGTTGGTTTAGATCCTCCCAAAGGCAAAGGAATAAGAAGAAAATTAAAATTATCCTATGTATAAAAATGGAAGAAGAAGGGAGAGAAAGAGGATGAAGAAAATTTAAAGCTCCCTAAACAACTAAATGATTTGAATTATGAAAATGAGAGTGTTTTATAAAGCTTTTTTTTCCTGTTGGTTTAGATTCTCCCAAAGGCAATGGAATAAGAAGAAAATTAAAATTATGCTATGTATAAAAATGGAAGAAGAAGGGAGAGAAAGAGGATGAAGAAAATTTAAAGCTCCCTAAACAACTAAATGATTTGAATTATGAAAACGAGAGTGTTTTATGTCAAGTACCTCTTCACCCTCTAAGTGCGCTATGAAATATGATCACTTGTCTTGAATATGCTCCATCCTAACAGTAACATTCTTGAACTTATAAACATTATTAATTGTGTCAGACTTGGAATCTGAATCCTGCAAACCATTCCTATGTTTGCCTGAATGGGCCTCATTCATAGCTGGGGTAGCTCAGCCTGGCTACGTTAGGCAGGTCTGTTTCTTCATTAATAATTCTGCATTCTTTTCGCAACAAATCTTCGAGTTCAATACTTTGAGGCAGTGGGGATGACAACAGGACCCCTTTACTGCATGCCACAGCTAGGTTGAAAGACCACCAAGGATACTGAATTTTCCAAAAGGAAGAGCTATGCAAATTTATTCGAATCCTTTCCAAGCACTGTTCTCCATCTGAGCTGCAGGTAGTGCCTCTGTTGCTAGGTAGGACCTAACTTTTCTTCCTGCAGGTGAGATGAGTATTTGTTCTACATCTTGCCTTAACCATATTTAAAACAGGGTTACTTATACGAGCAGAGAGGAAAACGATGAAAATGGCCTTCCTCTAAGTTTGCTTTCAATAAACAAGCTACTATGTATTTTAATCTTAGGATCATAGAATCGATCAGGATTGGAAGGGACTACAACGATCGTCTAGTTCCAACTCCCCTGCCATGGGCAGGAATGCCTCCCACTAGATCAGGCTGTCTAGAGCCTCATCTAGCCTGGCCTTAAACACCTCCAAGGATGGGGATTCGACCACCTCCCTGGGCAACCCATTCCAGGGTCTCACCACTCTCATGGTGAAGAACCTCTTCCTAACATCCAGTCTGAATTTTCCTCTGTCTTGATGCTAAAACTTCTCCAGAGAAGGGCACCAAGGCTGATGAGGGGACTGAGGTACAAGCCTTATGAGGAGAGGCTGAGGGAGCTGGGGTTGTTTAGCCTGGAGAAGAGGAGGCCCAGGGGAGACCTTATTGCTCTCTACAACTACCTGCAAAGAGGTTGTAGCTAGTTGGGGGTTGGTCTCTTCTCCCAGGCAACCAGTGGCAGAACAAGAGGACACAGTGTCAAGCTGCATCGGAGCAGGTTTAGGCTGGACATCAGGAAGAAGTTCTTCACAGAAAGAGTGATTGGCATTGGAATGGGCTGCCCAGGGAGGTGGTGGAGTCACCATCCCTGGAGCTGTTTAAAAAGAGACGGATGTGGTGCTTGATGCCATGATTTAGTGGATTAGATAATGTTGGGTGATAGGGTTGGACTGATGATCTCAAAGGTCTTTTCCAATCTGACTGATTGATTCTGTGATTCTGATTCTCTAAACAGCAGTGAAACCAGAACAAAAGTTCTATTCCACACTGAAATACAGAGACTGCTTCTTACACTGATCCCTCACCTTTGCTGGCTCAGATGTCCTGCACAGCAGTGAATTTTACTTCAAGCTGTGACAGGGAGGTGCATCCTGAGAAAAGACTGGTGTGGGCAGCTAGGAATGAAATCAAAATGTTAGACAAATTTGGTGTTGCACTTCATGCTTTTGTTTGTTTCTAGAATTGTAATAAGTTACTTAATCTTTTGATGTCAATGACTGTAAAGGGTGTCTAGATCTAGTAGTCTGGTTTTAAGATGTTTTACTGGATTTTGCACAGGCTGTTCCCATAGGCAGAAAGATGCTATACATAGGTACAGATTTGCATTCTTTAGAGATGCCACTATTCAGGACCTGTTTGGGTTTGGCTGGGTAGCTCAGCTTACCAGCCTGGTGAAACTACAAGCTGTACAAGAAGGAGATGTTTCCTACAGCTGGCAAACTCTGCTGTATTTGAAAGAAGCCACAAACATATGTTTGTCACCCAGATGGGGGTCATACAGTATGTGATGCCAAGAAATCCTACTGATCTGGGTGATCTGAGTCTGTGTGTGATGCATGCATGAGGGCAATGAGGCTTATGAGGAGGAGATGCCAAACCTGATTTACTGTTGCGCTCAAGAGGATAGGAAACATGATGGGAAATAATTTTCTGACATCCTGGATTGAATGCCCAAACCTGGATATGTTTAAAAGATGCAGAGATGTAGTACTAAAGCACTTGGTTTAGCACCAGACTTGGTAGTGAGATAATGGCTGCATTATATGATCTTAAAAGCCTTTTCCAACTGAAAATATTCTATGATTCTACTCTCAGTCTAACTACACCATAAGTGGTTTGACGGTGGACCAGGGCTCTCCCTAAGAATAGTGTAGAGGAGAGGCTATCCTCTGCAGTAGCAAATCCCTTCGTGTGTCTTCTGAGTGACAAGGGCCCCGGGAGCTGCTGAGATCTCTGTCAGCAAAACATTTGTGCCATTGTTACTCAGCTCCCTTTTGCTTCCTTTGGACTATAAAGTCCCTGCCCATGAACTTGCCAGGAACACAATACAGTCAGTACAGTCTCCAGGGAGCTCTACAACAAACCTCAACAGGATGATCAATAACAGCACATCCCAGCAGAACAATAAATCAGCATTTACGTGCTGCATTACATTTGCAAAGCGCTTCTCAAGCATGAATTAATGAATACACAAAAAACACTTCTATCAAAGTAGGTGGTTCACAGGCTGTAATGATGGTGAACAGGCACATTTAATCCAAACCACATTGCTCAAAATCAGCACTTCAGTGCAAGGCTGAGTATGAAACTCAAGGGTAAATCAGTAATCATTGTCTATCTGCTTTTGATCACCGATGAAAAGCAGATAGATAACGCTAAACAGTGAGTTCACAGAAATTTCCCAGATTGTTCCTGCATAGGAAACAGAAGGCTGCCACTACTATGGAACACATGGGTGAAATCTGAGTGCCCAGTTACTTTTAATAGTCACTTTTACCCAGGCATCTTCCTTAATGCAGTATACTGACACAGTAAGCTGTTATTTAGTCTCGGTTAACATTGCACACAGTTTCCTCCCTTTGCCCTTAGTATGTGCTATATAAGATCTCATATATATGTGCTACCAAGGGCCAAAAGTTCATTATAGAAAGTGAGATGGAGTAAAGCTCTTAGAAAATGGGGAGAATGTGAACATGTGGAACTAAACAGGAAAAGGATCACTCCAGCCAATTGCTCAGCACAAGAGATGCGAAGAGGAAAAGATGAAACTTTAAGTGAAGCTCTGCCAGAACCACAAAGAAGCTAGAGGAAAATTGATCCCTGGATCTGTGGGCAGGAGGAGCTTTGGCCAGTTTTGGTCCTGACTGTCCAGAATCACTAAGTGCATTTTCTGTGGGACAAGACCATTAAAGCTTATTCCTAAAGTTTAACGCTTAAACGCTGAGTGTACTGTTGCACTATGGCCGTCTAAGGGAACTACGAGGAACACAGGACTGCTGTATCAAAAGTCTGGCTAAGAGAATAGCAGGGTCGGAGTAGGTGAAATAAAGTGCTGAAGTAGTTTATTAGACTAACCTGAACACCAGGCTGTGACAGAACAAAAAACAGATCACTTTGATATTTCTGAATTAACAATTCTGTTTCACATAAGAAGGAATATTCAGTCATCATTTTTCCTGAAAAGTATAACCAGATGGGCAGCCACCCGAACAGCCAAAAAACATGTCTTTTGAGAGTCATTCTGGGGCATTCCATAGAATAAAACACCCTTTTCTGTTTGTTTCTAGCAGCTTTAGTTTCAGGTTCTGACAAAGGCACACAGGACTGACTGTTACACACAGAAAATGGTGCAGTGGGAATACCAGCATAGTGAACTAGCTCCTGTAAGCAGCTGAGTTACTCCATTCTTAGTCACATGCAGATCTTGTTAACAGGGTTTTGACCTGGGTAAGGATTTTAGAATCAGGGAGTCAATATCATTAAGAGGGATTTGATATTTTCTGGACTTTTTTTTCCCTCCATTCTTTTCTTCACAGTGTAGTTTAGGGTAAGGAACTCTTCCACGTCAGAAGCAAAGTGACTATAACTGGGCAAATGCAGAGGACCTTGCTCAGCTTGTCCTTCCCCTGAGGCTACCTTGTACTTGTTTTTCGGATGATACTGGTGCTTAAATGTACATACAGTCTGTTTCATGGAGGTGGAATAGATCATAGAATCATTGAATCAACCAGATCACTCTTCCCTTCCTGTCCTCAGTCCTTAGGTTGAGTTTATAACATATCTCTTCATGAAAATTAGACATTCCCAGCCCTGCTCTTGACAAGTTTGTATAAACTGTTCATAGAGAAATAGGAACTGTTCTGCTTCACCACCACTGAAGGTCCCAAGTTTCAAATCCTGGAGGTCCTGGAGGTTAGGGGAATGACATGAAGAGTGGCTTTGGTATTACGGAGAGTAAAAGTGCCCATCTTTCATAATGCATTCTTTTATCAAGGCAGGTCCAGTCCTGGAGTACTCCAATTACTAAGTCTTTATTCTGAAGATACATGCAGCTACTGGAGGGGTAAAGCAGTTCTAAAGAGAGAATTTCCAGAGTGTAATAGAACACTGGGCAGGGGGGAACAACAACAACAAAAAAGCCAAACACCAAAACACAAACAAATGAACAAACAAACAAAAACACAACAGGAAAACTTTATGAAATGAAAGCAAATCCTGACATAAACCCCACAAAATGGCAAGACAGAGGCAGAAGTGCCTTTGGGAAAGCTGTCAGTCTCTATTTGTATGGTTAGAGAAACAATAAAAATGCTTCTGGTTTCTTTGTTCCTGTAGTGTAACAGCAGAAAGAATGACATTTATTCTTGTGACTGCACCAATTGCTATGGGGAAACCTCCATAGTCAATAGTAGAAATATTTTCTAGCAAGCTGTACTCCGAATAAACTGCTGTAAACGTGGTGAAACCTGGCAGATCTGTGACTGTGCCAAAATGAGAGACTGGTGTCCACTGACAGAGAACTATGTGTTGTGTCTCTTTACTATACATTCATGCACACACATTCACTGGGACATGTTGCATGCCAAATACTGCATGCACATGTGTGAAGGACAGTTGATAAGAACAACTTTGCTAGTGCAGTGCCTGATACCTTATTTTGGGATATTTTTGTTCATGAATATGACTGAAGGAACACCAGCTCCCTGCATGGCTCTCTTCTGGGAATTCCCTTGTTGCATGTTAAGAGTGTGTTTGCCTACATCAACATTCACACAGGACACAACGATTTCTATCACTCAACTGCCGCTTCTCTCTTTCTGCAAGAGCACTGCTGATTCAAGATAGCAGATGCAAGCCTGTCAGTTAAAAATAGGGATTTACTTTTAAATAGTCTGAAATGCATTAAAAAAAAACAAACAACCAGGGTTTGTACTCCTGGCTTGTTTGAGGAGGGATAGATGTAGACAACTCTATAATAAAGAATCCTTCCTTTCTATACAAGATAGCTCTCTACAGGCAATTACAGCACGGATAAGCCACTGTCCATCCCTGCCTTAGTGAGAACCTGGATGTAGTAAACACATTTCCTACTCTGTTGGATGATTTCTCCCTTAACTTCCATGTGTAAAGGAAAATGCTACATTATTTTCCTTCCACTCAGCACATAGTAAAATCCTTGTCTGCAGATTTTGTATGGTTATCAGCTTTCTGTTGGGGTTGCAGTATGGTTTTTGAAGGAGGTGGAAGAGGTGAAGGAGAAGGTTTATTTTACAAGCTGCCAGTTAAGATGTGTCCTAATGAATTGAATCTGGCTGATTCTCCATCTTCTATCAAGCTTTCCAGACTTGCAAAGCTTTGAACATTGCACATGAAAGGGGGAGGTATTTGTTGGAATCTGCTCTGACTGGAGCTTTGCTGCTCATCTAAAAGTATCGTTTGTATTCCACTTCATAAAATAATGAACACTGCAGCTGTCTGTTGTGAACTAGACCAGCAGTCTTGTCCCATATGAGTGGTAAAGGTCATAAAAGTGAAGTGTTCCAGCAGTGAGACCAGCTCAATGGTAGTCTTCAAAGGACGTGTTTCTGTCCTGGTCAGAAAGTAGAGTATAAGCATATCAAAGGCTTAATATCTAAGAAGAGCTTGTTTTAACTGCATTTTCATGTTACATATATCAATGAATCTTTATCAAGTATTTTGGAGGCTTGAGTGACTTTATTTTGATTGGAATGATAGGTATGAAAATAGTTTATCAAACAAATTCAGACAATTCAAGAATTTTAAAAGAAAAAAGATTTCTTTTCCTGCATTTTCATTTTGCTTGAGTTTTTCCTTTCCTGTAAGAAAACACTCAGGTTACTTACATTGCAACCTATGCAACCTGTTTAAAATGCCTTTCATGAAAACACTTAAAATAAATGTCACAAAAAATCATAGAATCATAGAATCATAGAATGGTTTAGGTTGGAAGGGACCTCAAGGATCATCCAGCTCCAACCCTCTGCCATAGGCAGGGACACCTCCCACTAGAGCAGGCTGCTCAAGGCCTCATCCAGCCTGGCCTTAAACACCTCCAGGGAGGAAGGATCCACAACCTCCCTGGGCAACCTGTGCCAGTGTCTTACCACCCTCACTGTAAAGAACTTCCTCCTAACATCCAGTCTAAATCTCCCCTCTTCCAGCTTAAACCCATTCCCCCTCATCCTAACATTACTAGACCGTGTAAATAGTCCCTCCCCAGCCTTCCTGTAGGCTCCCTTCAGATACTGGAAAGCCACTCTAAGGTCTCCTCGAAGCCTTCTCTTCTCTCAGCCTGTCCTCACAGCAGAGCTGCTGCAGCCCTCTGATCATCTTCGTGGCTCTCCTCTGGGCTCGCTCCAGCAGTTCCATATCCTTCTTGTGCTGGGGGCTCCAGAACTGCACACAGTACTCCAGGTGGGGTTTGACAAGAGCAGAGTAAAGGGGGAGAATCACCTCCCTTGCCCTGCTGGCCACACTTCTCTTGATGCAGCTTATGCTCAAAAGAAATGACATTCATAGATCACTTGCTGGTGAAGATACACAAGCCACCTATTTTCTCCCATGAACTACTTCACTCTCATTTAATTTTGCTGTCATTCTGTCAGCCTTCTGCCTGAGTCTTGCCAACTCTCACAAAATGAATGTAAGCTCAGACACAAATGAAAAATTTGAATGAAATTTCACAAATGAATGAAAAAATTTGAATGAAATTTCACAAAATGAAACGCAGCTCAGACACAGAAAGTCCTCCAGAAAGAAATCCACATCCATAGATAAAGTAAAGCTGGTCTTTCATTTAGTAGTGATCCTGTGCCACAAGAAGATTTAGTTAATATTTAGTTTATACCCACCCAGTGAGGGGTTGGGTTGTTTTTTGGTGGTGTTTGGGGTTTTTTTTGAGAGGACAATGGTACTAACTTCACTGCCAGACCTGACACACATTTTAGTAACAATCAATGAAACATCAAGAGTTTGCATTAAATGAATGGCTTACTCTCATGATCATTTTTCTTCCCCACAGTATATATGTGTGTGTTATGTGTGTTTGTATGTGTATACATATATATATAAGCTCTTAAAAATCTGATTTTTATAAAGAGTTTTTAAAAATTCACCTGCTTATAGGCCATTTCTAGGAAATACATATTTGAGTGAAGTTAGTTATCTGTGGTTGTTTCTGAAGGGCACACATGTATTAACATGACTGATACCTAAAGCTTCATTTGAAGGCAAGTTGTTTAATACTCAATGGAATAATGCTTGTGCCAGTTGAAGAAATATGCTCATATGTTTAAGAGTGTAAAAATTGCTTTATTAGGGCAAATTGATAACAGAGATAGCTCCATATTTTGAAAGGATATGAGTGCAATATGGTCCTGCAGCAGATGTATCATCCTTGCATCCAGCAATTACCAGCATAGGGTTTTTCCTTCAGCAAGGAAACAGATTTTGTGAGCGCCGGCAGAGATAATATTAAAGAGAATTCAGGGATTGATTCTCCATTTGCCTTGCAGGACTGGTCACTGGAGCAATGGGTAGGGATGGTGTGCCTCTGCTCAGTATTTTATGTGTCACTAATGAAATCACTGATACATATACATGCACATATCTATATGTTGGAGACCTTATAGTGGCTTTCCAGTATTTGAAGGGAGCCTACAGGAAAGCTGGGGAGGGACTATTTACACGGTCTAGTAATGTTAGGACGAGGGGGAATGGGTTTAAGCTGGAAGAGGGGAGATTTAGACTGGATGTTAGGAGGAAGTTCTTTACAGTGAGGGTGGTAAGGCACTGGAACGGGTTGCCCAGGGAGGTTGTGGATCCTTCCTCTCTGGAGGTATTTAAGGCCAGGCTGGATGAGGCCTTGAGCAACCTGCTCTAGTGGGAGGTGTCCCTGCCTATGGCAGGGGGTTGGAGCTGGATGATCCTTGCGGTCCCTTCCAACCTAAACCATTCTATGATTCTATGATTCTATGATATATACACACATATATATGAATATGTGTATATATATGTAACTTCTAAAGAGAAAAAATATTGAAAGCCCATCAACTATACCATTTCTGTTAGAGTTCCCAGCACCTTGTGAGATGGGCATCACAGCCTGGGATGAGCACTGGACCTCAGCAGAAGGGCTGCCCGGGGAGGTGGTGGAGTCCCCATCCCTGCATGTGTTTAAAAGGAGGCTGGATGAGGCCCTTAGTGCCATGGTTTAGCTAATTAGAAAGGTTAGGTGATAGGCTGGACTCGATAATCTCAGAGGTCTTTTCCAGCCCGGTTAATTCTGTGATTCTGTGATCCAATGCATCTTTGAGCAGCATGGAGTTTCTAACTAAATGTGGAAGCTGATGTGGGTTTTTTGTTGCTCTTTAATGACAATCTAGTTCCTATGGAAACCGAATATTAGACCAACATAATGACAAATACTGATGCACGTTTTCCACCATCCTGAGAGTTAATTCTCTTCTTTCTCACATTCACTTCTTTGGTTTAATCATATGATATAATAAAATAGTAGCTAACTTTCAAAAACACCAGGCAAATATTGAAAGCAGTTTGCAACCCACAGCACAGTATATCTTTCTATAGCTACAGTAAGTCCTATGCAATCCTACAATTAATGTCAGATTTGATTTCTCTTGTGTTTTTCTGTCCCTATTACAGCAATCATTTCTGGTTTTCCTCTCTCTACACTTTTCTCATGCTCTCACAGTAATATTTTTTCACTTTTGTATGTTATTCTAGTTTTCACTTCATTTTGGTATTATTGTTTCATTATTAGATTAAATTGATATTTTTTCCTGTTCTACCTCCCACACTCCTAAACTGATGTTACTTATTCCATCCACATTTCCTCAATGTTTTTGGATAGTGATTTATGGATAGAGTCTTCATCTGAATGATGTTTGAACATGGTCAGCTATTTGTTTGTGAGGTGTCTACACCACGTCTGCTTCAACCACTTGATAGAGATTTTTTTTTTTATAGCCATATGGCTTGGGCAGAAACATACATATTTCAGCATCAGTTTTACATGGAATGTTGATCTGCTTTTTGTAGTTTGCTCCTAACTCCCTAAGTGAACTAAAAAGAGCATTGATCACTGAATGAGCCTGAGAAAAGGGATTTTAAGCAAGACTTAACACCAGAAGTTAGTACCTTGGGATACACATAAAACAAATAGAAAGGAAATGAAAACATTTTCAGTTCCTGAGTCTATTTGGGGAACCAAAATGAGGATTCTTTGAATTCTCTTACAAGCTAATTATTTCTTGTTCTGATCTCAGACTATTTTTTTCCCAGGCTTATTTGGCTATATTGGCTTTTCCCCAAAACCTGCAAAGTATTTTTGAATGAGTATTTCACCCTAAATTATTCCAAACATTTTCAGTTTATTATTATGGCCAACATTTTTTGTCTCAGGTTAGCATTCTCTCTATCCCTAGATACATTTGTTTTTCCTTCCCGCTGAAAACCAGTATAAGAATTTAGAAGCTTAATAACTATTCAGTAGACTTGTCACTGATGTTCAGATTACAGTTTTACTGCTATGTAAACACAAACCCACATGTAAAGGAAAGTGCTGCGTGGAGGCAGTATTGATGCTGTTACTAAAGCTGGTGGCTAGAGGGAACTGTTTTTCCTTCTTGGAGAGATAGGCTGTAGCTGGGCCATGAATCTTTTGCTGCAGCAAAGCAGTCCGTTAAAAGAAAAAGATGGGAAAATCCTTGAAAGAAAAAACATTAGCATGAATCGAGAAGTGCTCTCAGTCGAGCGAAGGAATCAGGAGATGTGTCAATGAAATTTATCATTTCTACAGCAATAAAGAGAGCCTCTACACGTCCCAGTCCAGGGACAGCCATAGGTCACACATAGTTAAAGGTCCTCCTGGTAGCCATTTCTTTGGAAGCTGTTAGACTAGTTATGGCAGCCTGGGTTACTTTGGCTGCAGGGGTGGATGTTTTGGTTTCATGCATGGGGGAAGAGAAGACCCAGACCACAAAAAAAGAGGAGGGAGTTCATCAAGCAGCAGTAGGTAAGGCATTTAGGTTACAGCTACTGCACTTTAGGCCCCTAGCCAACAAATTAATTAAGCACGTGCTTAACTTTAAACATGTGAGTAAGTCATAGATTTAGCTGAGCTATTTGGACGTTTAAAGTTAAGCAGCTTTAAAGCATACAGGCATCAGGTTGCTTAAGCTTTGGTATTTTGGCTCCAGCTATACCCCTGGGTACTGCCTGGGAGTGGGGCACAGGCTGGGTGGGGAGTGCTTTTGTTTGGAGAGCGTGTCGAGGTGGTGCTTGGCAAAAGCTGAGGTGAGGGGAAGCCTGACATGTGCTCAGTCTCACTCTCATATGAAATTGGGCTGTGGCCAGCTTGTGTACCTTAGCTAGGAATTTAGAAGCACTCCTGGCACTGCAGTGTAGTCTCAGAGACCTATTTTTCTCTTGTCTGCTATTCACGACCTCAGATAACACCCTGAGACATCATGCAGTCGAGCAAATCCTGTGAGGGGGAGAAAAATATGGGTGGAAGATTTGGAGAGGAGATTGTGTTGATTAACGCTGACAATTAGCATAACCTTACTGTCTGGCTTAATGCTACCTTAATCCACTTCTGTTTAACTCCACTGAGACCAATGAGGATGGTAAGAAAGTAGCATAAATCTTAGCATATTCCTCCTTATTAGTTGAGTCAATCTGAATTCATGGATACTCCACAGGCCTCAATGGTCCTTGTATGGACTAGTTACTAGAAGCCAAAGCCCACAGCCTTTTTATGGGGTCACCCTTACAAGCACAGTAGGACCCAGGTGTAAGCGTTTCAGCAAATGCTCTTGCAGATGCTCTCCAAATGCTCTCGGCTGTGCTCCAACAGCACAGTTTGCCAAGAGCTGTTGAATGTATCTTGAGTTTGGCAGCTGTGGCTACATTGCTTAAAAAACACCATATTTGACAGCTCCTGCCTGCCCTCTGTCTACACAGCCAGTTGGCTTGGGCATGCTTGGCCTTGAGATAATGTGCAGGGTGTATTCAGGCAGGTGTGGCTAAAGATCTCCATCCTGCATGGTTGTGCCAGGACGATTTGCAGACTGCACAGCACACAGGACTGATCCTGAATGCAGTCCCTGTTCTATCCACTGCTTAAATACTGAATGGTTCGGAACCACGCAGTCATGTCAAATCAGTCCAAAAGTTCACCTAGCCTCAGCACCTTGCCTGTGGCAGAGGCAAGAAGAAGCTGGTACTGGAGAGTGTAACATTCCTTGCCAGAAATGCTTTCACATCCTGCAGCAATTCAGGCTTCAAGACCTTAGCCAGATGTGATCTTTTTCACTGATTTATCCTATCACACGCACATCACCCTGCAGCGGTGAGCTCCACAACATCCATTTCATGCTTTTCAAAACTGCTGCTGAACAGTTCCTTTAATGTCCTCTGGTTCCACTCGCAGAAACCACATGTTCCCTGTGCAACCACTCTGCCTTGAGAGTGATCTTGTAGATCTCTGTAAAGTATCTGTCCTCAGGCATCTCTCTAGAGGCTAAAGAGTCCCTTAGTGCAGTTGTTTTTCGCCTGGAAGCTGCTCCATACCTTTGATCGGCCTTGTCACTCTCTCCTGCTCCCCTGCCCTTGCTTCTTTTCAGTTCTACTATGTCTTTTTTAAGATGTATGTGCTGGAGGAGGGAACCGTAACTGCTGAACTAGGTCACATAAAACCTTGGATGAATTCCTGGATTTCTATTTTAATGTCTCCAAAGCTTTGGCAAAGGTTCAGAAGTGTTCAGTTTTCTTCCTCTCTCTCCCTTCAGTGGAGTTACTCGTATGATTACAGCATACCTCCCCATTTCTCAGTTTGCCAGTGAGAAGCTGGAAGAGAGTAGCACAGCTAGAAACATACTGATGGAAAGATTCCTACATTTGGTCCTCTTCAAGCTTGGCCATTCCTACCATATAATCTGACTCACAAACTGACCGAACCCTGTTTGAAGATAATCACAGAATCATAGAATGTTAGTGGCTGGAAGGGACCCCAGAAGATCATCCAGTCCAGCTCCCCTGTCAGAGCAGGATCACCTGTACCATATCACACAGGAACACATCCAGGCAGGTCTTGTATATCTCCAGAGAGGAAGACTCCACAACCTCCCTGGGCAGCCTGTTCCAGTGTTCTGTCACCTCACAGTGAAAAAATTCCTCCCCTTGTTTATGTGAAACTTCCTATGCCTCAACTTCCACCCATCGCCCCCTGTCCTGTCATCACAGCCCCTGCTCCCTCAGTCTCTCAGCATAAGGGAGATATTCCCTTCACCATCTTTGTGGTTCTGTACTGGACTCTCTCAAGCAGTTCATGTCTCTCTCGAACTGGGGGGGCCCAGAAGTAGACACAGTACTCCAGATGCAGCCTCACCAGGGCAGAGTAGAGGGGCAGGAGAACCTCTCTCCACATACTACCCAAAGCCTTTTTAGTATACCCAGAATGGCACTGGCCCTCCCAGCCACAAGAGGACATTGAGGTGGTCATAGGCCTTAATGGCTGGGACCAGTTCCTCTGGGATGCTTCTCTACTGCCAAGGGTCCAAAGGACATGTCTCAGCTCAGCTCGGCATGGAGCGTCTGGTCCCTGCCTGAGCCATGTGTGCCTTCTGTTTCCTGGTTGGGGCTGGGACCTGCACTGCAGAGAGCTGCTCTCCTGAATGGAGCCCTCAGCCCCGTGTCAGAGCTCGGGCAGAACTCAGCATCACACAGCAGAACTGCACTCTCCTGCAGTTCTCTTCCTTCACTATGAGTCGAGGAACCATGAGAGTGTTACTGGCCTGAAATGCCAGGGCTTTTCCACATCCCAAAACACATGAAAGGACATAAAACACAAAGGATACAAGCACAAACAGGGTTTTATTTAATTTTATGCTGTATTTCTTTAGTATGCTAGATTTTGTCTGCTGGATTTTTAAGGTTTGTTAGGGGGTTTTCTGTGGTTATTTTTTTTTATTAGACTTTTAAGGTTTTTTTTTTTAGCTATTTTACATTTGTTAGATTTTTGAGGTTAGATTTTTGAGGTTAGATTTTCTATGTTTGTTAATTTTTTTGTTCAAATTTTTTTTGTTAAGTTTTTTGTTAGTTTTTGAATATTTATTAAGGTTTTTGCTTGCTTTTTTGTGATTGTTGGGTTTTTAATGTAGCTTAGCTTTTTAATGTTGGATAGATTTGTTTGGTTAGGATGTGAGGGCAACCTGGCTGCGACATCTGTCACCTCATTTGTCTGATCCGGCTGGCTAGGCAGGTGTACACCTTCCTCCCTCACCGCTCCATGTGCATCCATCCCAAAGGGCATACAGTCAGTGGTATATGGTAGCTGCGCTCCTCTGCTACAACCTCCAAACAAGCTCAAGGTCCATTTTTTTGGTTTGATTTTGGGTTTAAGATGTGAGGGCAATCTGGCTGCAATATCTGCCACCCCATGTGTCTGATTTGGCTGGCTAGGCAGGTGTACACCTTCCTCTCTCACCGCTCCATGTGCATCCATCCCAAAAGGTATATGGTCAAGGGTATATCATAGCTGCACTCCCCTGTTACAACCTCCAAACAAGCTCAAGGTCCATTTTTGGGTTAGATTTTGAGGGTTTGTTTTGGTTAAGCAGTTTTAGGTTTGGTTTGGTTAGATTTTTTTTAGTTTGGTTAGGGTTTTTTGGCAGACTTTAATGTTAGTTAGGTTTTGTGTGCTAGATTTTTGTTGGTTAGATTTTCTAGGTAGCTTTTTAGGTTAATTCCTTTTTTTTTTTTAACTTTTTTGTTCTTTTTTTTTCAGGTTTCTTAGATTTCTTTTGTTATTTTTTTTTTGGGATTGGCTTCCTGCCCAAAGCTGCTCACTCAGTCAAAGAGGACAACCTTCCCTGATAGAGACGGTACCGTCCATCAGTCAAGGGTATACAGTAGCTGTGCTCCCCTGCTACAACCTCCAAACAAGCTCAAGGTCCATTTTTGGGTTAGATTTTGAGGGTTTGTTTTGGTTAAGCAGTTTTAGGTTTGGTTTGGTTAGTTTTTTTTTTTAGTTTGGTTAGGGTTTTTTTTGGCAGACTTTAATGTTAGTTAGGTTTTGTATATTAGATTTTTGTTTTTGTTAGATTTTCTAGGTCGCTTTTTAGGTTAATTCCATTTTTTTTTTGTTGTTTTGGTTTTTTTTTTTCACCTTTTTTGTTCAGGTTTCTTAGATTTCTTTTAGTTTTTTTCTTTTTTTTATGAGTTAGGGATTGGCTTCCCTCCCAAAGCTGCACACTCGGTCAAAGAGGACAACCTTCCCTGATAGAAACTGTACCGTTCATCGGTCAAGGGTATACAGTAGCTGCACTCCCCTGCTACAACCTCCAAACAAGCTCAAGGTCCATTTTTTTATTATAATTTTTAGATTTTTTTTTTTGCTTAAAAGTTTTTAGGTTTGGTTTGGTTAGATTTTTTTTAGCTTCCTTAGGTGTTTTTGGTAGAATTTAATGTTAGGTTATCCAAGTTAGGCCTTCTTGGTTAGATTTATTTAGGTCTGTTAGATTTTTTTGGTTCTTTTTTTAGGTCAGTTAGGGGGTTTTGTAAGATTGTTAAGTCTGTTAGGGTTCTATTTTTCAGGTTGTTTGATGTTTTGGGCTTTTTGGATGTTTTTGTTAGGTTTTTATGTGTGTTATGGTTTTTAGGCTTGATGTATTTTAGGTTGTTCAAGTTTGTTAGGGTTGTTTTAAGTGTGTTAGGTTTATTTAAGTGTGTGGTGATTTTTTATATTAGGTTGTTTTAAAGCTGTTTCAGTTTCC
>WAAF01006015.1:468522-509864 GCA_013400475.1 Tricholaema leucomelas
GCTGTGCTCGGTGCTGCACAGGAAGGCAAAAAACCCCCGGGGACACTTAACAGTCCCTTGGGAGGGAAAAAAAGCCTTCCTCCCTCTTCCTGGGGCATGAGCGGCAGGCAGTAGCCCGGCCCGAAGGGAGCGGAGGCGCCCTAACAAGTGGTCATGCTCAATGCTGCAGAGGAAGGCAAAAAACCCCCAGGGCTCAGTGCCAATCTGCCCTGGGGGGAAAAATTCCTTCCTGACCCCAATCCTGGCGATCGGCTACTCCCTGAGCATTGTGAGCATGACCTGCTGCCTCCTCCCACAGGCTTCTCATGTCTCCCAGGAGATGCCTAAGCTCTCTTCTCCCTCCATCTAGAGCAATTATCTCAGGGGCTTCCCAGAGTGGCTACATGTCCCTGGCCTGCTGGGCTCTGAGGACAAGAATCCTTCCCGTGCCTGGCAGGACACCTTTGGGTGCTCCAAAGCACTGGGAACCCTGGCAACATCTCTACCAACCCATTGCTTACAACTACTGCCGCCACTGCCTCTGCAGGGGATGGAGATGGTGAGCTCTGCAGGCTTCCTGAAGAACATCTTCTCTTGATCCTGCCATTGCTATCCAGCTGAAGAAGCCTCAGGCACCTCCAGGAGCTGATGGCTGTCCTCATCTGCAGCAGCCTGCTCTAGCTTTATCTTCCTCTCTCAGCCCTCCGCAAGGAATTGCACCAGCTCCTCAAAGCCTTCCTCTGGGATGTCCACAGGCTGCCCCTGGGGCCAGGTCTGGCAGCAGACACCGCAGGATGCTCCCTTTTAAAGCGTCCCCGACGCCGGCAGTGCCGTTGCCAGGTGCCGGCCCTGTGAGATCAGGGCCGCAGGGCCTCAGGCACAGCCGCGCCCAGCACTGTGCCCTCACCGCCCCTCTGCCCAGCGTCCTGCGGAGGAAGCCTTTGGAGGGCAGGCTTCAAAGGGTCCCCTATGGCCGGGAGACGTGGGGGGCCTGTCCCTGCCCTTGCTAGTCCATTCGCTGGGCCCCAGTTTGCAGTCATAGCACCCTTTGGTGATTGAGGCAGCTACTCTGGAGCTTGTTTTATTCTTTGAGGCAAAGTTTTACCACAACAGTGAAAGATTTTTATGTTGTAGAACCATAAAGAAACTCAAAGCTAACCAGAATAGTAGGTAAGAGAACAGATGTGCACAGCTCATACAATATGCATGCCTTGAAGAGGGAAGCTGGGATACAGAGCTAGAAGGTACTATGACCGCATCAGATCACTAAGAGCTTTCATTCCGTGCAAACCAGCGGTGACACTGACATAAGAAAACAACCAACATGGATGGTACAATAAGCCCAACATTTCCAAATGCCCAACTGTAATACCTGCAGTTCAAACCAGACAACTCCCCGTGTTAGTGTGGCTGATCATCAAAGCAACAGCAGAGCAGCCCAGCCTCCAGAGCACAGCAGCATCCCCAGTTTGCAGTCATAGCACCCTTCGGGGATTGAGGCAGTTACCCTGGACCTGGTGTCTTTGTCGGGCCACCAGGACCTCGAGTACTCAGATCAAGATGTGCTCTCTGATATGCCCACATGCTTCTGTAAACAAGGCCTCCCACGTTTGAACACCACGAAGAAGTCCATGTGATTCCTAAGACTTAGGTCAGTGCTTTACTAGACAGTTAACTGTGATACCACTGATAAAGACACAAGGAAACCAATAGCATTTTGGGGTTTTTACTCCAACTACCAACTGACATCAATTCACACATAAAGTCACGAGATCTCTTCAAAGCTTCTGTGGCCTCTTACCCAGTTAGAAAAGGACATTTTGGGGGTTGCTGTGGAATAAATGGTGAAAAAGGAAAGAAACGTTGATTATACATAAAACTCAACTGTTTGGGAAACTATTTAACTCACAAACTGACCACGTCCTGCTTGAGAATAATCACAGAATCACAGAACGTTAACAGCTGGAAGGGACCTTAAACGATCATCGAGCCCAACCTCCCTGCCAGAGCAGGGCCACCTACAGCAGATCAAACATCCAGGGGTGTCTTGAATATCTGCAGAGAGGGAGACTCCAGAACACCCTTGGGCAGCCTCTTCTGTCACCCTCAAATACAACAGTATTTTTGTCCTCACTACTCTTACTGGAGAATTGTTCCAAAATCTCATCATCTTGACCAGAGGAAGTCTCCTTTCTGATCTATCTTCATCTGTGATGCATTAAACACATTTATTTTTACTCCTTTTCTCTCTTTCACTTATATTTATTTCCCTGATAAATCATGGATCATGAAGATGCTCAGAATCATTATGTCAGATTATCCAAACCAGATCTTTCCAGTATCTTCCTGCATCATAGAGTTTCAGGTTTCTTTTTTCTAGCTTTTCCCTACATCTGCCCTAGTCTGACATCAGCTCTTCCAAACACTCATGACCAAAGAGGTATACAACCTTCTTGTTGAGATCTCACCAGTGCTTAGGCTAACTACATGCTTGTGGAAATACTGCACTTAGTTAATCCTAACATGAAGTCTGCTTTTTACATATTGATAACTGCCATTGTCCTGGTGGTGATCAATTAATGAATCAAAATACATCTCCTTGTTTGTGGATATCATTCAGTTTATTGAAAGATTCTTGTTAATAATTTCCATGTATTCAGCCTTTCTTTTTTTTGAATGCTTTTGCAATTGATCCCACTTCTATTGCTCTGGCTCTCAGTTCTGCTTCTATGGTGCTTTGAATTTCTTCCATAATGATGGAAATACTGACAACAGGTCTCAAAGCCTTGAGGAATTCAACTAGCAGTCTCATGCAGACACAACACCTCCTCTTTGTGAGCAATTTGACCTCATTTCTCCTTCTGCCAGTCCTTTATGCATACCATACTTCTTCAGTATCAATCCCTCCTGTTGCAGGTGAATGAATACCTTCAGTGGTATAGTAGAAAGTACTTCACTGAGGTGGAATTTGCCTGATTTGTAAAATGTGGTAATTTTACCAAATAATGTTTACAGATTAGTCTGATATGTTGACCCTAACTAAAACCATATTGATTTTTGTACCACTTTTTCAGTGTATCGATGAATTTCATTATTTCATCCTTTAAACTTTGTTCCACAGCTCTGCACTCCTCTCGAGCTCCAGCTGACAGGTCTAGTCAGGATTTCCTCTTTCTTTAGACCTGGTTGAAGCTAAGAATGTAAGCAGTTAACTGCCAAATGTCATATATTGTTAAAAAACCTTGCCACAAGATTTATGTGTGAGTTCTTTCACTGTTCTGAGACAGATGTTAGTGTTAGTTCATGCTTACTACATTTTAGCTTCATTTGAATGTGACCATTTCTATTTCTGACCTCTTGATTCTCTTCAGTTCTTCTGCCTTACATCCTCAATCCCAAAAAATTAATTTAATTTGAGGACATGTCTAGAATATTTTTGATATTGTCTTTTCTTCATGGTTTGTTTTTATAGCCAAGAGAGTGTTCATCATGTAAATGATTTTGCCCTAATTCAAGTTGTCTTTCACCAAAATAGAAGTTAAATAATGGAAATGTGGAATTTCAGTGTTTTGTGGAACTTCTTGCCACCATGGACACATTATTGAGTCTTTTTGATTGCAAAATGGATTTTGAGGATGTGTTACCACTCAGTTAAGAATGCTAACTTTTTGCACTGGTTTTGTTTTCCCTCTTGATTTGAACTTGATGTCTTCTGATTTGCAGTGCAGGTAATGACTGCTGAGTGAAAAGAAAACCCAATCAATGCTTCTTGGAGAGTTTTATAGTGTCATAGATGTAAGATGGAAAAGAGTGGCACATGTATTTTTACTAATTCTTAAACACATCTCACAGCAAGGAAACATGGGGAGGTGACAATACCATTGCCCTCTGCATACTGCAGAGGAGGGTAGAGTAACACTAGAGCAGCCCTTGCAGCTAAGGTAGGATTTGTACCAAATTCCAACAGAAATAATTCTGAGCAGCAAGGCAGCCCAGTGAAGGCATCTTATGTTTGTTTTAATAACAACCTTGTCTTCATGATTGAGTTTACAGAACCTCTTCATTAAGACTTTTTTTAAAGTGTGGGTGTGCAGAAGTGCCTCCTGGCTTCACCAAAGAGCCTGTGTGCACTGAGGGCTTCGAAGCATTCCAATTTCTAAACGGGAGAGCTGAGGACAGATTTAATAATAGTCTTAACCTACCTCTGTTTCATTCATAACTAGAGCAATGGTAACTTGGAGCATGTGGTGAAACAGAACTGGTCAGCACGAAACAGAGGCTAAAGCTATAAAATCTGACACATTTGAGACCTCTGACTTACAAGGCTTTAGATTAAGCACATCATTATTTGCATGTGCTGCACCTAAATCCTGTCGCTGCTATTAGTGCTGATGAATTACAAAAGCTGAGCTATCAACAGTGTTGAGTTGTGGGGACAAGTCCCACCACCAGCTTTTTGTTGGTTTGGGGTTTTGTTTGGAGTTTTTAACAGCATTTACCTCCATCACCCAAGTTTATTCCATAGTTTATTAGTATGACACAGCCCTGCTTGAGATAAATAGCAAATCAGATCTTTATTTACACTAAATATGCCCTTCTCATTCACTATGTAGCACTCTCTTTTATTCTCAACTATTGCCTGGCCCCCTTAAAAACATGTAGGTGTTTCTTTAAAATATGTTTTCAGACACTAAGGAAATAACTGAATATAGTTGTGTACATGGAGCACTCTCTATCCCCGGGAACCAAATAACATTTACAACTCTTTAACTTCCAAGGAGTGATTTTGAGGCATTTTCATACTCCAGAAAGTTCTTTTAAATATTTTTAGCCTCAGGATTTTGGGAGGGGATCGAAACATTTTGTGCCAAGTTTTTCAGGTGTATTGCCAAAAATGTCTGTGTAGGAAGAGGAGAAAGTACTTTTAAAAAGGAAAAATATTCAGCTCTTTTAACTCAGATTTCAACTGTCACATGTATGTTCTCTTTCATTCACAGAAATGCCATGCACTAACACACATACACTTTGTGATAGTCCTGATCCAGATGCTTTTCCAAACGTATGGCTGTTGACAGTAAAAATTTAGGGAGAACTCATACCGAATCTGCTTTTTCTCTACTTACTTTTCCTTGATACTCATTTTTTTCCTCCTGTTCCAGACTGTGATAGGCATTTATAGAAGTGTCTCTCAGAAAGCAAGAATTTCCCAGTCTTTCTCACCTCTTAACATTCTCATCACCTCCAGTTTTTCTAAAAATTAAACCTTTCTCAAATAAAGTAAAATTAAAACATTAAGTTTTAGACACATTAAGTAAAAGATTTGTAACTGTGATTGATTGCAGGCTACAGAAAAACAGGATTATTCTGAAGGAAAAGTCTTACAGATAAAGGGATTATAGCTGCTTACACTTGCTGACGAGTTGAAATACTCCGTTTCTGCTTTTGTGACCACTTGGTTCACTCATGAGAGCTGAGTGAAACCAGGTAGAAATGAATTAGAAACACAAAGTCCATTCTCCACCAGCCAAAGAATGCATGCACAACAGAAAAAATAAACATTAATTGAGGTATTAAAATGTCTTTCTGTTTTTAAGCTCGACCCTGCATTCCCTTATTCTGTTAGACTGGAGTTAATGAGGCAGCTCTACTCCCACAAGAACAATCTAAACTATTATTAGTAAGAAGCAGTTCTCCTCCTTAGATACTTGCTGTTCATCTGAGGAGTGCAGAGGAAGGCAGGCAGAGGAAAACTCCTGGGGATCGTGTGGCAGGGCTTAGCATATTCACCATTCAAGGAACAATGCTGGACTCCCTCTCAGTGCTCCTTGCAGAGTGCATCACTTTACTGCCCTCAGAGCAATGCCAGTGCACGCAGCTGGAGCTGTACTGGCTTTGTAAAAAGGAGATACAAGATTGCTGCTCCCAGCAGAGTTGTGCTCTGCTTCACGTAGTTGGAGTAACCCAGGGAAGGATTCAGAGTTGACCCATTAAAGTCTCAGTCTTCACTTTCCAGGTGGGAGTGATACATATTTGCCAGAAATCAGTAGATCCAATTTAGTTTAGTTTAGTTTAGTTTCAGAGCTCTTCTTATGTTTCAAAGCCTTTCCCCTTTCCCTTTGCAATAAAGTGGCCATTCACTCATGCTATGCTGGATTTTTATTTGTTTCCATTTACAATGAACTATAAACCATGCTAAACTTTTCAATGTTAGTTTCTTACCTCTGTTTTCCACCACTTTTTGTTTGCTTGCTTTTAATTTTTGTTTTCATTCTGTTCTAATTTGGCTGTGGTCATTTTGCGGACAAACATCTGATGTAGTTTGGACCATAAGTGGCTCACAGATCACAGTCTAAGTAACAAATATTTACTGATATCCATACTCTTCTGGATACTCCTCTGAAATCACTTAAGGCTTACACTGGACGTCTGCACATCTTGAACGAAAAAACAAATATAGAAGAGCCTCTATTTTTATTTAAATCAGCATTTGCTCTCACACAGGAAAATAAATCAGAAAGAAAAAAAAATCCTGTTTCATTAATACAAGGATTTGGTTAGAGGCATCAGTTATTTCAGGTCTTGCTTCAACTGAAAGTGTGAAAATTAAGTCTTGGAGAACATCTTCATATTCAGGTAGGTGGATTGTCTGTGTGCTATTAACACGGTGTGTGTGTTGTGAGGTGATAAATGTGTGAACCCATCCTGAATGTAGCTGAACAGCTGAAAACCAGCTTACAATAGCTAAAGAAATTAGAACTCAACTCACAAACAGCCACGCTCTATTCCTAACGATCAGGGGTGAAAATAAGAGCTATTTTAAAAATGCACCTCATTGGAGAAAGAGATTTATGTTGCATGAGTGGCTTCTTTCTTAAACGGCAGACATCCTTAAACTGTAATTTACTGGCAGAGCTGAATTCCCCAAGGTAACGAAAAGGAACTCTAGGGCTGCATCGAGGAATGCTCAGTAACCTGCTGCCACAGGACAGCAACAAGCCTGCAATATCTACGGCGTGGGCAGGAGATGGAGCTCAGACCTTCAGCAACTGCTAGCTGGAGCTACTGATGACGAGATCATAAAACTCCCTTTTCTACTCAGTTATTTGGGCAAGGTCACTTCTGTCATACACTGGCTTTACGTGAAAATTACATTTTCTGTCCTCGTGATGCTGACAGAGCCTAAAAAAAAAAAACCCTCTCTTATTTAAAGCCCTTGAGGAACTGGGCAAGGCAGACCATGCAATCCTTGGCCTGTTTTTAGTTTCTACAATAAATGATTACACTGAGGAGCAGATGCTGCCATGGTTTTCCCTCCTGTTTCTGGTGCTGCTAGGCTCTTTGCAGGAACTTTAACCTTCTGCAGAAGTCTTCACTTGTATTAAGGCCCTGGTTTTGTGAGGTGCTTGGGAACATTTTTGATTTCAGATCACCAGTAATAACACTGATCAGAAGTTTGGTGTTTGCTCTGCTGAGCCAAAGCTGCAGCTACTCATTTCACTTAAACACTGTAAGGAAAATAGAGCAACATTTCCCCTTCCATTTTTAAATGTATGAAGCTCCTGTATTTCCCACATGCTATAAATTCCCCAATCAGTAGATCTGGCATATTCCTACCACATTAATTAAAACGTGTCCTTTTGTATAATCCCATTTTCTCTTTAAGTCTCATTAGCTGCTTCCTCCCTATCCTTACCTCAAGTCAAAGCTTTTCTTATCTTCAGGACTCCCTGATGCTCCTGACAGCACCTTGCTCCCAATTCTTCATTAGTATTGTTAATGATCTGTGGGCAAAACCACCAGGTTTTTGCAGCAAACTCACATACTGGGGTGAAGATATCCAATTTGGCAGCTTTAGACATGAGATTTGGTGTGGTGAATCCTCACCCTTCCTGTCTTTGCATCCTTGATTATTGTTATTATTATAATAGACAAATAATTTTCCTTTAATCTTCAGTTACTGTTATTATTTGTACAGGAATAGACATATCTTGTTAAGAATTTCCTTAATCTAATTTGATTAGACTGCCTCCTAAACCATGTACTGTTGCTTCTCCTTTGGCTGACCAAGGATTTTTAGGCACTATGAAGTATCTTATGTGATTACAAACTGCATCTCTTTCAGCATTTTAATGACTCTCCACTGCAAGGACCAGAGTTTGTTTTTGCATGTGCTTGTGAATAAACTGCATGAAACAGGAGCATATGTTCAAATTAAGCTTAGAAGTCACCAAAAAAGATGATTTTTTTCCTTATTATTCATTCTATCCTAAAACAAAACAAGACAAAACAAGACAAAACAAAACAAAAACAAACAAAGAAGTTAAGATAACTCCATGACAATGAAAAAGTCTGAGGACCAAATTCAATACTTACTTAGGAGTCTACTGAGTTTGTATGTGGAGGGTGCTAAAAAGGAAAGGAGGGGTGTTTATCACACAGGCGAGATGTGGTTCTCATATTTCTGCTCAGAAAGGTCATTATGCCCACTCAAAGTCTGTTTGTATTGTCAAAGGGTTAACAACAGGCTGAAAAGTGGATGAGAACGGGCTCCAAATTAAAGCAAGAAAGATCTATAGGGAGCTCTACAGCTTTGTGCTTTACTTTATTTTAAGTATCCCCCGATAAAAAGTTCAAGTAGAGGAGGCTGGCACAATGTGTGGACTAACATATTTGCAATGCAAACCTCAGAACCACGAATAACTTATTCTTTCATAATTTTATTTCTTCAAGTGCTGCTAGCCCCAAAAGGCCAAATTTTAACTGCTCAATTTTCTCTGTTGACTCTAATTAAGGTTTTCCTTGGCTCCTGGTCCTGGTGAACGTAGAGAACTCTCATTTATATATTTATTTATTTTAAATCTTCATTCCTCACCAGGTGGAGTGTTCCCTACAAACCTCAAAACATATGAACTTTCCAGTACGTTCTACATGATGCTTTTGTCTACATGTTTGACTGAAGATGGAGGCATTCCACAAATCCCCAAGCAGAAATCATTTTATTAGCCAGTTTGTGCACAGTATACAGAAGAATATGGGATTATTTGTTAAGAAATATACTGCCAAAAAATTTATGGCAGTAATATAAACTCACAAGTGTCCCTTTCTGCTGAGGGGGAGTTGACTTCAGTAGCCATATGACTGATGATGTGACAAACTGTGATAGGGAATGCAGCTGCTGGACTAGAAAAAATTGGTTCTTGAAAACTAGAGACAGAACAGAGAAATACTTCCAAAGGAAATAATTTATTATCAATATTGTGCTAATTAATATCATCATCAAAAATCATGACAATGACTGACTTGTTTTTCTTGTCTACGTTAGTTTAAAACAGTTGAAACCATAAAAGTGCTTTTTACTACTGTATTACCTCTACCTATCTGATTTTTTTCACAAAACATTATTTTTTACACTGTGGCTATGCTTAATTAATACAATTTGTCTTTAATTCAAAATATATGCAGTCTTAATTGACAGTTGTGCAGTTTTCAAGGTATTGCATGATGCCTTTGTGTTTGAAATTCTGCTTTTAACAGTCTGGGATATATTAATGATTTCTATTACCAACATGAGGTAACACTAAGGCAATTGTGTGCTGACATGTTTCTCCTTTAAATCAGATTGGTTATTTTTGGCTTTTGCTCTTTTTTTTTTCCTTTTTAAACTAATTTTTTTTTTTTTTTCCAGCACCTTCTCTCCCCTTTGCTTCTTCCTGTCTTCTCTCCTCCTACTCCCCAAAACATGGAGAATTTCCAGTTTGGATTTGAACTCTGCAGCTGGCTACTCTGTCATAAACCAGCTGAACCAAAACTTCAAATTAAGCCTGAGTGAATAGTCAGTGCATGTTTCTTTTCTTTTTTGATCTGCAACACTAACCCTCATCTCCCAGAACTTTATCTGAAGTCAAATGAACCTTTCCATTCAGTCTCCCAAAAATGCTTTAGTTTAGATTCTGTTAATTTCATTTTGTTTTCATTGTATTTTTGTATTCAACTTAGGTAACTTTGATCTCAAATCACTGTTTTGAAACATAACATGCTGTTTTGAAATAAACTGAAATGAAGTATTGTAACATAAAAAGAAAAAGCCTCCATCCTTTTTTTTTTTTTGGCCAAAACTATCCAGTGCACTTGGCAAACATTTATGAATAGTTTTGATCAATCTAGAACCAATTTTCTTTGTCAAATAAACGATTTGCTCGGAAAAAGAAAAACCAAAACCACATGGCCATATGTACTCCATATACAATATGCAAATATAGAATATTTGCATATGAGTAATTGCTGTCTCGAAGTGTAAGCCCACTGCAAGGCGATTCCCTTTGAATTCAATTATTGTACTCCAGCTGCCATACCTAAAATCTCTTATTTCTCTATTTAATTAGGACAAAACTTAAGCGTCATACTGAGGTAAGCAGGACAGAAAGTGTGTGCACATCTGCTCAACCCTCTCTGTTCTCAGAGGAAGAGAGACACAGGATGCCTGCTGATGGTGTTACAGGTTTCTTCTCCTCCAGCACCTCTTCTGACAGCAAAATCCAGACTGGCTTTTGACAGCTTAAGCAAAGTAGGCAGCTGGGGCATTTCTGCTGCCTCCAGCATTTCATTGAGGCCAGGAAGCTGCCTGCACTTGCCAGCAGCACAGCAAAGCCTGACCGTGGCTGTGTGCTGGAGGGACAGGGCTGTGTGCTGGAGATGCAACCCACTTGGCTGCAGGAACCTGGCCTCAGCACTCAGCCTTGCCACCCCAGGCTCTCCTCGATGCCATTGAAGAGAAACAGGCCTCATTACAGAATCAGTCACGGGACCAACTTCAGAAGGATTTCAAATGAGATGACCTCCTTCTTCCACTGACTATAAAGGGGTGAACTGAGCTTTGACAGGTAAGAAATGACCTACTTTTTGTCTGTAAAAAAAAAGGGAGCCAAGAAACTACCATTCACTTTTTTTTTTTCATTTGATAGCTGCACTCAAATAAATTCTCTCTAGTTGTGACTGATAGCACAGAAACACTTCAGTTTAAATTGGGCAGTGGTCTGAGGAGCTAGGGGTGATGGCTGGATTTGTGATACAGCGACAGCCTGTTCATCACCCAGCATACTGTGGGGCAGCTCTCCTGACATCTGTGCAAAGAAAAATACCACTTATCTTTCAGCATTTGTATTTCTTCTCAAAGGCAAATTAAGATGTTGCTTTTAGAGTTAGTTCTGTTTAATGTTATTCAGATTTCAGTTTCAGCTATTTCACACCTTCCAAATTCATAAACTGGCAAAGGTTTTGAAGGATGTTGTTTGGATTCCTTTAGGTTTTGTGGTATCTGGCTCTGGTTCTGTTTATGACTTGGTCTCTACGTCTTTGAATTTGACTCTTGATTTCTTTTACATTATTTGCCTCTATTTCTTTACCTTCCATATTCCCTAGCTGAAAACGTGGTGCTTTATAAACTCTTTGTAAAGGATATGTGCCATTCTGTAGCTGTGGTTAGGAGTTATGCAGGCTCGAAGCTATGAAAAAAAAAACAAGACAGAGGATTTGATAAAAGTATGCGTACAAAATAGCAGGGAAACTTTTTATTTCATTCTATATTGCAGAGAATGAAAGCATTTTCTGCAAACTTCTGTGAAGACAATTACTCCATAGCCATAATGCTCTGAGATGCAGGTAACTAAAGTTGGAATCAGGTAAATGCAGGGACTTGGCCCCTCTGTTTCCTTATCCAGGTGGTCCTCTCACAAGGCACTGTCAGGAAAGGTGCCACATTACTTTGGGTTTGGGTTTTTTTGTTTGGTTTTTGTTTTGTTTTGTTTTGTTTTGTTTTTTTGTAAGAGAAGTCATCTTTGGCATCAATTATTCTTTGGGATGTTCCTCCTTTGGGAGGAAGTTCTCTACAGTGAGGGTGGTAAGACACTGGCACAGGTTGCCCAGGGAGGTTGTGGATGCTTCCTCCCTGGAGGTGTTTAAGGCCAGGTTGGATGAGGCCTTGAGCAACCTGCTCTAGTGGGAGGTGTCCCTGCCTATGGCAGGGGGTTGGAGCTGGATGATCCTGGAGGTCCCTTCCAACCTAAACCATTCTATGATTCTATGTGAGGATCTTATCCATGCTGCTGCTGTTGCTACCCTTGCTTCTGCGGCTCATTTGTGACTAGTTTGAATGCCATCCTTTTTCGATACCATGATTTTAAGGCAGTTTTTCTTGTGACTTACCAAGTAAATACTATAAATAGTTAATATTTGGAATTCATACATGGAAAAGATGAAAGCAGAGGGGAAAAGAAAAAACAAGCTTACTAAAAAACAAAGAGTGAGCCAGTGGTAGAGCCAAGAAAGGCACCTTAGACTCTCATTTCAGTGCATAACTCCAGCCAAGACAATTCAGCCTTCGAAAGGGAAAACTGCATTTTGTACAACTGATTATTACTTCGAAGATTGTGGCTAAAGCATGATGCTTTTCTGCAAAATTTTGGAATAGCCATTAGTTCTTCACCAAGACAGCCCTGTTCTGAATCACCTCTGGGGACTGATATATTTCAACCCCAGGGATAAAAATGTTACAGACTTTGGAAGTACGTGCCAGACATAGGAACACAAAAATGTGAAAGCTGGGTCCTGTTCCCAGTCAGAAAGGGTAGATATGGGAAGTCTTTACTTGTCTGCTCTCGAAAAACAGAAGTATGTTTTTATTGGAATCCACTGGCCCCTTTACATTTGGTTTAAGCTCTTTCCACTATCTGCATGTCAACTGTAAAATATAGCACTTAGATTTCAGAGATTCAACGTGGTAAATACTCACGCAAGCAGAGAGGCAGGAGGCTGTGACTCCCAACCTTTCTTAATACATGTGTCTGCTTAGTAATATTTAAGTACAGGTGAAGATACCAGTACAGACTTTTAGCTTACTGGCAAAAGTCTTTCTTTTAATGGTAACTTCTTCACGCCCTCAGACATATGTATGCATACATATGTGCCTGCATACCACAGAGTAAGGACATAGAGCTGAGGTGAGTAATGTTTACGCCTTGGCACAATCTTAGTTCCAGAACATGATTTCTTTCCTTACTAGGTCCAAAAGTAAGTGGACTGTGATGCAGACTTTTTAGTGAGACTACAGCTGATCAGCAATTGCCTAAGTTAATTCATTACTATTTGCACCTTTAAATCACACAGGGTTCTGTAATTATAAACCAGCTTTTGGATCATTTCTTATTAAATTAATGGCAAATATTTGGCTGCTAAATATTTTTTTTAAAAAATCACTGAAGTGAAAAAGGAAAATCATCCATCAGCAGCAATAGCAAATTAGGCCATGCCAGTGGCTAGAGAGCTTCACTCTCATCTGGAGGTCACAGATATGAGTAGGGCTCATGCAACACCTCTGGCCTGCTGCGACACATCTTGCCATGGCTAAAGCTGGGATGCCATCTCCCAGTTCCCATTTCCTGGAGGAATTCTTCCACATTTGTCATTCTTACAAACAACAAGATACATAATTGTCCACAGCTTTTTTTTAAGTGGAGTACTTTATCAAATGCATGCTGATAAGAAACTGCAGCTGTCCCACAGATAGAGCTGCCTCAAGGGTGCTGTGTCACTTCACTGCCACTGCAAATGGACACTCATAGAAATGTCTAGATATGTCACAGCAGCAGCCCTAGACTGGGATGGCTGCCAAAGAAGGAAAAACAAGGATATAGGGAGAAATTCGATGAAAACTAACAGCAGAGACAGGTAAAAGACTCAGAAAATAGAACAGAAACAGAATCACAGAATTACAGAACCTTGGGGCTTGGAAGGGACTTCCAGAGATCATAGAGTCCCACTCCCCTGCCAAAAGCAGGATCCCTTAGGGTAGTCTGCACAGGAATGCATCCAGATGGGTTTCAAAAGTCTCCAGAGAAGGAGATTCCACAACCTCTCTGGGCAGCCTGTTCCTGTGCTCCATCACCCTCACTGTAAAGAAGTTTATCCTCATGTTGAGGTGAAACCTTCAGTGTTCAAGCTTGTAACTGCTGCTCCTTAGCTTACTACTGTGGACTACTGAAGAACAGAAAGCAAAAGAGAGTTGATGAGTTGCTTTTTTTTTTTTAAAGAAAATGTTCCTACATGAAATCCTGAAAAACTTTTTCTTGTGTTGTTTTCCAAAATAAATGTAGTTCCTCTATTTTGCATACAACATTAAATGAAATAGTCAAAGCATCACAGCATGCTTCACAGGGCTTAGTAGTTCTTGGGAGCATTGTGGTAGTCCGTGAGAAAAGGGAGGCTCCTCCAGGAAGAACCACAGAATCACAGAATTAACCAGGTTGGAAAAGATCTCTAAGATCATCAAGTCCAACCTTTCACCCAACCCTTCTAATTAACTAAACCATGGCACTAAGTGCCTCATCCAGCCTCCTCTTAAACACCTCCAGAGATGGTGACTCCACCACCTCCCTCATCAGCCCATTCCAATGGGCAATCACTCCTTCTGTGAAGAACTTCTTCCTAACATCCAGCCTAAACCTGCCCTGGTGCAGTTTGAGAGTGAGATCACCTAGATTCAGCTCTCTAGGAGATTATAAGGGTATCTGTTTCTCACCAGAAGGGAAGACTGCCCTTTGAAGTAGGCAGATGTGTTCCTGAAATTCAGCCCTCTGATAGGTCCCTAACCAAATGCAAACATAGTGTATCTACTTCTACTCAGAAGCTCCTTTGCCTGGTTTCTTCTGGCTTCACAGCACTGGAGAACAGTCAGCCCTTCTAGAAAAATGCTGCAGTCTGGCCCGAAATTCAATGAGAAACTGGTGATGCCAGTGTCAGAGGAACACTGTCTGGTCAGAAATGAACACAAATATAGTAGGAGTTTTATGTCTTTAGTAAACAATAAGCTAGAATGTTTTTACAGTTAGAAAGCCTGCTTTGTAGAATGCATAATTGGCTTGTTCATAACTCTGTCATGTACATAAAATGGACAGGAGAAACTCCTTGTGTAACACTTTCTCACTGTCTTCACTTCTTTTCTGTATGAATATGAAAAGGTGAGGCAAGAAAATGTAAATGTACATCATTTGGTTTCTATTACAGAATTACTAATGATATGGCAGGTGCACTGCTTGCATATTCTGCTTGACCATTAAAATCTTGATCACAGGATCACAGAATATTAGGGGTTGGAAGGGACCCAAGGACATCATCGAGTCCAACCCCCCGTGCCAGAGCAAGACAACACTATCTAGCACAGATCACACAGAGATGTATATCTCCTTATGGTTAACTCGTTTTTAAGATGAGCAATAGCATGGTTTGAATGAAGAACTCAGGGTTTGGCAAATGAGGAAAAACACAGGCTTGGGATTCAGACAGGCTGATAATTCAATATAATACTGAGAGTGCCTTTTGCCCTATAGGGCAACCTAAATATGTTGCACTCTTCTGTCACACCTTTGCTCATTCTTGCATGGATGATCATGAGCAGACATGTCAGCACACTCTTGTCATTGATGTACTTGAGGTATTTCCCAGTCTTTCTAAGGAACTCTCCTTCTTAAGTCACAGGCTGTACTCTCTGTGTTCTGTGGTTGCACTGAAGACTTGAGAGAAGTAATTTGCCACTGACCCAAGCAATATCTCCTTGTAGATGTGCATCATCTCATTTTGGCACAGTGAAAATGTTCTTATGTTCTTATAAGTGTTTTATTTGCACAGAGAAGCCTCCTGCTTCTCATCTCTGAATCTCAGAAAGCGTTGCTGGACTGCCTGTTCCACAGGCATGTCCCAGACTAATAACATTTTCTACCTTGTTCATGGCCTTTGAAAGTCTTTGCTTCACCATACAGTTAAATGTGCTCCACCATACAGTTATATTTGCTCCACCATACAGTTATATTTGCTCCACCATACAGTTATATTTGCTCTGTGACTTCCTAATGAAAATCTTTGCTTCACCATACAGTTATATTTGCTCCACCATACAGTTATATTTGCTCCACCATACAGTTATATTTGCTGTGTGACTTCCTAATGAAAATCTTTGCTCACCATACAATTGTATTTGCTCTGTGACTTCCTAATTAACCATGAGTTTCTTTGATTCGTTAGGTATGAATGAGCAGAAGCAAAATGACAATCATGAGTTGGCTAGGTGGAAGGTGGAGTTGATCTGGCAACCCCGAATTTTGTTTATTTTTTCTTGGCTTGTCTTTCTCTGTCTGATAGGGCTCTAAGTTACCTCCATCATGCTCTATATTCAGAGCAGCCCTGCAGCAAGTAGTTACCTTTTTCACATTGAGTGAGAGAAATGATAGTTTGGGGAATGACTTCTGTACACTGCAGTAAAGGGAGTGCCTTTCTGTAACCACAAAATAAACTCTTGCCTGCACTGTGGCCTTGCTGTGCTCCTACACTCCAGATAATTAATTTATCATTCACTCTGCCATGCAGTAAGACACACTCTGCTCTTTTGCATTTCTAGTTCTGTCCACCTCTAAGCAGGGCACTCAGTACACCTGACCTAACAGGCAATCCCACTATTTGGGGAGCCAGTGTGCTTGGCAGTTATACACTTGATGGGCTTTCTGTTTTTTCTGGTTTTCTTTCTTCCTTTTATTTGAACAAGAATCGTTTAAGGATTACTTTATGTATAGAAGCATTGCCAATATTTTCTATAGCCATCAAGTAAAAGCAAGTATTTTCCACATTCCTCCAACTGAAGCCATGTGGGGTTTTTTTTAGGAACTAAAGAGTCGCTGGAGTGAAATTTAAGAACATTATCTATGACTTGGAAGCTCATTTAAAAATTCATTTTCAAGGCAAGATTAAAGAGAAATCTCTGTGGGTATATTCACATTTTCATTAAGCATGCTCCCTTGCTACACTGTTGGTTAACAGTTATTACACCCTCAAGTTGTTATTTTAAGAATCCATACAGGAGTTCCAGCACAAAACCATATGGTCTATCAATATATGCCTTTATACTACGCCACAGACTTAGTCATTACCAGTAAAGCACCTCAAAAGTCTAATGATTATATGTAGGTGTAACCCATACCACCAATTCTTTAGTACTGTTGAATATTGTTGCTGTTACAGGAGTGCACTTGGGTGACCTGGACAAACAATTAATTTCTATAATAATTACAGTGCCTTCTTTTGTCTTTCCACTGAGATAAAAAGGAGACCTTCTCAACTTATTTTAAAATCACAAACATTTTGTGGCCTTCACCTGCCCTCTTGCTCTTAGCTAGTTCCAAGCCACCTCCACTCCAGGTGCTGATGGCAAAGTGAAGGTTGGACTCGATGATCTTGGAGGTCTCTTCCAACCAAAACAATTCTATGAGTCTGTGATTTTATCATATAATCATAGAATCAGCCAGGTTGGAAGAGACCTCACCATCCAGTCCAACCTAGCACCCAGCCCTATCCGGTCAACTAGACCATGGCACTAAGTGCCTCATCCAGGCTTTTTTTGAACACCCCCAGGGACAGTGACTCCACCACCTCCCTGGGCAGCCCATTCCAATGGCAAATCATTCTCTCTGTGGCACTTTTATATGTTTATGGGTATAGGTCATCAACTTAGGATGTGGGGCACAGCAATTCAAGTATTTATCTTGTTATTTAGCCTGGAGAAGAAGAGGAGGCTCAGGGGTGATCTCATTACTGTCTACAACTACCTGAAGGGAGGCTGTAGCCAGCTGGGGGTTGGTCTCTTCTGCCAGGCAACCAGCAACAGGACAAGGGACACAGTCTCAAGTCGTGCCAGGGGAGGTATAGGCTGGAAGTTAGGAGGAAGTTGTTCCCAGAGAGAGTGATTGGCATTGGAATGGGCTGCCCAGGGAGGTGATGGAGTGGCTGTCACTGGAGGTGTTCCAAAGAAGGCTGGATGAGGCACTTAGTGCCATGGTCTAGTTGATCAGACAGGGCTGGGTGATAGATTGGACTGGATGATCTTGGAGGTCTCTTCCAACCTGTTTGATTCTATAATTGTATGATTCTATGATGTAAAGGCACAGCTTTTTAGCTCCTCATTTAGGAAATGGAAGGCTCTTTGGTTTGTTTGCTTGGTTTTTTTTTATGGGTACACCCCACACAACAACTCTATAGTCCTGAATGTGGTGGTTGTGGTGGCTATGTGTGCTCTTCTATCTCTTGGCTGACATTTCTGACGAAGACTCTCTTCAAATACAAAGTTTGGTCAGGTTTTTTTTGGGGGGTAGGTGGAATTTTTACTAAACATATTTTGCCAAAGGCATATCTCATCAGAGCTGATCTGACTGATCTTATCTGGCATTGTAAAGAAGTACTGACTATCTTAGAGGGTCTGCTGTGTGTTTTTTCTGATTACATAGAATGTGGGCCCCTGGAAGAACAGGATAAATCTTTCTTTGAAATCTGATTTCAAACACAGGGAGTCCATAAAGTGCATGAGTCCAAATTTTGCTAATTTGGTGTGTGGAAAGTATGGTTCAGTGTTTCACCACACAGTACCAGCATGGCTTTGGGCAGGGTAGGTAATGCAAGACGATGTTATGAGTGAATAGTGAAGTTTGATTTTCTGTTTAGAGAATAAATGTACAGTAATACCTGTCTTCTGATCTGAGTAGGAAAACCTTGCTCCACTGTTTTTCTCAAAGTGGATAAGTAACTTAAACTTCATTTTGTGCTCTCTGCACCCATCCATACTCAAACACAACTGTCAAGATTTTGAATGTGAGAGAAATTTTACATAGCCATTCTCATGGCCTCATGCTGATCGCTTCACCAATCTCAAAGTGCACATTTCAAATCCTAGTTCTTCAAAAGCTTATGTGTGTTGAATAGTCCCAGAGAGAGTAACAGGAGTTGATTTGTGTGATGTTCACAGAGTACACAGAGTTCTTTGCAGACTCATTTTTTTCAGTTGTTGTTGCATGGGGAACATAATTCTTAAGTAATCAAGGACTGATGCAGAAACTAGTGCAATCTAGGTGCACATTAAAATACTTCCAGGGCCTTTGAATGAAAGAATACAATTTCTGTCTCTGTTCACATCATATTTTCACTACAGAACTTTGCATAGCCAGGCCACTGGAAACACGTGGGAGAGGCAGTTGCCCATCATGACTGCCTTTTGAAGCAAGTGAGAGAGAGAATCATAGACTAGTTTAGGTTAGGAATGACCTCAAAGATCATCCAGTTCCAAACCTCTGCCATAGGTAGAGACACCTCCCACTAGAATAGGTTGCTCAAGGTCTCATCCAACCTGGCCTTGAACACCTCCAGGGAGGCAGCATCCACAAACTCCCTGGGCAACCTGTGCCAGTGTCTCACCACCCTCACCGTAAAGAACTTCCTCTTAACATCCAGTTTAAATCTCCCCTCTGCCAGTTCAAACCCATTGCTCCTTATCCTGTCATTACAAGACCTTGTAAATAGTCTTTTCCCAACCCTCCTGTAGCCCCCTTCAGATACTGGAAGGCCACTCTAAGGTTTCCTCAAAGCTTTCTCTTGTCCAGGCTGAAGAGCCCCAACTCATAGCCTGTCCTCATGGCAGAGCTGCTCCAGTTCTCTGAGCATCTTCGTGGCCTCCTGTGGATTCACTCCAACAGTTTGATGTCCTTCTTGTGTTGGGGGCTCTAGAACTGCACACAGTACTCTAGGTAGGGTCTCAGGAGAGCAGAGTAAAGGGGGATCTGAGAATTGACTAGCCCTGCAGTGCAGACACAGGCTTCGTGGGGGCAGCAGCAGCAGAATAGGGGAGGGGGGGAATAATATATCTATCTCTATCTATATATGATGGGAATGGTATGGGCTTTTTTCCTGGATGTGTCTAAGCATAACATTATAACACATTTCACAGCCAGCCAGTGATTGCATGCACTAGTTGTAGTCTCTTGGCAGGGATTAGTCATTTCATACACAATTTAGAATTAATTATAGTGATTCTGCAAAGTCAGTACATACCCTGGATGCAAGGTTAGGAGAAGCTGGTTTTGTTTCAAAGTCTTTTGCTGTTTCTATTTTGAAGTATTTAATTTTTCCTTAGCACCCAGACTGGCTAATGATATGCAACACACTCTTTTTCTGCCCTGGAAAATAGAACTTAGTCAGACTAATCTAAGCCTTTGACACTATTCACAGTACACACACATGCTTACTCACTTCATATTGGAATGCTGAATGACGTTTGAGTTTTGTGAGCATCATTAAATGAGACTTATAGAGGAATCACAGAATCACAGCAACACCCAGGTTGGCAAAGCCCCTCAGGATCACCCAGTCCAACCTAGAACCCTACTCTACAAAATTCACCTTAAACCATATCCCAAGCACCACATCCAAACGACCCTTAAACACATCCAGGGTGGGTGGCTACACCACCTCTCTGGGCAGCTCATTCCAGTGCCTGACCACTCTCTTCAGTGGAAAACATTTTTCTAATGTCCAATCTAAACCTACCCAGCCTCAGCTTGAGGCCATCCCCCTTGCTCTGTCTCCAATTACCTGTGAGAAGAGACCAGCAGTAGCCTCCCCACAACTTCCCTTCAGGTAGTTGTGGACAGAAATGAGGTCTCCTCTCAGCCTTCTGATGCAAGCATATACATCTGAATTATGAGTATTCAGAACACTCAGAAATACAATAACCATTTATGTTTGGAAAGGGCTACATCCAGGTGTGTGTATCCTCACAAAGAAGTTCTCCTAATCTCCTGGGTAATCAGAAATGCTTTATGTTCCCTGAGTAGAAAGTAGTAACTGAAAGACTCCTCTGCCCTGTGTCCCTCCCATGTGGGCATCCCATACTTCCACATGAGGCACTGGCACAGCAGCAAAGTCTTGCTTCCTGGGCATTATCAATAAAACTAAAGCTTGTAGCTGGAAGAACATTTACAGTAAATTGGAGAAGTCCAGGACAGGCTTGTAGCATGAGTTTGACAATTGTTGAGAAGTTCTATTGCACATAGGTCAATTTTCACTAACTGCTTAGGACTTTTACCAATATTTATGAGCAACCAAATGCTATTTTCAATAAAAAAAACAGCAGCATTATGATTCAGAGTCATTAAGACTTAATAATTACATGCTCATAGGCATGGTGTTTCAGTACAGAGGGGGAAAGTCTTTAAAGTGTTTTGTCAGTGTTTAACTGAACTAAGGTAATCCTATGCTCTCCCTGTGCCTCTCAACACATTTCAGACTTAATTTCATGTGGTATTAAGCTGCTCATTAATAGACATAACACAGTTTTGAAGGATCTCATTACAATAATTTCCCATTTGTTTCTGGCATGCTCTGATCTTATAACTGGAAATGCTAACATATAGGTTGTCCCCAAAATATGGTTCATCCTACCCAGTTCAGGATTTATTAAGTGTGCCAGTCAGAATAGTTTGGCAACATTCACTATGTCAATGTCCAGCAGAAAACAAAGTAGAAAACTTTTAAATTCAGGGGAGAAAAAAATCAAATGGCACAGGATTTTCTGTCTGAGCATGGATGGGTTTGGCTGTTTGTTTGCATCTCTGTGATGCATTTAATCAGTCCATCATTTTAATCCTGTTGTTGCTTAAACCCACGTCATTTCAGCCTTTTTTTTGCAATACTTAGTTCTTTAAAGCCAAATCCCAGTGTGTGACCTTTCAAGTATCTTCCTCTGAGTTTGCATAAGGAATTTTGCAAACTTTATTACTCTCCTCGTGTTAGATATGGGAAAGTTAAGGCAATGAGAAATGCAATAACTTGTTCAGAGGCACCCATCAGGTTGAGGGCAGAACTAAAACTGATCATCAGGCTCCCTGCAACTCACCACATCAGTGCAGTAGCACTAGAGAAAACTCTCTCTATGTCAATATGCGTTCCTGAGCAGCACATGGCTAAAGGGACACTGAAGCACAAGCTGAATTTCATTGACAAACTCCCCATGCCTTACCTATCTTAGCAAAGCTTTTGACAAATGAAGTCTAGTCCCTGCCTTTTTGCACCAGGCTATACCTGCCCAAAGGCAGAATATGTGCTCTGTCATACACCTGGATTAAGAGAAGGAGGTTCACAGGATCACGACATCACAGGATGTCAGGGGTTGGAAGGAACCCAAAGAGATCACCAAGACCAAACACCCCTGCCAGAGCAGGACCATACAATCTAGCTCAAGTTACCTATATGCTCCTCTCATTACAGTTAAAGCTACTCTGTCTTTATCAATGCAGGTATCAGTGCAGTTGGCACCCAGAAAGAATTGTCAGACCCTTAGTTCTCAACCTCTCTCTTTCTCCTCCTCCTTAGATGTGTAATAGGAAATGCTCTTCTAAGGCACATCATTACTTTTGCATTTCAACTGTGCTTTGTGAGCTACAGAAGATAAATGATGTTCAGGAATCCAGTTCTGTGATTAGTACAAATGTTTGCAAGACCTTCCTTTCAGACAGTTAAAGTTGGAAGTGAAGCAGCAGATTAAAGTACAACCAGCAGCAGCTCACTGTGTCTTTTACTAGCGACACAGTTATTCTGGTGGGAAGGAAGGATCCTTTTTCTCTGCATCTGAAGTGAACACATGATATGTGTGGGTTGCTGATGGAAAATTTTGAAAGGACTAGTGGGTGTGCAGGGACTGTTGAGCAATTTGAGTATAGCTCAAGGACACTGGAGACTTCCAGTGCTCAGAACTCAGCCCAGCTTAGCATCTTGTGGCAATGTGAGTGCTAGCAAAATGTGCTTGCCCCAGTTCAGACTCTGCCAAGATTCAAAGACCAACTGAAAGTTTCTGGAACATGAGGATACTTTAAAAATTGCCCATGTCCTTCCTTGCTACCTATAACTGTTTACTGATCCAGCTACAACCTTCCTGCTTTTAAAGTAATCTTAGTGTGTAGTCTGAGGTGTTGACTTAGGAATTGATAATTGATGTAATGAATCTATTTGTATTCTCACTGCCTTCTCTATTGAAGATAGAGAACATCTTTCTCTGTTGTGACTACCACATTTCCATTGTGACTGCAGTAGCATGTATTTGGAGGATTTTGCTACATTTACTTCTCAGGCTCTCAAATGTCAACTAGTGGATGAGAAGCTCAACACAAGCCATCAGTGTGCACTTACAGCCCAGAGAGCCAACCACATCCTGGGCTGCATCAAGAGAAGTGTGGCCAGCAATTTAAGGGAGATGATTCTCCCCCTCTACACCACTCTCCTGAGATCCTACCTATAGTACTGTATCCAGTTCTGGAGTCCCTATTACATGGACATGCTGGAATGTGTCCAGAGAAGGACCATGAGGATGATCAGAGGGCTGGAGCACCTCTGCTATGAGGACTGGATGAGAAAGTTGGGGTTATTCAGTATGGAGAAGTGAAGGCTCTGAGGATACCTTATTGTGGCCTTCCAGTATCTGAAGGGGCTACAGGAAAGCTGGGGAGGGACTTTTTAAGATGTCAGGTAGTGACAGGGCTAGGGAGAATGGAGCAAAACTAGAAGTGGGTAGATTCAGACGGGATCTCAGGAAGAAGTTATTCACCATAAGGATGGTGAGACACTGGAACAGGTTGTCCAGGGCGGTTGTGGAAGCCTCATCCCTGGAAGTTTTTAAGACCAGACTGATTGGGGCTCTGGGCAAACTGATTCAGTGTGAGGTGTTCCTGCCTACGGCAGGGGCATTGGATGATCTTTGAGGTCTCTTCTAGCCATGACAACTCAGTGATTTTGTGGTATTTTTCTATTAATATAAGGGAAGAGATTCAAAAAGTGTGAATTTGTGTGTGTGCATGCATGCATGCCTGTGTTTGTGTATGCAGGGAGGATGAGTTAAGATTTGCAGGTAGTTAAGAAGAAAAAGAGTTATTGCAACAATATTTACTGACTAAATTTTGGCTATATACTGCACTTATGACTTACCCCTACTGATGGCTTTCTCATACTTTGCTCCACAGTTTTATATGTGATAACTGCTAGATGGTCCACATAAAAATGCTAAGCACTATGATTTCTAAAGTAGTTGATCCACAAGCTGTTGGAAGATGTAAGCAGATCCCAGTGAATATGTTTTCTCTCCTCTTACATGCTTTACTAATTACCCACTTCTGGTTACTGTGAACTAAATGGACCTGATCAAATATGATCACTCTCATATTCTTATGAAGACATGTCAGAAGAGATTGAAGTTTCTGTTTAAAGAGTTCAAGCTTCTAGTTTGAAATGTACTGCCTAGAAATGACAAACAGCCCAAGAACTGTGTAAAGTGCTCAACAAAAAACCTCCAAGCAGCCTCGTTAGGATTTCTGTGATCAGTTGTGGCAATTAAAATAAAGTCTTATTCAGCATAGAAATGATTCATTATACATTATTCACTTAGGCTAAGCAAGTATTTTTTACCTTGAGAAAACTACAGCAAACTGCTGAGCTCCTTCAAAACCATGAATACTCTAAAGAGAATACTCTTTTGTTGCAGTGTGTTGGCTGGAGGCTATGAACTCCAGCTTCCTTCTTGTTAATAATTTTAATAAATCAAGAAAACTGGAACAAGAGTAATTATAATTCTCTAAAGTACAGATATGATCCCACAGAGGATCATCAGACTCCTGAAGAATGGAGATACAATATGAATTTTGTTTTATCAAGGCAAAGCTCCCTTCCAAGACCACACAGAAAGCTAGTGACAGATCTGAGACAGAATCTGTGAGTGCTGGCTTCTAGCTGTGTTCAGACTAAGGTGTTTGACTTCCCTTTACCCTAACAGTGACAGGACATCAGTGTCTCAGCACAACAGCTATTGCATCTTCTCTACAGGATTCCAGTCTATTTTTCTCACCTTTGGCACTACAGTAACAAACAGATTCGTTAAACTGAACGCAGCAAAGTTCAGCAGCAACCAGAGTTACTGGCAGGAGATCATAATGTAAGCATCTGATTTATAAATAGCTGAGAAAGTTTATCTCTTTGGATTTACAAAAACATGCTGTCATGAAAACAGATTGCTGCTATTGTAAATACCATGGAGCACAACATACGTGAAGGCAAAGCTGAATTAGTCTTGTGACTATCTCTCTGCTTGCAGGCTCCCTTCTCTAAAGCCTCTGTGTCTGAACAGCACCCAGGATTTATAAAACAAAATAACAAAAGGTCCTGAGAAGAACGGTGCAGAGATAGACTGTAAGCTTTCACTAGACCCAGTGGAGTAACAAATGTTCCTGCATCCTGCTTTATTGTCAGAAAAGCTTTGCTATCTATTTTCCTTTCCCTCTGGCTGTTGGATGCGATTTTCATCCAAAATTGCATGCCAAAAGGCCCTCTTTAATGGCTTGCAGTATATGGTCTTACATTGTTCTGCCTTTGAAATTTCTTCTTCACATATGCAGCATCAGGTGATGGAGATTGTGTTATTCTTTGGTCATCTGATAAGGCTCAGAATCTGTATATAAGGATTTTTAACTCATAAACGTAATTCTATCTAGAGAAATGTAACTGCAGAACCTGTCCTTTGGTTTTGCTATGCACAAAAATCTCATTTTGTTTTAGGAATCACTTGCTACCATGTAACAAAGAGGCTGTTTCCTCTCCATCCAAACCCTCTACTCTGCTCTGATGAGACCCCACCTGGAGTACTGCATCGAGTTCTGGAGCCCCTATTACAAGAAGGATGTGGACGTGGTGGAGTGTGTCCAGAGAAGGGCCACGAGGATGCTCAGAGGGCTGGAGCAGCTCTGCTATGAGGACAGACTGAAAGAGCTGTGGCTGTTCAGTCTGGAGAAGAGCAGGCTCCCAGGTGACCTTAACTTATTGTGGCCTTCCAGTATCTGAAGTGGGCCACCAAAAAAGCTGGGGAGGGACTTTTTAGGATATCAGGTAGTGACAGGACTAGGGGGAATGGAGCAAAGCTGGAGGTGGGGAGATTCAGACTGGAGGTGAGGAGGAAGTTGTTCAGCATGAGAGTGGTGAGAGCCTGGAATGGGTTGCCCAGGGAGGTGTTTGAGGCCCCATGCCTGGAAGTATTTTAAGGCCTGGCTGGATGAGGCTGTGGGCAGCCTGATCTAGGGTAGGGTGTCCCTGCCCATGGCAGCAGGGTTGGAACTGGATGATCTTTGTGTCTGTAAGTCTATGATTCGTCATCATTAATTAACAAGACAAAGAGGACTGGGAATATGCACTTCTGCCTCCAGTAACCTTTCAGCTCCTATAAACACAGGGCCAGGATTCACCCAATAAAATCTAGAAGCACACAGATTGTTAAATACAAGTATTGTGCTTTGAATGTTTTTTACAAACACTCCAAACAAAATGAGGATGTGAAGAAAACCAAAATGTCAAGTGACACAGACGAAAATGGTGATCCTTTGTTCTGCTCTATTTGCTCTGTTTCTTGGCATTTCCTCCCCTAAAAATTTGCAATCCTTGAGTCTGATCTGCCCTGGCCAGTACATAAGGTGAGAACTTTATGGCACATTTTGAAAACCAAACTTCTTTATTCTTTCAGAAAGATTTGGGAAATCTGACTAATATCTTCTTTCTTTGATCACAGCTATGCCCAGGAAAAAGACAAGACCAGAAGGCTCCCTCTTCCTCCTGAGCCCAAGGCAAGAGCGAATAGAGCTTTGCTAGGAGCAGATACTGTGATTACAGAGAGAGATTTCAGGACTTCATGTCTTTTTGCTAGTTTATTCACTGATTAAAGAGTTTTATAATGTGGTTTTAGTATCTTCTGTTATCTAACAGGTGCTGGGTAGAATTCAAATTTTAAAAAATAAAGGAAGGTAGAGGGGAACACAACAAAAATTATTGAAAGCCTTTGGCCAAAATCAGAGCTTAATCAGAACCAGAATCCTTTCTGACTGCTCCACTGCTGATTCATACAGTAGTACAAGATTCTGCCTCCAATTAAGTGCAATCATCATTTATATCATATCATTCAGAATTGACTTAACTCATTAGCAGTGAGGGATTACAGCATGAACTTCACAACGGGATAAATATCTCATCTCATGCAAAAGTGCAGAGGTAAAGTCACAGACTTTGGTTCAATGATGCCTCTGCCTAACAGCTAACTGTGTGGAAGAGACAGGCACTGCAAATATCCTTTCGTGGTCTCCCTAAAGCATGTTTCCCTAAGAGCAATCAGAGCACAGGGAAGTCCTAGGGGATCTCTTTTCCCAACCACAGCACCTTGTGTGGCTTTGCTCCACATTGCCCAACATCATCTCAGGAAAGGAAATTGCCTAAACTTTTTTGAGTCTGTTGATTGAGCTGTTTATTTCCTAAACATTATCAGATTTTGAAAGATTTGTTTTGGCAAATAATAACTTTTCCTGCCTTCCTGTTGAGTAAAGTTACACTGGCTCAAGTTTCTTGTCAAAGATTTTACTTTGCAGTAGATGTTAACTATAAAGTCCTTTTTTTCTTTTTTTTTTCTTTCTTCCCACTCTGCATTCAACAAAATCAGCTGACACTGAAGGTTTACACCAGCTCTGCATACTGCAGTATCATGTTTCTAATTTATTTTCACAACTCCTTTGAGTAGGTCTTATTGAAGAATAAAGGCAATCTTCTTCGGAGTCAGTTCCCTGCTACAAGCATCCTGGCAGGCAGCACAGTATCCTCTTCCCTGGACTCAGCTCACCCCAGGACCATTCTTCACCTTCCATGTGGTCTGTTGGCTGTCCCCTTACCATCTTTTTCCTACAGGGTCAAGGCGTGCAAGGGCCAACTTCAGGATTTTGACTGAATCACAGAACTGTCAGGGCTGGAAAGGACCTCAAAGATCATCTTGTTTCAACTCCTCTGCCATAGGCAGGGACACCTCACACTGAATCAGGTTGTCCAGAGCCACATCCAGCCTGGCCTTAAAAATCTCCAGGGATGGGACTTCCACCACCTCCCTGGGGAGCCTGTTCCAGTGTCTCACCACCCTCATGGTGAAGAACTTCTTCCTAAGGTCTAATCTAAATCCCTCCTCCCCTAGCTTGGAACCATTCTCCTTAGTCCTATCACTACCTGACACTCTAAAAAGTCCCTCCCCAGCTTTTTTGTAGGTCCCCTTCAGATACTGGAAGGCCACAAGAAGGTCACCTCAGAGCTTTTTCTTCTCCATACTGAATAACCCCAACTCTCTTAGTCTGTCCTCATAGGAAAGGTGCTCCAGCCCTCTGATCATCCTCATGGCCTTGCTCTGGACATGACGAATGTAGACTTGCTGGACACATGCAAAACTGTTCCCACCATGCTTTCTAGAGGGTGACAATAATGACAAACATTGTGATAATTAAAATATGTTTCACTTCAGTCAAATCTAATGTTAGAAAGAGGAAGAAATTATCTTATCACAGAATCATGGAATCAGCCAGGTTGGAAGAGACCTCCAAGATCATCCAGTCCAACCTAGCACCCAGCCCTGTCCAATAAACTAGACCATGGCACTAAGTGTCTCATCCAGGCTTTTCTTGAATACCTCCAGGGACAGTGACTCCACTGCCTCCCTGGGCAGCCTATTCCAATGCCAATCACTCTCTCTGTGAAGAACTTCCTCCTAATATCCAGCCTATACCACCCCTGGCACAGCTTGAGGCTGTGTCCCCTTGTTCTGTTGCTGGTTGCCTGGCAGAAGAGACCAACCCCACCTGGCTACAGCCTCCCTTCAGGTAGTTGTAGACAGCAATGAGGTCTGCCCTGAGCCTCTTCTTCTCCAGGCTGCACACCCCCAGCTCCCTCAGCCTCTCCTCACAGGTCTGTGCTCCAGGCCCCTCACCAGCTTTGTCACCCTCCTCTGGACATATTCCAGTATCACAACATCTCTCTTGAATTGAGGAGCCCAGAACTGGACACAGCACTCAAGGTATGGGCTTATTTTTAACTTTGCCTGATCACATCATATAGTGTGATCTTTTTTGTGCTACACCTTCCACGGGAGACATCATGTTCATCCCAGTATGTTGCATCATAGGTGTTCTTTTCACATCACTCTCATATTGAGTTTGCTATACTTTCCATGAAGTACTTACTCATTTCTACCCGAGTCTGGGGCATATCAGGAACTCAGAAACAAAGTCCTCAACTACTATAAGCTGATAAATCTCAATTATAGACTCTTTGATACTAATTTTCAATTTCCAGCTCTTACCTGAATGAAATCCCCAAATCTCCATTCTCACTAGTGTCCAAATCATTTGTACCAGAGAAGAGGGGGATGAATTTTATAGTTTTCTGATCTTATAAGTTACTTCTGTATAATTGGATAAACATTCAGAGATTGGATTCTATAACTTGTGGGCAGTGGTAGAGTAGGCAATGCCCTTTCAAACTCCAGGTAGTCATATTCCAAAAAGCAGATCAAGTGGGAAATCAAAAGCAGCAGAGCAAACATCTCTCTCCTGGCAGGAAGAAGTTTGATTTGTCCAACTGCAAGAAAAACAACAGATAACAAAAACCTATGTTTAACATTTGTTTGTGTGTGTGTGTGCATTTGAGTAACCTTTGAACACATCTATACCTGCACAACATCATGAATTAGTGACTGCCTCCTGACTTTGTTGGCTGAGATGTGCTGTTTCCTCTATGGCCACAGTGCAGTGTTATCTGGAGCGTGTCAAGTGGCCCACAGTTCATTAATCTGATGAAATTAGTCAGTGTTCCACTGACATTGTGTATGGTTAGTATGTCAGTCGTCTCTCTTCAATTCAGCATACCTTTCTGAAAAGGCATTTCCTAATCCCCAGGCTATAATCTCATTAGCACTGCCTGATTCTAACCAAATAAACAGAAGCAAAGAATGATTGCCTGGTCAAAGCACTGCAGCTCAACTCATGAGCTAAGGGTTCCAATTATTACTTTACCTCAGTGGAACTATATTGATTTACATCAGCTGGAAATAGGTCACATAACTCTTATAATCTAAGGGCTATATTACATTACACCAGAGCTGACTCAAGAGTTAATAGCAGCTGAACACTGCGTGGGATAAATTTTTCACAGGCCTGATAACTAAAGGACACCAAGTTTTGTTTGCATACCCAAGAAAGCTCATTAAAATAGAGCTTCTTTTTTTTGGTGTAACATTGCAGTGAAGCATACAGTCCAATTCATCCCTGGTAATTGTGAATGTAGCCCATTTGAAAGCAAGAAGTTACTAACAGTGACAGGAAAACCCTTATGGCTAGACCTCCCATATACACTGAGATGCCTTTGTACCTCTCTGTCCTCACAGAGCTATGCAAGTTCCTGCTTGGCAAGTATCTGGAGGAGTTGGTAGAGGAATCATTGATTTTTCAATCCCTATGGAAGTAGTCATTCCAAGCATTACAGTGCTACTGCATTCGTAAGGTAATAGAGTGGGTTTAAAGCTACCCCTTGCAACTGAAGGATACTTCACCTTAGGTTTTATCATGCACACCTCATCCTTGAGCTCTGACTTGTCTTACTAGAGCCATCATCTCTTCAGAATATTTTTAAACATCCCAAGAAGGAAAACTGGAAAGGAGTCTCCTAAGTATTTGCAGAGGGGGAGTGCACACTTGGCCTAAAGCTCCCTTTGTACCTTGCAGCTAGAATGGCATTGAGTTCTCCTCAGCTATAGCCAACAATCTGATGCTCAAATCAGTACTGATATGTAATATGCTTGACAGTCTCAAAAGCAGAACTGCACATTTTGTTGAACTCTTTAGTGGCTTTGTGGTAAATCCCCCCTTTTTTTTCCCTACCTTTCCAAGGTTGTGATGGGACCACCAAACCTATTTATATTTGTAGTCTCTTCAGGACTAGACTTTATGTCACCAAAGCTGACATAAAGCCTTGCTCAGCTGAATAGCTGAAGAGCTGAATAGCTTTTACATGTGCTTGCTGCATGATGAAATTGTAGGCAACCAACCAAAGAAAATAAGTGAAGATCAGGAAAATGAGTTAATTTCTTTTGTAAAGAATATATATTGTGGTATATCTTGTGGGGTATCCTCATTCATGGCCCATCCCTTTACACCACTGAAGTAAGACAAAACAGTCCTTGTGCAATTTAAATGCCAGTGCAGTTGGTATTTGCCTTCAGCATGGGGGCCTGTTACAAGCTTGTCCATAGAGTTGAAAAATGGAGCCTCCATTTTTACCACAGGAGTTGTTTAATCAACCCATCTTTTCCCATCTGAAGCCGTACATTGTCCCATCATAGGTGGAGGGAGCATTTGCACACAGCAAATCTTTCTACTAATAAGGAGTTAAAACAAGAAGTCAAAATTGTGTCCTGCTTACTTTTGATAGGGGAATTCTAAAACCTATCAGCAGATGATGTTTTTTTCAGTGATTACTTAAGATAGGAAACAGTTAAATAAATGCAACCCACCTCTTCCAGTTAACATTATACCATTCCATCTCTTAAGCAGTCCAGGTTTGCTCTATTTGTTCTCCATTACTACAGGGAAGTTGTGGTTTTTACATTTACACGTTTGAGAATATTACTTCTTAATGTTTAAACATGTCAAATGATTTTGACCAGACCAAAATCCCAAATCCTGTAACAGGTAGAGATTTGAATTTTCTACGTGCTGAAAGTTCATGTTGAAAAGGGCAGGTAATCAATGGTACAGAGTGCTGACGTGGTATTCTACCTTTTTATTACAGAATTAGCTAATAAATCTATCAAAAGTGGATGTTTCCATTATTTAAAACTAACCTGAGGCAAACCAAGACCTGCATTTAACAGGAGAATGGTTTATAGAAGAATGGTAGAAAATACCTATTAGCCATCAGTCCCTTCTCCATCTAACACTGCATTGTATAAGAAATGCTGTGTGCAGCAGGAGTAGGGAGGTGATTGTAGCCTTGTACTCAGCTCTGGTGAGGCCACACCTTGAATATTGTGTCAGTTTGGGACACCTTAATACCAGAGGAACGTTGAGGTGCTAGAGAGAGTGCAGAGGAGGGCAGCAAAGCTGGGGAAGGGCCTGGAGAATAAATCTTATGAAGAGTGATTGAGTGAGCTGGAGATGGTTTGTTTGAGGAAGAGGAGGCTGAGGGAGACTTCATCACTGTCTACAGCTACCCGAAAGGATGCTGTGGAGAGGTTAGTTCCGGTCTTTTCTCACAGGTAATTAGTGACAGAGCAAGAGGGACTGGCCTCAAGCTGCAACTGGGTAGGTTTATACTAGATATTAGGACTTTTTTTCCCAGAAAGAGTGATCAGGCACTGGAATGAGCTGCCCGGAGTCATTGGACACTGGAATGGGCTGCCCAGGGAGGTGGTGGAGTCGCCGTCCCTGGGGCTGTTCAAGGCAAGTTTGGACGTGGCACTTGGTGCCATGGTCTAGCCTTGAGCTCTGTGGTAAAAGGTTGGACTTGATGATCTGTGAGGTCTCTTCCAACCTTGGTGATACTGTGATACTGTGATACTGTGTGGTTGAGTCACCAACCCTGGATGTATCTAAAAGTTGTTTGGATGTGGTGCTTGGGGATATGGTTGAGGGTGAACCTTGCAGAGTAGGGTTATTGGTTGAACTTGGTGATCCTGAGGGTCTTTTCCAACCTGAATATTTCTGTGATTTCTTGTAGAAGTGCCTGTGTGTCCTTCCACACTTCCTCTAGCCTTGCTTCTAGACAAAGCTGATAGATGGGATTTTCTAAACATCTCCTAGAAAGGGCATGTCACAGTAGAATTGTCATACAGAGACAGTATTGCCTCTTAGTGCAGCTATGGGTAAGAAAAACAGCTCTGCAGCTATCAGATGGCAAAGCAGGTAAGAGATGCTGATCACATTCTCATAGTACACCCTTGGTCCCAAAGGGGTAAAGATTATTCTGCCACAACAGAGCACAACAGCATGAATATTTGGTGGATTTCTTTTTCCTTCCTTCCCTTCCTTCCTTCCTTCCTTCCTTCCTTCCTTCCTTCCTTCCTTCCTTCCTTCCTTCCTTCTCTTTCCTTTTTTCCTTCTTTCCTTTATTCTTTTTCTTTGCCCTATTGATTCAACAAACTCTAACTGCTAATTTTTTTAAGTGCAACCTTTCTTAGCAGCTGCATTAGAAATGTTGACTTCCTTTTTTTTTCAACTTAGGAACTATTTGATTTATCAATTAACGAGTCTTTAACCAAACAAGGGAAAGAAGGAAACAATTGGACAAGCCTTTGCATTTGGCAGGAATCCTTAAGAGTCACTTTGAACAGCTGGACTCTTTACAGTCCTTGTAATGCAGATTAAATGAAAATAATACATGGCAGAAAAGGGCTAAATCATTTTAACTTCACAAGTTATAGCCTAGAGCCATTTCACTACAGCTCATTAGAGAGTTTATGTTTATAATGTAATGCCTTCAAATAGATTCGATTTTTCTAAACAGGGTTTTGTAAATTAGAACTTTCCCAGGGGGCTAAGCCAGTGAAGCTGTTCCAGTTGTGAAGCATATCCTCACTGAAGAGGCTGGACAAGAGAAGAAAGAGTTTCTTAAAAATGCAAAGCCCTGTGTATTGTAATTACCTGAAGGTTTAGGAGTATCACAGTCATCTGGTATGTGAGTAATACCCAGCACTCCTGGGATGCATTCACAGGGTTGCCAACCTCTCACATCTAGAAACAAGCATTGTTCCCTTGCTGCTTCCCAGTAGTGAGATAGCTTTTAAAACATGTGAGATATGGATAAATGTGGTGCTAGCTTGCTTTTCAGCTATTCATTCCCTAGCTGTTATGCTTTTCAGTTCTTGTAATTTTATTTCTGTGATGATGAAAGTCATTCTTTTCCTCAGAAAAACAATTTGCTCACAAAACAACAATACTCTCTGTAGTCTCCTGACTCTAATTAGCAGGGCCCAAGGAAAATGTAAGTTCAGTCTGATGTAGACGCAGACTTTTCCTAGTGCTGCTCTTCAGAATATCTTCCTTCCTTCCTTCCTTCCTTCCTTCCTTCCTTCCTTCCTTCCTTCCTTCCTTCCTTCCTTCCTTCCTTCCTTCCTTCCTTCCTTCCTTCCTTCCTTCCTTCTTTCCTGCCTCCCTGCCTCCCTGCCTCACTTCCCTTATATATGCTTCCAGCTGTGAACAAACCACAGCTCCAATACTGTTCCCCTTGGCTGTCATTGCAAGCTGAACACTCTGCAGCAGGTCTGGGATATATTCACCTTAGAGTATTTGCACTGCTTTCACTGATGCCCAGTTTACCTGGAATACTTGCTTTTTCTCTTACATCAGCTGGAGCCAGATAAGTGTATTTTTCATTGTTGACAATCCCAGATTATTTTAAATTTGACCAAATATATCAACTAAGCCTAAACATTGCCTGAGATACTGTGCAAATATAAAGTGAAAAGATAATACCACCACCATCAAAGTACTGCATAAGTAGGAAAATCCATGTGTAGATTCCCTTTTTTATAGCTAAATATGGTGAGCTTTTCCTTACAATAGCCTTTCAGTGTTTTAAAAGAGGAGCTCATGTAACCACAGATGATGGTGCTAATTCACTCTGAAAGGAGATGGGCAGTGACCCACAGAACAGCAACTCCTCTGTCTCATGATCAGAAGTGCTCCCAAAGGGACATCCAGATTCCAAATGATTTCATATTCCCAGAGCATTTTTCCAGGACAACCAACTACAAAATAGAGCAAGACACTAGTTCAGGTTTTCCTGCGCAAAGGAACTTAATCTGCAGTGTCAAGAATGCCTGAAGATTTAGAAAGGGCAAACCTAGGACTCATACTGCAGCACTTTATACAACAACCTCCCGAATCATGCCCTTTTCCTCAGATCTGTTCTACTTCAGGTGAGGCTTTTGATATTCAAATTCTGCAGGCAAGCAATAGGTTCTACCTGAAGGTCTGTATCATGTTAAGAGATGCTGTGCTAGTTCGAAGCTAGCTGGAATATTTTGGTGAGAAGAATTAGCTTATAGGCTGTGAAAAGGAAACAATGGTGATGTCTGCTTCACTCATAGGCTTGCTGAGATGTATGAAAACAAGGACATAAACACAGATAACAGAGTTGCTGTGTGTCTCTGGCTGCATGCACTTCTCTCTAGCTTGCTGCCTAAATAATCCTTCTGCTTCCTAACCTCCTAGGCCAATCCTCCAAACTCACCTTGAATGTAAGGCAAAGTCTGGGATAAGGTAGTGAGGCAGAAAGGAGGTGGAAGGGTGGTTGGAAGCCCCTCCTGGGGACTCTGGGAGGGCTGTTGTGTTTCTGTATTACTTCATTAACTTGTATATTTCTGTATATAGCTATATATATATATATTGTAAATACCTGGATGTATATTGTGCTAAGCTGTAAATATAAAGCTTCACTCTTAATTTCTAGCTTGGCTGAGTCTTGTCTGGGTGACTTTCACAAGTGGGGGAGCGCAGGTAACACCCAAACCATCACAGATGCAATGAATAGGATGTACTCAGCTGTGAAAAATCTCCACAGGGAAACTGCTAACCTGAAAACTTTTAAAAATGCATTTGCTGGGGAAGCACAAGAGGAGTTTTAGTTCTTCTTTATTTCCCTTTTGCACCCACTGCTCCTCTTAGGAACAAAGTCAGCAGGGGATCTGCCAAGGCAGGGTATCGAATACATACGTGGCAACTTACTCCACGTATCCCAGCACTGCCTGAGATGCTGCTGACAGCCCATGCACCAAGTTATAGTTAGAAGTACTATACACTATCATTCAAAGTTGTTTAGACTTTTTTCTTTTGATTCATGCCGTTGCTGTATTTTGTACATCCTCCTGACCACTCTTAGCAGCTGTAACAACACTTGTGGTATTACCAGTAATTTGCAACTTATCAAACATGATTGAACCTTGTTCTTTTGTGTAAACGAAACAGAACTCTCTGGTTAGCTTTCTTTATACTTTGGAAATAGTGCAAAGGAAACCAAGTCTATATTTGCATGCCAGACAATGAAACATAACACACAGTGTATACATGCCTTTGACACTGTAATTACTAGCTGTTGTTTGGATTCCATCTATGGTCACTGGCTTTGGCTGTGTTGGAATCAGCTGTATCAACATTTAATCAAAGTCTTATAGATTTTGGTTGTATATTTTTCTAATGTCAAAATGGAAATGCTGAGACTAAAAAATAAGTTCTTGGGTAAGAAAATGCATGCCCACTGCACTGCAAAAATAATGAACCTTTGTGCCATAATGAACAAAGCCCATCGGAGGTTTTGTCTGTAATGAAGCACAACTAAACAGGCAATTTTTAATTTGATTGACTTCTTTACCATTTCAGCAACTTTTGATGAATGCTTCTGGAAGCTGTATTTGAAACTGCGTTAGTGTTGTCTCGTTTATCAGACAGTTGGGCTTAGATTGCCCAGCTCTTATTGGAAATGAATCCTGCTGGAGGCTATTGAGCCTCTGCCATACCATGGTCTGAACCACACTTGGTCTCTGAAAAACTGTCCTGGCAACCCAAATTTGGTGTTCATTACCTCAGATTGCCATACAGAGTCTCAATAAAGGGCACAGAGTGTGAATGCAACCTTGTGGAATTACTGCCTGTGCTGCAGAGAACTCACAGGCAACATAGCTGAGCTCTGCGAGCTGAACACACAGCAGTGAACCCCTGGAGAGTATTCCCTGTGTGGTCCATGCAGCTTTTTACCATATTCAGTAATGTGAAAGAACACACTGTGCACTTAGGAGGAATTGATAAAGGGAAAATTATAAAACAGAATGTGCACTTTGAGGAAGTCCTTGCCCTCTTAGCCTCAGGGTCCATCTCTCTCTGAAAAAAGGTTTGAAAAATAGGAAGCAATCAATGCCTTGCCAAACACCACCCAGTTAAACTTATGATCCCAGCTAAATGCTCTTCCTGCCATGAAAGAGTCCTCTGAAAGGTATTGGTGTCCTCTCTGACTTTTATACAGGACTAACTGATTTTGAAGTCCCCCCTTTTTTTTTGGTTGGCTATCTCTTTAGGACTGAGGAACCAGTGGAATCAGTGCATCTCAAGAACATAATAGTTCCTGCTTTTGCTGGGACAGAATCACAGGCCAGCCATGGGCTGGAGGCCATTAATACTTTGGAGTCAGCCAGAACAGCTGGCCTGAGTTGGTCACAGGTGTATCCCAGGCCATAAACACCATGCTCAGTATAAAGGGGGAAGTTTGACAGGGACAGGAGAACCTCTTGCTTGTTTCCTAGAATCTTAGCCTTCTGGAGGACTGCCTTCCTGTGTAGTGTGACTGCTGTACTTTGCTGGGCTGAATATAACTTTGTATGCTTTATATTGGCATTGGTATCAGTTTGCCTGTTTCATTAAATCAATTTTCGTTTCAGCCTATGATTCTTCTCTCCTCTTTCCAATCTTCTTTCTCTGCTGGGGAGAGCTCATTGGGTGATTGAGCAACTGCTGTAGTTTAGCCCCAGATGTAGGCTCTGTGTAGACAGTCAGAAACAATTATTTCTTTCTAAAGCAAACAATTCCTTACTTTAAATCCAGATGAGCAAAGATAAAGTCATTATTTCTGACTGTCTCAGTCCATCCACGTCCACAACAGAAGAAAGGAAAAACCTTGCAGTTGCTAGCCATTAAACAAGATTCACCAGGACCAAGTGTAGGGTCCTACCTTCAACTACACTAACCCCAGGCATTGCTACAGACCGGGGGATGAATGGCTAGAGAGCAGCCTGGATCAGAGGGACCTGGCAGTGCTGGGTGACAACAGCTGAACATGAGCCAGCAGTGTGCTCAGCTGGCATGGAAGGCCAGTGGCATCGGGGCCTGTATCAGGAAAAGCGTGGCCAGCAGGACTAGGGATGTCATTCTCCTCAGCACTCAGCACTGGTGAGGCCTCACCTCGAGCACTCTGTGCAGCTCTGGGCCCCTCACTTTAAGAAGGATATTGAGGTGCTGGAGTGGGTCCAGGAGAGAGCAATGAGACTGGTGAGGGGGCTGGAGGCAAAGTTGTATGAGAGGCTGAGGGAGATGGGGGTGTTCAGCCCGGAGAAGAGGAGACTTAGAGGGGACCTTATCACTCTCTACAACTACCTGAAGGGAAGTTGTAGTCATGTGGAGGTCAGGCTCTTCTCCCCTGCAACTAGTGACAGGACAAGAGGGCATGGCTGCTCCAAGGGAGGTTTAGGTTGGATGTTAGGAAGCACTTCCTCATGGAAAGGTGATTAGGAATTGGAACGGACTGCCCAGGGAGGTGATGGAGCCACTATCCCTGGAGGTCTTTAAGAAAAGATTGGATATGGCACTTTGTGGCATGGTTTAGCTGATGTTGTGGTGTTAACTTATAGGCTGGACTCTATGAACTCAGAGGTCTTTTCCAGCCTTGATGATTCCATGATTCTGTAACAAGTCCTTTAGCATTGCTAAGGAAAAGAGAGCAAAGAAGTCATAAGGAAACAAAAAAGCAAGCTCCAAATATTTAATGAAAAAGTAAGGATGCTGGTAGAAATTAAATGATGACTAAATACAAACTGTTCCAGATTGTCTGGCCAAGTAAGTCAGTAAAACTATTCAGAAAGTAATTCTGAATTCAGCCCTTTGTGACTGAGAGCAGAATCTGGCCCGACAGCATGTGAAGGGGAACACAAGAAAAAGTATGGAGTTTAAATAAACAACCAAAATACACTTCTAAGACTTTTCCTTGTGGATAGATTAAATTACACAAAAACAGTTGCAGCTAAAGGGAATCTCAGTAAAATAAGATTTTTATTATTATTTATTTTACTTTTTGCTTGGCTGAAGCTTTGTCATGTTTGAACATGGTTAACTACTCCGAAAGGATTTTATCATCAGGGGAGAAATGTCTGTAGCAGCTGATGCTATTGTTACTTACAAAATTATTTCCACCGCAAACCCCAATTTTCACATGGACAACTATTGCTAAAAAAAAACAATCACTCTTCAGATTGCAATGTTCCACCTGAAAGTCTGAACACAAATCACTTGGAAGTCTTTGTAGATGAGAAATCTGCATTAACAAAAGCCCTTGTGTGATTTCTATTTTTGTTTTTAATATTATTCATTTTCATTCTCCTCTCCAGACTGACCAACTACTGAATGACTGTAGATTGTATCTTAAACAGGAGCTGCTTCTCGCTGTGAAGCACTGTATAGCTTTGTTGTGGATACAGCAGATGAGCAAGTTCTAAGCATTAAAATATTTGACATTTGAGTAGACAGTGCAGAACAGAAGGCTTTTTTTTAATGACCATTAAGAGTCTAGTCAAACTCAACAGAGAAAATGCAAAGCTGTTAGGTGGTTTTAGTGGGTTCTGGCTTGAAGTTTAATGTTCCACTCAAATAGTATGCAGCTTGAGTTTAATCCTTAACCAAGTTAATCTTTAGAAAAAACTCCTCACTGTAATAAGTAGCTGAGATGCTGAGGAGAAAAGAGCATCCTTTCCTGGTTCCAATAATTTTTTTTCCAAAGCAATCAATTCCTGAAAACCAAAGCAAGAAGTCCTGAAGTGTTCATTCTTTTTTTACTCAAGTTTTGTACTGATTGTCCTTACCTGCTTTCTCATCATAGTGCTTAAGTAGCTGATATAGCTGAAGTTGGAATCCTGTAGTGTAAGGCATTTGTTACCAACCAAATCCATTCTCAGAGAAAGTTTCCTTGCAGAAAAATTAATGACCTGTTGTGTGAAAGGGAAGTCTAGGATTTAGAGAAGAACACCATTTTGGGAGGGGGTTCCTCACATACCAGAAGGTAGGATGTAATTATGGCTACGTGCTTGTGGGAGGATCACCCACTCACAGAACCTCCATGTTTTGCCTAAGCACTAAAATAGGTTGAAAGAAGCAATTGCCTGGGACAACTATGAAACTGGACTCAAGAGAGTTCACATGCAATGCTCCCCTTTCAGTATGTCTGTCCAGTGCCCAAGCCAGCTTCTCATTTTGGCCATTATTCAGGCTGTATATTGCATATATGGATGTAAGTGTTTATAGGCATGGTGATATTCCCAGTGTCCCCAGCTGGCAGATACATTCAGAGATATTTTGAAACCTTTCTGAAATGTTTGCAGAGCTTAAGGATATGGTAAAATGCCACTTCTGCTCTGAAAGCCACAGGATTACAGCAGCTTCTGCTAAGAAATGGGACCTCCGGATGGTGCCTGGACAATTACTTCCAGACTGTGGAACTTGCACATTTTTATCTGGAAGAGGACTAGTGGCATGCTTCAGTCCAAAAGAGCTTCAAAGATTGAGCTTCGAAATACACGTGAAAAACGTTCACTAATGCACTCAAGGCCTCGAAAGTGAGGGAATAACCTGATTGCAGTTAACATAGAATTTAATAATAGACCTCATTTTGAGGTAAATTCCAAAGAGTAATTTGCAGCTATAAGTGATTCCCTTAGTCTTTTAGACACATGTATCATGTTTAGAGCCAAAAATGACAGATTCCATAAGTGTCATTGATACAAGTAAATACAAAACAGCTCTCTGTAGGCAGCACACTGTGGCTCAGAGAAAGGGAGCAGAAACAGCGAAAAACAGACAGAAATTTACACCTTTTTTTTTAAATCAACAATTATTACTGTACTACTTATGCTTTGTTACTAAAAAAAATACACTTTAGTATATTTAGGGACTATTCACAAGGTCTTGTAATGACAGGACGATGTGCAACCTGATTTAGGCAAACTTGCTTTAGCAGGGTGGTTGGACTAGATGATCTCCAGAGGTCCCTTCCAACCCCTACCATTCAGTCATCCACTGTGATCTGTGATCTGTAATGTGTTTAAACTGACAGAGGGGAGATTTGAGCTAGATCTTAGGATGTTCTTTACAGTGAGGGTGGTGAGACACTGGCACAGGTGGCCCCGAGAAGTTGTGGATGCTCCCCCCTGGAGTGTTGAAGGCCAGGTTGGATGAGGCCTTGAGCAACCTGCTCTAGTGGCAGGTGTCCCTGCCTATGGCCTTTGATCTTTGAGGTCCCTTCCAACCTAAACCATTCTATGATTCTCTGAATTAATACAGTTAAAATTCTCACACTTGGACGTGCACATTAGCATATGGAAGGTATCAATTTGCAATACATTCCTGCTGTGAAGAATTGGGAAATAATTTGCAATGCACATTAAATATCCTTATTACACAGAAGAAAACTGCTGTAAACTTTATAAAGAAAAGAAAAAAATTAAATGAAATATATCTATTACTATCCAGTCACCTCCAAAATATATTAAAATAGAAATAACAAATATAAACCATTATAATTTCTGTTCCTCTTCTGGCCATAAGGCCTGTTTGTCAGACAGGTGTGTTTGGTATCTGTACATATGTACATAAAATGAGAATATAAAGCTTGCTTCTTCAATATGCTGGCAAAATAGTAGATCATGGAAAAAAAAGAACTTGCCACTCAAGTATGTGTTTAAACATACTTGAGTGGCATGTTCAAAGTAAAGCTGTAGACTTCCTTTTAAACAACTTTGGCTACATTTTTCAGTACTTCAGGTGAAATTATTCAACACTTTTTGCTATCCAGATGTGATGGTTTGG